>VWZK01018916.1:43903-76275 GCA_013396935.1 Baryphthengus martii
AAAAAAAAAAAAAAGAAAAGAAAAAAAAAGGTTATTCACTTAAACTATCTTGGTGTTTAACACATGTTGTTTCTTACAAATTTAATTGATTTTTCTTTACCTAAACTGAAATAAGCAGCCCATACAGATTTTGACTGAAATCTTTGTAACTTCATACAATTCATGAGTCTAATATCAGATATCAAAAAAAAATTATTGATTTTATAGAAGAACAACAATGTAAGAAAATGGTCCTGGCCTCAATTGCTAGCTGAGGAACAAGTTTCTCCCTTGTATCTGACTTCATCCTTTATTCATAAGAATTCCCAGTTAAGTCAAGAAAAATATAATGACAGAAGCAACATGGGATATTCCTGTGTGACATGAGAACACAGAGACAGGGCCTTAAGAATTACATTCAGTGCTACAATCAGTGATCTTCTTACAGGGGGAAAAAGGTAGATAATAAGCATATGTTTCTGTCTGACTTTTGTTAATTATCTCCAATTATTAAATACTGCTTATCAGCAGGGTATCAATGATACAAAATGGCAGGAGACAGGCAAAAGTTTGGAACTGAAATGAAATATATAGAAGACAGAAGGATGTATGAGTTGTTAGCAGTAACTATGCTACCAGTTTTATGCACAAAGTAGTCTTTAGGAAAACTCTAGAAAAATACAGCAGCATCAGTAGGCATTATCAGGCATTTTTTGTCTTACTTTTCCCTAAAGAAAGAAATTTAACCTGGACTACAAATCATTGAATTAATATTTTAATTTCAAAAAGCACTTTTTTTCTCTTCTCTGACCTTCACAGTCACTGGATCACCTCACTTCCCAGACCCTGCCATATTTCCTACAGCATAACATCATAGACACGTCCTGAGGATGTGAGTACTTGATGTGTACTGATTTTTGGCCCTGCAGCATACTGAATAGACAAGATAGTGAATAGAGGAGTTTTTACTTTGTTTTGGTCTGCAGAGGCAGATTTGCCCCAGGACAAGACAGTTGACTGGAATAACCTTGCCAGTGGTCTTGGTTATCACTTTTGTTCCAGAACTAGCGTTTGGTAAGAGTATGTCAGGATTTAGTGTCTCTGACTACTCCTCTGCTAAAAACCTGACCAATGAGAACTTAGATACTACATTGCATAGAGGAAATGTGTTAAAACCTCACACACTGGCCACTGACAGAACATTGCAAGTACCTTAAAATAGCGCTGAGAATTGGTAAGCAGGATCCAAGTCATGGTATTCTTGCATTCCAGAAATCATGCAGCATGCTGTGAGTTAATCTTTAAAACACTCCGGTTTGGTTTGTGTGAATTCAGACCATTACAAAGTGTCAACCTCAGTAAGAGGCTTGGCATCTGCCAAATTAACAGATTCTTTATGCACCAGATCTCCCCTACAAACATAGCAACAAGGAAATGCAACATCAAATAATCATTCAGATACTGGCCCTTATCCTATCATTTTAACACAGCCCTTCCTTGGCCATCAAAGATCCATTATGTTCACTTAATGGCTGGTTTAGGGTTCAAAACATCAATGTATTCTTTTTTACTCAGGAGAAATTAGTGCAGTCTGTGCCACTTCAACTTGGAAAAGACAAAAGGACCAGGACTAATGTCATCAGTGAAAGCTATAGGTGCAAAGAGTCAGTGCTATTAAAATTGTTGATAATGTCTAATTACTGAAAACACCTACAGATGTTCTATCTTTATTAGGTCTGCTTACTTCTTTGGCATGCTAAAATCATGATCTGAATCATCGTTGGTGAGGGAGACATAAATGAAATGCTACAAAAGTTGAAAGTATTACATTTATAAACATCTCCACTACATGTATTTTCTGTAGAAGTTTCCCTCTAGAGATTGGTATTTCATCACTACAGTATAGAGACATATTTACAGATTTTCTGTTTGTCTATTGCAGTAACAGGAAATTCAATTTAAAAAACTGCTACTAGGAGAAATGCAGTGAAGAGCGGAACAGTAGCCATAAAAATATTGTTAATATTTGATTAGATGATAGATTTAAAAAATTAGACAAAATGTCTCAAGTAGTATTCAAATAAAATTATTTTTTATAAACTTATCTAATTTTTCCAGTGACACATTATCTGTTTCACTCTATTTTTCACATAGCTCTGGTACAACTTCTACTTAGCCTCCACTGACACACAGCTTTGCATTACTATAATTCCATTTGCATGTAACTAGGCAGAAAGTAACTCTATGTATATGTTGTTGTCTGCAAGAGACAGGAGAGGCAAAGGATTTTTTTTTTTCTTGAAAACTTCAAATATCATATGCTCACAAATATAATGTACTTTCTCCTTTGTTAAACTGCAGCAAGAAGAAGAGAATTAAGCCTAAATGAAATGTCCATCCATCTGAATCAATATCCTTTGCAGACACTTAAAGACCTATATATTTGTTTATTAGATGTTAACAGTAAACACTTGCATGGCCTTTCGTTAGTCTAGTCCCCTATCCAGCAAGACACTACTCTTAATTTTACCAAGATGTTAGTTTGTGGAGTAATCACTTTGTTGCCAAGCAAATTCAATTCCTAATAGTTGCTACTCTGAAACATGTCACTGTATTAGGTACAGTAATAACAGGATTTTCTTCACTGGAGTCTTCAAAGATGAGGTGTTCATTAAGTGAACACATATACATGGTTTCTATCCATAAGTAGAAAGAAATTTAAGGATGTAGCTGGACTTGTTGACTTCAGTGAGAAGATGTATATAAAAAAAAGTCAAGCAACTATCTGTGGGATTTCCTGTATCAGCCACAACAACTGTAAATATCAGAAGGTGAGAAAGAAAAAAAACCCATAATAATAAAATGCAAGCAGTTTAAAAGTGGATTTTTACAATGAGTGGAAATACATATTTCCTTTGCACAGGACAGTGTGGGTTGTTTTTTTTTCTATGGTAGAGTATACTAAACAGGTATATCATCCAATTGCACACTTCATTCCACGAACCAAATGTACACAAGGAAATGAAATCTGTAACTGGAAACTACTATAATCTGAAAGAGCATCAGTAAGGGCAGAGTACCTCAGGATAGTGATATTAGCAGGCACGCTTTCAATAGGAAATTGTCAGCAAAATGGGACAGGGAATGTAGAAATAATAAAACACTATATATTAATCATTTGCAAATCTTTTTTGCCTTGTAAAAAATACAGATGTGTAAAAGAACATTTATCAGATTTGCAGATGGTTCAACTTGATGATCTTGAAGGTCATTTCGAACCTTAATGTTTCTATGATTAACGATTCTATTTCATCATTTCAAGTCGTATGTCATCCCTGAACCCATGTTAAATGCATACAGAGTTCTACAGTATGATACTTGTCATTTTGCATTCAAAGAAAATACTGAGGCTGATGCCATAATAATGCAAAGGCCAGTCTCCTCAATTGCATAATTTTAATCATACATCCACTCACTTCTAAGATTCTGGCCTATAATTTAAAAAAGAAGAAACAAATAACCAAAAAAACCAACAAACCAAAAATCAGCACAATCTTTGTCCTTTCATGTAGGGACCTAAAACTTACTGCTTTGTGTATATGCAAAAATATATCAAGGGCCTCCTCTCAATCAGAATACAATATTTTCTTTTGTACTATTGTCACACTGATAGTCTGTCATATTTTTGTATTGCTAATCAATTATTTCATCACTGTGCTGTTGCTTTTAGTTAGCAACTCTTTCCTTTTTTTTTCTTTTTTTTTCCAAAAAGCTACTCAAAAGTCAACTGAGTATAAATATGATGATAATAAAGTACTGTTATTGAGATACATGTTGTAGCAGACAGAAATCACACGTCTAAATGCAGATGTGTATCATTACAGTGACATCCAATGCTAGTTATTAAGGGCCTATTTTTTCTGAACAATAAAGAAGATCACCATTTTTCTTAAATACCACTTGTGCCTTGTATAGATCGTATACTGAACAAGAAGCCCTACTGAAGTAGAAACTATGTTAAAAGTGCACAGAATTTCTCCAGGGACTGAGTGTAATTAGAGTTTGGAAGAGTAGGCAAGGTTGCATATGCAAGTGCTCAGATGCCTCAAGCCTATCCTGGCTGACAGAATACTTTGCTCCCTCAATTTTTTTTTCAAATTTTTTTCAAGATAGAAAATCGGCCAACTCACAAGCAGAAAAGTATTCTACACTATACTACTTTTTACACTTTCTTGAACCTTCATTTACTCCCAGTTCCAAACTATCATATGTCCCGTTGTTTCTTTATCTGAATTTACCCATATTGACCTTTCATAGAAGAATTCAAAATTTCAGTCACCAGGTTGCAGGAACCAAGTCACAGAAGTTGTTACCTCAACCCTGCATCAATACTCTTCTCCCATTATATTCACAATTTCATTTACTCTTTTTTTGAAATGTTCACATTTTACTCTTACTGCCTTGGTGGTCACCACAGCTTTCTAATATGCCTAGATTATAGGAAGCACTGTTGTGTGTGCAAACATATATAGGGTAAGAGAGAAAAGTTTACGCTCAGGAAGCTCCAGAAGGAAACCATACTAAGATTAAAGACTAGCAGCTCTTGTTCCAGAAACCTAATGCTAACAAAAACTTCATTGCTGTGCTCCATGTTTAAAAATCCTGAGATGGGATATAAACTTGTTGTCTGTACTTCTTTTGATAACAGGAGTCACTAAAATCTACCTGTTCAAACTGCATATTAAAGCATGCATTTTATTAATTCTAGGGGAGAAATGAAGGAGGGAGGTCTTTGACCATCACACAAGAATAGACATATTGAAAGGAAGTTTTATAATTGGCCTCAGGGTTGAGGTTCAGACATCAAGGAATAATTAAATTTCATTGTTATAATATGTAACAGGCCCCAGGCTATGAAATTAATTAACTTTATGAACATTATTGAGCTAGAATATATAATCAAACAGACAGATGACATTTTAGAAGCACTATGAAGTCTGGTTTTATTTATGAGGAACCTAATGATTTAATGATGGGTCAGCATTTATAACTAGCTTGTTGATGTTCTTAAACCACTGACTCATTCTTCATTTAGTTAAATATTAACCACAGCTCAACTCTGAGGGTATTTTTTTTTTTTTGCTATTTTGTATCTTATTTACTAAGTTTCAACACACTGTGTAAAACGACCACACAAGTATTTCACAGCGCAAGATTTCTACAAAACTGCGAGGATCTGGGGCAATACAGGCGGATGAATTGAGAAACCTAGACTTGTCCACTTCTTTTTGTAAGAATGTTAATAAATAAGCTATTAAGTTAGGTTTCAGAAAATGGACGACAGTGTAAGGAAAGTCAAGGAAAATGTCATAGGCAAGAGGAAGGAGAAGAAATTAGCATTTTACTTTTTCTATTATGAAACAAGATCAGGCAAGTTTTGAACAATTATAGAAACAAAAATTAGCTGAAGTTTTGATCTGCTTTGTTTAAATAGAGAGTTCATATGCTCTTACTCTTGTGCACCAATGACGGTGATTAGATAGTAAAAGCGGCTGCTCTGGAGCATCTCATAACTTAACCTAACAATTACTTCTTACAAATATCATTTATTCCAGGTGTATCATTTTCAAATAGCCATAACTTATCTTACTCTGCAAGTACCTCACTGATTTCAGTCTTTTATTAGTGAAAATGGTACCTGGTCTTTAAGCATATTCTGTTTGTTCTTTCACTTCAAAATATATTACTTTTGCCTTATAAATGCCTTTATGAATCCTGGTTTTGCAAGCACCTTTTCAGTTTTTTATTCATTCAAAATATCTTTATATAAATCTGCCCAGTTGAAATACTAAAAACTTTTATAAAGCATATAGCTAATAAAGTCTTGATCCTCTCATAAATGTGGAGTTCTGTGAAATATGGAATAGAGAAGCAAGGAAAACATTAAAATATTAGGGAGGGAGAATACAAATTTTCACTTCATTAAAATAGCAATTTCTATTTATAGGTTGTTGTAAAATTCATTAGCTTCATAATGGCCTACAATGGAGTAAAATATCAAAATTGAGGTGCTTGTTCACTTTTCTCTCATTACTACAGCGTTTGATAATGAGCTCATAAAGTTCTAAATAATTTATGGAACCACACAGTTCTAAATACCTTCTGAAAGGTACTTAGAAAAGAAACCTTCATTGAATGATCTTTAATGCATAAAGCATTTTTTTCCACATGTATGAGAGAAGCTTTATATTTATAACGGCATTGTTAAGTATATTTTTAGTGACGGATGGAACTTCCAATTAGACCAGTGCGAAGCCATCATACCTAAGAAGGCTGAATTTTATTGTTCGTTTTGCATACCTGAGAGAATCTTCGTTTTCATTTCGAGTTTTAAATTCTTAGAATGTCAAGTGAAATAAGCCAAGCCATGTGAGTACTGAGATGTCTGAAGTCCAAAATTTCAAGAGTTCCTGAAAAAGATTGATTTTGCCATTATTTTCAGTATAAGCACTTCTGTTAGTATTGCAAAAAGAGGACAACAATAATAATCTTTTTCACAGAAAAGATCAAATGATGGTTTATTCTCCCCTCTAGTATTTCTGATAAATAAGTGGCAAAAAAAAATCTACATCTCATAAGTGCAGAGAAATATATGAGTTTTGTTTGTTGGTTTTTGTTTGTCGTTAGTTTTGGTTTTTTTTCCCAATCTGTCTATATTCACAATAACAAGCTCAAGAACAGGACTCAAGTTCTTTAAGCAGTCAGGGTAGGGAACAGGTAACAACAGTCATACCAATTCATGTTTAACTGTTGAAGATCACAGAAACCTCGAAAAACTGCTGAGTGGTAAGATACACATGTATTGTTAATAAAAATAAAATCATAAAGAAAGGCAAAGGAATATTCATCCCTCTTAAAAAAAAATAAAATCAGATTTCAGTGAGTTCATATGAATTACTTAGGTGAACAAATAACTAATCATGCAAATATACATACTTCATCTCTATACCCACCATACATCTCCATTCTTAACAAGAGTATTGTCCATTTTTCTTTCCCAACATCACTCAGATGTTGTGAATCTTACATAACTTACACAGAAATATTTAGAACAGAGACTGTTTAGAGACTGATTCTTACCATGTATGCAGAAAAATGCAAATCACAGAGGCAATAATAAAAAAATATTACCTTTACTGTGCTAGAGGGAAAAAAGTGCTTCGCCAAAGGCACTGATATTTCAGCTTTATCTTCATTACAAAGTGAAGTTTGGAGGAAGTAGAATCAACTTGTTGAAAACTATATTGCTTTTCCATTATTTTCAGAAGAAGAATGTACATCTTTTTTATTATTCTAAATGATAAAAAATAATAATAAAAATTATATTTAGCATAACATTGAGGTGACATATTATGAGTATTTTCTGCATTACTTGAGCAGTAGATTCCACACTGATAGATTTTAAAAGGGACAAAACAAGTACACCTTACACAATAATGTTTGGATGCATATGTGCAAATAATCATGTAAAACAGTTTTCTTGGACTGGACTGTAAGATGCTGATAAGCATCTGTACTGAAGGGAAAATATAAGCCTTAAAAGAATTCTGATACAGTCTAACAGCTCATGTTCTTAAATCATATTTTTAAACCATTACAGATGATAAGGTTTAGATGGGAAGGAAGCTTGGTTCATATTTGAAAGGTGATTGAAATCATTCCCACTATAATTCCATGATGGGGATAAGGGCAAATATTTGTCCTGGTTTGAGCAAGAACTTGCTTAATTCTGTTCAGTGATTTTACTTTTCAGCTCAGTCTCTTCTAACTAACCACACTTTCTGAAGTAAACAGCATATTTTTTTCAGACAGTGTCTGCTTCTAGCAGTGGTAACACTTGATGTTTACAGTTACTACCAAGAACTGATGTGCAGAAAGGCTCTTGCTTACACTTTGCTCCTGTGCAGACCAAGGTCAATGTTAAATCTTGTGTGCCGTGCTGAGGGGGTGCAGAAAGTAAAAGACCTTACCTGCAGGGAGAAGTGGCCAGGACAGGTGACCCTAAAGTTACCAACAAGGGATTCCATCGCATATACATCAAATTCAGTGTAAACGTGAGGAAACACAAGGGTCAAGCTCTCTTCTTCAATGGTTGGTGTCCGAGGAGGACTCTGTCTGTTCTACTTTTGATCTTGATCTGTGTGTTCCTGAATCCAGTTCCATAATCCAGCTCCTGAATCCCATTCATGTCTGTCACTGAGTCCAGTCTGGACTTCCCCAGTGCCTGCCCCACAGTATCAGTGGTGACGGTGATGTAATTGCCATCAGGGGGTTGGGTTTGATACTGATTTTTTATATATTTGGATATATTTCATTTTATTATTGCTGCTTTCATTAAAGCTGTTTTATTTTTCCAGTCCATAAATCTCTCTCTCTTGTTCCCTTTCTCTTCATCTTTGGGGAGGGAGAGAGGTTAACAGCGAGCATTTGTCATCCCTCCAGTGACAGGCCCAGTGTCTAAACCTTGACAATATCCTAGGAAGTTCGTACTTAAACTTAAACATGATCATTGCTCCAGATAAAAATGGAAAAACCTTACATTGCTGTCTCAAAAATATGATCACATTTATCAATAAAATTGAATTAGCAGGAAATTAATAGCAATTTTGTGAGGATTTATAGAACCAGTTTGATTTGACTTTATAAGATAGATTTTCCTTTTGACTAAACAAAGCAAAAAGTGTCTTTTTCATTAAATACAATGAATCTGTCTAAATGGCTCATAAAAAGAATACTGCACAAGATAACATATTTTGATTTAATTATTTTCTTCACATGCTTAATATTGATAAGCTAATTGGTTTGAGGTTGTAACTGAATTGTGAACACAATAGGAAAGTCTTTGCTTTTACATAGCTCAAGAAATGAACTCACTTTTCTGTTTCTCATACGCAAGTCAGGGGTAACTACACTTAAATAAACACAGTAGAAACCTCACACTCAAAAAACAGTGTGAGTAACGAAAGAAGAGAGATATTAAAGTCAGGCAAAAGTTGAAGAACCTGAGTTAAAAAGCAGTATATTTTTCTAATCATGGCAGCTAACACAGACACTAAAATAAAAGGTCACATTCAGAAAAAAAATATAAATCCTGGTTATTGATTTGAAATTCTTTTTGTTTTGGACAAGAAAAGAAAAAACAACTGACAATGAAAGTGTGGAATAGTGTCTATGTCAGGCAGGAAAAAAGGAAAGAGGTCAAACAGCTGAGCGTGAAGTTGCATGCCAAGCCATTAAGTAGCAACTTTTATCCTCTTCATCCCAAAACACATTCACGCACAAAGCATTTCAGAAACAGATTTCAAAACTGGCTGGTTCAAAATAGCTCTTGCAAACAGCTCCTCCCAAGCACCTCAGTCGTTTAAAGTATTGACGTGAAAGAAAGATGTTACAAAGCACTTGCAGTGTCCTAGAAAATGAGAAAGACAACCATGGAAAAAAGGGCTGTAGAAGACCTTGAAAAGCATCTTAAAAAAAAAAAAAAGACAAAAAGCTTTCAGTTAACAGGAGGAAAAAGAGGCTCAGGTGGCAGGTATGATACAAAATGAAAAGAAGAAAGAATATTTTATGATTCTAAATAGCTGGCATTCCATTTAATATTAATTCATACCTGTAAATAGTGCAATAAGAAGGGCATGACCCTATAAAAGTGTTAATTCATCATGTTACCTCACCTATATTGAAAGAAAAGCACTTGAACACTTCAACAGTTTCCTTCCAGTCAACATCTAGCTATAAAATTTATTAACTGTGCAATAAACTGAAAGTTACCTTTCTATGGAAAAGAATCAGCCTTTCCAAAGTTTGTTCATTGCCATTGAACTATTGGTGTTCAGGAAAAAAAAATAATTGCTTTTTCAGCATTTTTGACAACACATTTGGATGACATGTAAACTCAAATTTAAATATTTTTTTCAAATTTAAAGTTCTTTCTTTTCTCCGCCTTCCTGTGGACAGTGGAGGTATGAAATAAGGAAGAGGAACAGTGACAGGTATGAAGTAAGGAAAACAAGTGTTAGCTCAAACAGAATTTTCAGAGATACTGTGGCAATCACCAAAAATAAAAATTTTGCTGCAGGCGAATTTGTAAAGCTATATTTAATTTCAGCAGAAATGATTTTTTTTTTACCTAACACCTCAAAATATTTCATTAATTTTTTATTAGCTAATATTTTTCTTTACAAAAACAAACCACTACCACCCATCTTATAAAAAGCCTAGGTTAATTTCAAACCATAAGATTACTTTGAAATAGTGTTTTGACTTCAGAAACCATAATCTAGAAAATAGTAAATGCAACATTGGAAATTCTCCCCAGTGATTTTTTTTTTATTTTTTTTTTTTTTTAATTAATTTTCAAATCCAACCTAACAATGCAAATATTTTTTAATTTGTTAATGTTTTATCTTTGGCGAATCTATTATTCTCTTCCCCTTGTTCCATTCCTCTAAATAATCAAACTACTGTTGGGTTTTATGATCAATGATCAGTATTTTTGAGGGAAAGGTTTGCAGCTTCATTGTCAAACGTTAGTTAACAAATGCCAAGCAAACACAAGACACATCCCTGAAGTTCAATAAAAGTACATCACAGAAATCACTGAGTCAGCTTCGCCAATCTGATAAATCCATGTGCCACAGACCATACTAAGCAGACAGACCAGCTGAAGAACATAAACACTGGTTTATTACAGCTACATTTGCACGGTGCTGGATTTGAGTTGATATAAGCCCTTCCCCCGAACCAGTCTGAGTATCTACTGTGTAGACTGGCACTAGACACTGAGATCTGGATGATTCTAAGATGTCATTGACAGATCTTTAATATCCTCAGCATAGCTCTGAAACTCTTATCTAGTGGGAGGTGTCCCTGCCCATGGCAGGAGGTATCCCTTCCCATGGCAGGGGCATTGGAACTTGATGATCTTCAGTTCTATGATTCTATGATTCTTATGTCCAACGATTTATTAATCTGAGATTTATCTCTGCGCAAGCAACATCACAGTTTTGTAGAAATGACTCAGAAATACTTATACTTCAAAAGCGTATTGCTAAGAGTTTTCTATTAATTGTAGAAAATGCATACTACTACTTCTTTACTCTGAGTTTGCTATCATCATATCCAGACTTTTTTATGGGCTAATCATATTTGGAATTGTGAATTTATCTTTCTTGAATATTATTTTAAATCTCTCAAAAGTAGGTCATCGTTTATGCAAAATATTTTCTAAGAACTTTGATAGTTTGATTATCACCATGTATGCATACAAAAGAAAAGAAAACTATAACTGAGATAAAAAGAATTTCCCTCTGAGAGGATATAGCCTACTAGTCTTTCAAACATTTTCCTAATTTCATTTCTTTATTTTTTGATTGTTTGGTTTTTTTTCCTTCTTATGAAATATATGAAGGTCATATCTTTCAAAAGTGTTTATGGACCTTTTTTAAATTGTAGTCATATTTTAAAGTAACTCAAAAAATTACTTTTTGAGGAACTTTCCACTAGAAAATAAAACCAAAAGCAAGGCAACCTTGCTTCCAAGGTAGCCCATGGCATTAAGCTTGACATCCTCATGAGAACTGATTTTCAAAAAAGGAAATATTCTCTCTGAAAATCTATTAGTTTTAAATTTTCCAAGAATTAGATGCCCACAATCACAGGTCAGTAGAGATTTCCATTGTTCAAATATTAGTTTGAAACACTACCTCATCCTCTAGATTTTTTTTTTTCAAAAACAATTATTTCAACTCGTCTCTCAGGGCCTCAGCTGATTTCTTTTTGTTGCCTACAACTACAAATCCTCAAGACACCCTTATAACAAAAAATTCGCCATACCGTCAGTAGTCAGACCTCTCAGAGGTCTGCTGAAGCAAATTGAAGAAATGTCATAAATCATTAATAGTGACCATCTATTTTGTTTGGTCCTGTTTGAATTGCCTTCAGTCATAGCACACAGGAAGCTCAGTGGTCTCAGGCTGCCGTGTAAAATAGACAGAAAAAAATGGAATCCAAAGAACGATTTGATAAAAAGGGGGGAAACACCTTACTCCTCAAGTAACAAACCTGTCACAAAAGCAGCATGGCTAATGGATTTCTAATGTAGGTGGGAGGTTTAGTCAAATTGAGACAAAGGTGTGATTGACAAGAACCATTGTACCTTTTAGTGATATTCTTAGAGCTGAAGGGATGTGATGGAAACAGTTATTGCACTAGTCCTGCCTCTTATTGTCTCCTTTTCATCATTCTGCAGTAAAGACTATATTTATCTAGATGGTTAATTTATATTTACTATTGTTTCAGTACTTTGTATGTTTTAACAGCTATGGAGTATTCCAGAAACTCATTTTGCTGCAAGGGTTCTGGAGCTGAAAAAAGAAGTATAAAAGTAGACACTCACTTTTTCAGCTGTCATTCAAATTCAGTAAGAATAGAAGCAGGATATGTCACTTCTGGTCACTTAAGCATAGTTCTCAGAGATAACACGTGTATCATAAAAATGTCTTTCTGCACAAGTGATTACACAGATGTTTTCTTTTGTAAAGGAATAACTCCAATGGAGTAGCATGGTATGACATATTAATGTCCTTCCTCCTAGAACTAAAATACTGGACCAGACCACAGAGTTTATGGAAGACAAGCAAGGCTAGTACTTAGCAAATGGGAGGTGAATATCTAGTCTGAAAACAGAAAATATAAAATGATTTATTTAAATTAAACTTGGTGTTAAATAAGAACAAAAGTTACAAAGCTGATGACTCAGAAAGACTCAACTTCCAATGTGTGTGGGTGCAGGTACTAAAAGAATGTCCTCAGAAAGGTCTTTCTAGTTGCTTAAAGGAAAGAACTATAATATTCAGGATGCATATCAGAAGTCAATTTATTTTTAATGTTCTATTCTAGCTGAGTAATTGACAAGGCAGGCAAACCAAAGCAAACATTTATGTCCTTTCCCAACTTAGCATAATGGTCTTGGTGTGGAGGCTGTGGACAGGTAGCACGACAAGAGGGCTGCCTGGCAGATTCCCATGTTCAGAATCTTTGTGGGTCAGGGCACCTGCCTTCTCATTGGATTTTCAGCACTATCAAACTGAATCTAAGCACTATCTCCGGAGATTTGGAAAGCAGTGCTTCACAAACCTATTTTCTTTGGATACACCATGCAGAAACACCACGTGTGTTGGATGTTCTTAAGTATTGAGGATATAACTGGTACACCCGAGTTTGAGTTATTTTACTGCATAGAATAGGTGGTAATATAGCTTAGATCCTTAGTCGCTGGGTCTAGTATAGTCTCAGGAGTATTTGAGATCTCCCATCTCAATTGGAGCTTACTTGTATAAAATATGTCCAGCTACACTGCTTAGCAAAAGTAGCTCTTCATGTAACTTCAGCTGATTTTTAAAGTGCACTGCTTTAATATTTCTGAATATTAAGGAAGCTTTTGAATAATATTGCGATTAGAAGCTCAGAAATTTTGTCAGCTTTCCAAAAAAAAAATGAACATAGCATAAGCTTAACAGCAATCCAATAAACTTTACACTTGTATAAATATCAACACAGATTCAGTGTAGCATGATACGTTAATCCTAAAATTTTGTTTACAGGGAGGAAGCTGGATTTTAAAGCAACCTTAATAAAGCACTGTTAGAAGATCCATGTCCGTTTCAAGACAGCTGGAAGCCCATTGAAGGCAACGAGAAAACTAAAGTTCTTAAAGTTCAACATATTTAAACAATTTCCTGAAACATGTTGAAGTTAGCAAGAATTCACCCTTGGAGATAATAGGATCAAAAGGTATGTGAGGAGTTCATTGACCTGGTATGTGCTAAAGATCCCTGATGAAGACATACTTTTATCTTCTTGTGAATGCTCAATACTATATAACCCATCATCCTAAAGTATACTCATCTAAAATCAAGCTCATATTGCTTCTTTCTATCTCAGTTAGGAAAAAAAGATGATTCTACCTAGAATTTTGTTATCAGGCCGAATTTAATATCAATCATGTCTGTGGTCTACTTAGCTCCTCTATTTTAAGGTTTTCCAAAGTACCCTGTAGGTGTTCAAAAGACATCAGTGAATCTTTAATTCTAAGTAGGTGTATAAAATACTAATTTTCTACAGGAAGAAGACAAAATCTCATTCATGAGATGAAATACTCATTTCTTACTGGAATTTCCTAGAAGAGGCTTCATCAGACAGGTTCAGTTCTCACAGGCTGACCAACATTTTGCAGCTAAGTAGTGGTGGTTTTGTTATGTGTTGGAGTTCAAGATCACAAAGTGTAACTTAGCTGTCATTATGGGAAGGAAACAGACTTTTTACCATGTTTACCATGGTTTACAGTTTACATGTTTACAGTTACCATGTTCCTACCATTAGGGCTAGTCAGTCTTAAAGCTTCCAGGTTACAAGGATATCCATCTCTAGCTATTCGAGTTATTTTTGTGGTAAATGACACACATAAGAAAGGTAAATAAGCATAACCTTCTCTGTGTCTGCTGGTTTTCCCAAGGCAGATGCCCTAGCAACAACACACCAATGCTCTTCACTTCCTCAAACACACATTCTTGCTGCTGCCAAACACAGCTCGCAGTGCTCAGAACCTGTATCAGCTGAAAACATTTTGTGCAACACAATTGCAATCATTCCAGGATGGAATGGGTTAGAGCAGGTTTCCAGCATCAGTACACTAGAGACATTTTATCAAGTTAGCAATGCGCTGTGTGCTATCAACACAATAATAAAAGATATTTGTATGTTTATTCATCAGTAATTCACTAATAAAATGTGTTGAAACCTGCTAATTAAATAGCAAGCTATTAATTATAAAGTGACAGCAGTTGATCTATTGTAAGTGTAATTTTAAGAGGGTTTCCTATCTTAGAAAATTATTCACTCAATGTGGAATTAACAGTCTCATTATATAAAACAAAATGTTGGGTTTTTTTGGTTTTTTTTGAGGAACAAGGAATTTTAAAATGGCAATCTCTGCTGATTTCACAGGCGACAGCTCAGAAAGATAGTACGTGTCAGTACAGTAAAGAAGCATCTAAACATTACTATTAATATCAAATAATATCCAATTTGCCACTGTATCTGGGAATTGAGTCAATGGTTTGCAATTTAAATATATATTTCAACAACAACACCCTCATGAGCCTTATTAGTGTTCTCCACCTTGGGCTTCTTTATGTTCTCAATTTAAGTATTACAGATAAAAAAAAAAAAAAAAGAAAAAGAAAAATGAGAAATACAATTTGCATCTATCATCAATAAGGAGGGAAATAGGAAGGTAAAAAGAGAAGATAATTTAAAGTATCTGATATAGAAATGTAAAATACACAGTGCAAATACCTTCCTCCAGGACACTGACTCATACAAATGAGCATCCACAATTCATCTTCTTTTTGAAAGAATCCTATGAATGTGAAAGGGGAAGATGAGTAGTACATTAACATACAAGTAACATCATTTAAAAATTTTCTGATCAATGTCAAATTATAGAGCTAAATGCTTACATTTCATATTAGGTCTTATTTTCAACTTAATTCTGATATCTTGAGCATACAATGCAGTGTATGTTCCTTAACTCTATGATGATATATTTCCTACAAGACCTTAAAATCACAGGCCACACATGAAAATGTGCATGGATTTCCAATAACAAGTTTTTGTTTTTTTCTTTTCTCGCCAATCTCTTCTGCAATTTATCAAGAGTAGCATATCTTCCACAAAGATAATGAAGAAGGATCAGTGTTAATATTGGAACTTGGGAGGAACTCATGGCAGTTCGTAGGGCCAAACAGCCTGGATGAAGAGAGGATTTGTGCAACATCAACAAGGACAGAAACTACATAGGGGGAGAGGGGAAGGGGGGGAGGTTCAAGAGTAGATCCAAGATCTTGACAAGATCCCATCTGAAACCACCAAAGTTCTCAGGAGGTATGAAAACACTCAGACTGGGATATAGCTAAAGGTTTCTTTTCCCACTTTCTCTTTTTTTTTTTTNCCCCTTTTTTTTTTTTTTTTTTTTTTTTTTTTTTTTTTCCAGCCTCTATCTTGTTCCAGCTGAAGAACTGAATGATGTTTTTGGGGTTTCATTTTACAAGGTCTGTGCAGTCATTTGTTACAGCTATCAACCATCTCCGACTAGTGATAGAAAGCCGTAGTGTCCACAAAGTGACACTGGACAGTCTCATTTACATGTGTAAGTTAATGAGGTGAGAATTAGTCTTTGGTTCTTAAAGCAGAAAGGTCCCATTTCCGTTAAGCAGCTGTATTCAAATCCTGAACACTGAAGATCTGGCAAGGTAAGTCCTGTCAGGCTCAGGGAAAGTCAAAAAGTACCTGTGTTTCACACGGTGCAGAGCAACACAGCACACACTATACGGGATATAGCAATTCGTGGTTCTGTAACAGTCCAGATTCTCCAGCTGATACTGCTGCTTGTTACTTGCACCATTGTCTAATATTAGATCCATTAGGCACTATTAATTCTTTTTCTCTTGCTTGCAGTATAACAAATTGTTTAGTATGTCATGTCTATATTCAAATGTATTTATCGCATTTGAATACAGATATAATGCAACTGTTGTTCTTGACAATAAAATGTAGTTATGGAAACTATTTTTTTTTGTTTATACTAGAGAAGCACATTAGATCATTCATCTCCTACAATTGCTCCAAGAATTAAATAAGGTCTTTTTGAATTATTAAAATACACTGTGGATTATATTAGTATGATTTGTATGTCCATTTTCTTTAATTACTCTGCAGGAAAAAAAATCCTTAGGAATTAAGCATATGAATTAGTCTTTATTGGTATATATTTTCAAAGAAAGTAGAGGATTTTCTTCAAACCAATGAGAAAATAAACTATTTGTGATGACATGTAGCAGTGAGTTAACTGTCCTGAATTTTTTAAAAAATATTTTATTACAGAAGCAAATAAACCTTAGGAACCTTACTCATAAGGTGGCAGACAGATTCCAGTTTTCCAAGACACTTAGAGATAGAGAGTTGGTACTCTTCAAAAAACCTAAGCGTGGTAGAGAATATATCTTATTAGGCTGTAAGGGGGATGTACAGTGCCTGGTATTGGACTGACCCCTTAATAGCCAGAGATAACTCTTTCATTTCAAAATGACAGGACTAGCTGCAATTCTGATATCCTCTCTGGACTGAGCACATCTTCACCTGCCACAGTCTCTGATGCTTTTGCCTTTGCTGGAGGCCAGTTACAAAGCTCTACTCTTAGTCAGGGGCAATAATTCACAGCAGCAGCCCAAACCTACCCAGGAAGATCTCTTTTTAATGCAGAAGAAGGACTTCCCTTTTGATCCCTTGATTTCCACAAAACTCCGGAACTGGGAAACTGCAAAGACAGCTCTGTATGTGCCTTCAGGGAGTCTGGTACAGTCTCTGTACCTCCAGCACACAGAGAGGAGATGCCTGGGTTACTCTGCAAGAACAGGTAGAAATTGAAGTATATAATTGAATTTCTGGATTCACACATCCAAGGGTATCAAATAAAATCAGTATAGCTTTACCCTATACGTGAATTTATGACTGTAGAGGACCATGGAGGAGAGTTGCAAGGCCACAGAAACAAACACATTAGGAGAATTTAGATAGAATTTTTTGACAAAACACATTTACATGAGCAACTAAAACAAAACAAAAAGCCCCCGAACTATAAAACCAAGCAATTAAAATGAACATTTTAAAAAGCAGTGAATGAAATATATAATGAAAACACAACTCTGGGGAGTAGTGACTTGACCTAAATTTAAATTTTTAAAAAATAGCCTTGAAGATTCATACACTTCCCATTTGATGTAAAAATGATTAGCATTTGGTCATCCATGATTCTCTTCTATCTGATGATATGTATTAAGGCTGTTGTTGCTAAGGGATGTTGCTAAGCAAGGCAAGGCATAGAGGAGGTCAGTCAACTCTTCACTGACAACTTCTAACATCAATTTTTTTTTTTGAACAATTATTTTCTTTTCTGAATGCTCTGCATATTTTTTTTTGAGATAAAAGATTTATCACTATAGTACAATCCAAACATGTAAAGACTTAAATCTTCTGTTGGAGTTATCTCTTTCATTAAAACCTAATTTCTGTTCCTCAACATTTCTATGCACTCATCAGAAGGTAATAACCATAGCCTGACCTAGTTTTGTTCAATTCTGAACAAATTATATGAGAAATTTGGGCGTTATTGGTAAAGAAATATTCTTACATTGATTTAAATTATCTTACAAGTCTCTATTTTGTTTTATTTAATGAATAATAGTTAATTGTATTTAGAAAAAAAGTAACCAAAAAAAAGTATTGTCTTTTAACAAAACAGAACATTAAGAGCTATTTAAAACATGTAATAGGAAAACATATGCAAAATTGCATTATATTGAAAGACTAAATAGGCTTAAATTACATTTATCCTAAAACAGTTACTTATGGGATTCCAGGTTCAAAAATGAAGTTTTTATGTTACATTATTTTGAATTAGTATCTCAGCTAACAGAATATGTCAATGTGTAACTGAAATGAGAGAGATTAATACAGAGATTGTTATTCTGTAAGATTTTAATGGTGACTGGAATGTTTTATACTGCCAGTTCTCATTTCATGACTGAAAGTCAAAAGGATATAGGCTCCCAAATAATTTTAAAAGGGGAAAAAATACTCTAAAGTTCCTTTTATTTGTTTGGGGTTTTTTTTGTTGATTCCTATGGTTCATTTGATGGCTGATATGAATTGGTTCAGGTTACTGCATTACCTTCAAAGTCTTTTTGAGACATCCTCTCAACAACCACTTTGCTACACCATTATGAACATTGTTGTTCTGTGAAAGGTAGACAAGTTTAGTGCATGCTGATCAGCACAAAGTATTAAAAATTACTTTTTCTCTCTTTTGGTTTTTAACAAAACTGTGAATAACAAGATTCTAAGCTTTATTTCTCCACATCACAGTGTATTTGCTTTTTTCAAACTGTTCTTGGTGATTTTTCTTTTGGTCTAAAGCACAAATGTTAGTTTGGGTCAACTTGCACTGAAGACACTATCAGAAAGACCAGTGAGAATTTCGCCTTGTAAAATATAAATTAATATTAGAAAGGAAATAACACATTTTTTTTTGTTTTCAGTGGTTCAAAGAAATATGTCCAGAAAAATCTTTATCTTTATGGACTATAATGAGGTAAAATTACTCGTAATGGATCATTAGTTTGCTAAGTGGTTCAGGTGAGCAGTTAGATGTTCACAGTTTGAAAGTTTCCATACACTTAATCCTTGAAAAGAGCAAGTGAGAAAATTCCTCTCTCTCATATTCCCATGACAGGACTTTTTACCTGAAGTTTCTGAAATATTGTAAATAAAATTTCTTTTCTATCAGCTTAACTCTCCATTCTTTGTACATGGACACAGGCATGACGCTGAGATTTCTCTTAGTACTGTTATTGTTATATTCATATTAGTATTAATTTTCCTACCAATGAATAATGACACTAATCAATTTTGATCAGGTGGAACATGTCATAGGAGTCCTTAATGGTACTGCATGAGCACTGAAGAATTGGAGTATAGCCTATTTGTTATCAGTTTCATGCAAAGGTGGAATTATAAGAATGGTTGCCTACAAAGGTCATGATCTGCAAGCCTTTAAAAGGTTTCATGCTTTCAGAAACTTTTATATATCTTAAATTCATTTTCATTTTCACAGGGAATTAATTGCATGTCTCCAGAGAGGAGACAAATACGTACCATTTAGGATTTATCTTTTTCTGACGGCTTAAATGGAACTCTGTTGCTTGTTCTTGCTCTGTGGTGATGTGTATTTGTACTGAATTTCCTAGATCATAGTTGAGGAACCTTTTTATTTTTGACAGCTAATTAGATTTTTAAACGGTAATGGTTGAGTGTATATTAATAGCAGGGTCATGGAAAAAAAATCGTACAGTCATAATCTGTATGTAGTGAAGTTATAAATCCAATGCAAATTATAAGCAACAGATTCTCCATCTCTTCCTGAAAAATATCTTAATGTATTAATTGCAAAAGGTTTACTGAAGACAGAGTTGGATGGGAAAAACAATTTTTTTTCTTTGGAAAATAAATATATTTTATTTAATCTTACATGAACTAACAAAGATCCAAAAGCATTTGTATTACATTGTTTCCTTTGCTTTTAAAAGTAGGGACATTTCAGAGAAAAATCAAGATGCAAGAGAATGGTAGCAAGTAAATTACAGCAGAACACGTTGCAAAGAGCAGAAACATACACTTAGCTAAGGAGTTTCTACAGCAATCCCTCAAACTGTTCTTCACAGAAAAACAAAACAAGATAAATCAGATTTCAGTCTTTGTGACAAACTACTTAGGAAGAGAATGCACTATCCACTGGGGAAAGGGATAAAGTCCAAAGTGAATAGAGAAATAAAGTGGTCTCCAAAGAACTGACTAATACTGTGTGACCTCTATGGTTTATGTTTGGACCTCTACTTAAAAAAGTGGGGCAGCACTACCTCATCCAAAGGAGACTTCTGCTGAAAAAGTTGGGTGTCCTGGTTTTGGCTGGAACAGACTTAATTTTCTTCCTGGCACAGTTCTATGTTTTGGACTTAGTGCAAGGATAATGTTGATAATACATGGATATTTTATTTGTTGCTAAGTAGTGCTTGTCCTAAGGCAAGGACTTTTCAGTTTCCCGTGCTCTGCCAGCAAGGAGGTGCACAAGAAGCTGGGAGAGACCATGGCCAGGACAGCTGACCCAAACTAGCCAAAGGGATACTCCATACCATAGGATATGATCAGTATATAAACTTCAGGGAGTTGGCTGAGAAGTCCCAAGCATCAGCCAGCAGGTGCTGAGCAATTGCATTGTGTATCACTTGTCTTTTCTTTGGTTTTATTTCTTCTTATTTTTTTGTTATCCTCATTTTCATATTATTAATGTTATTATTGTTATTATTGTTATTTTATTTTAGTGGTTAAACTGCTCTTATCTCAATCCATTAGTTTTACTCTTTTTTTCAGTTCTTCTCTCTATCCTACTGGGGAGGGGTAAGGAGTGAGCAAGTGGCTGCATGGTACTTTGCTGCTGGCTGGGGCTGAACAATGACACAGGGACAACAGTCCCATATGTAATAACTAGCACAATTACTGTCCTGGTTTGAGTTAGAATAGAACTAATTCTATTCAGTGATTTTACTTTTCAGTAAAAAAATATATGATTGATTTTATGTAATCAAGTTGAAAGAAAAGTAAGTTTATACTGAATATATCTTTTTCTTAAACTGGATTTCTTCTAGTAAGACTTATGAAGAGCAAAGGACTGCTGTTACTTGTGGAAGCTGACACACTGGAAGAAAACTGCAAATGCAATAGTGACATTTCTGACATTCTGTGAAGAAAGGGAACTTTCTGTGCTTAATGTGGACAAAAAAAAAAAAAAAGTAATACAAGAGGCAGCAGGAAAAAATAGAAAACTCTGCACATACGCACGAATGTTCTCCCCTCAAAAAACAAAGAAGGGGTGAAGCATGGAAAAGGGAAAACCTCTCTTCTTTCTTTCAAAAAAAAAAAAAGTACAATTAAAATACAAAACACCTATAGCATTTTATAGTCTTTCTTCTTTTTTTTTGGTTTGTTTTTAAAAGATCTTCTCTTGTGATACTAATATGTCCTAGAACAGGCTTCCAGACAAGCAGCCAACACAGACATTTCCCTCAAAACAACTGACTTAGTAGTTCCTAAAAACAGATGTATGCTATGAGATAATTGCACGTAGGAGATATGGCCATTCGAAATCTCTCCTTAGGGGCTTAGCTGCTAGCCTACATTTTGAAAGAAATATTAATAAGACTGCTCTCTCATTTAAGCTTTCCACTTAGCTAATGAAATCATTTATACATAAAAACATGATTTATAAATGCAAGGAAATTATGTCACTAGTAGATGTTTGTTACATTGCTAAGATGGCATCAGCTTTAATGTTCTAGGAAGCCTATATTCCTGGTATTTTAGAAACGCCCCTTTGGCTTAAAAATTTCAAATTACATATATACATGACAAATATTTTTTAATAATTATTTTCAAATGTTTTTCAGGACTTGGTTTTGTAGGGTTTTGGCAGGGAACTTTGCATCAGTTGACTGTCACTTAACATTTATAATACTTATCATATCAATATATTTTTCTATAAGTATTGGCTGTTTGATTATCAGATTTCCACTGAGCTGTGGAAAACATTCTGGAATGCTCTTTTAAGAAATACTGATTTCTGGTAATGGGCCTAAAATACCTATTTCTTGTCTTCATCTGACTTTTTTAAAGTTCTTCTGTATTGTCAGTGTTCTTCCTCAGATCACAACCAGATAGAAAGAAGTTTCAATGAGGTTATTAAGTGTTCTATAGGAAAACAGAACTTATAATCATTTCTTCCCTCACAGTTCAATCAGAAATCTGAGAACAGAATCTATTTGGAGCATAATCTCTGCCTTGACAGCATTAGCCCAGGACAAGTCAATTTATGGCATGGCAAACATCTGTGACCTTCTGGGGCTGGTGCATATATTTCTGCCTGCACGGATGTATTGGTTTTATGTGGTATATTTTTGGTACTAGGGGGACAGAGATCAGGAACTGCCTGTGTTGGGTAGAGCCGGTTCCAGACAGTAACAGTGGTGCAGCAGTAGCACATCTCTGATAAATGTATTTAAGAAAGTGTAAAAAATGCTCGGCAATAGCAGCTGGAGATTGGAGTGACAATATACGAGAAAAATAGCCCTGCAGACACCAAGGTCAGTGAAGAAGGAGGAGGAGAAGGAGATGCTCTAGGTGCCAAAGCACAGATTCCCCTGCAGCCTGTGGTGAAGCCCATGATGAGGCAGGCTGTTGCCTTGCAGCCCATGAAGGTTAATGGTGGAAGAGATATTCACCTGTAGTCTGTGGAGGACCCTATGCCAGAGAAGGTGGATGCACCCAAAGAAGGCTGTGACCTGTGTTCTGGGAAGCACACAGTGGAGCAGGCTCCTGGCAGGACTTGTGGACCTCCGGGGAGAGGAGCCCACGCTAGAGCAGGTTTGCTGGCAGGATTTGAAAACTGATGCAGGAACCACGCTGGAGCACTCTTTTCCTGAAGGACTACACTCCACTGAAGGGACCCACACTGGAGCAGTTCATGAAGAACTGTATCCTGTGGGAAAGATGCATACTGGAGATGTTCATGGAGGACTGTCTCCCATGGGAGGAACCACATGCTGGAGCAGCAGTGTGAGAAGGAAAGAGTGGCAGAGAAGAAGTGTTATTAACTGACCACAACCTCCATTTCCCATCCCCCTATGCCACTTAGGGCAGGGATTGTGAAGGAGTAGAAGAATTGAGTGAATGTGAGCCTGGAAAGAAGGGAGGAATGGGGGGAAGCTATTTGTAATTTTGGTTTTATTTCTCACTATCCTACTCTATTATTAACTGACAATAAATTAAGCTGATTTCCCCAACCTGAGTCTGTTTTGTCCATGATGGTAACTGGTAAGTGATCTCCCTGAACTTATCTTGACACGAAAGCTTTTCTTTGTGTTTTTCTCCCTCTGTCCTGCTGAAGAGGAGTGATAGAGCAGCTTTGGTGGGCACCTGGCAACCAGCCAAGGTCACCCTACCTCAACTGTTTATATTTTGTTGAATAATGAAAATACATTTTCTAAAGCACTAGCATAAGGATCTGATTCCTGTCCCAAAGAATTTGCAATATGAAACACAAAACAATTACTTAGACCACATTAGAAGACAATACAAAGATGATGAATAAAGAAGGTTTTTTCTTACTTTTTGTTTTGTTTTTTTTTCATCCTACAGGAGGTAAAACTAGCTCCAAGTACAATACAGCCAAAATGCGTTGTTATTGACAGTGGTTAAGGCAATGACCCAAAGTCTGGAGATAAAACTCTATTATACAGTCATTTGAAACAGTGAATTAATCTCCGTCCTGCACAGAAAAGAACAGGATAGCTGCCAAATCGTTCCAGAACTGGAGATCTCCCAGGGCCAGGAGGAGGTTCATCACACAGCAGAGACACTACTGCCTGAGCACTATCCAGCTTGAGGCCTGCAGTATGAGGAGCTCTGTGAGTGATGAGCAGGTAACACCCCCTGCCCAGCTCTGCTAAGATATTGAGTGGTACAGCAAAAACCTCCCCTATGACATCATGGTAATAAAAACCAATGATATGAGTCAATGACCATCTGGAATCGGCTCGCCTCATCCAGCATTTCCGAATTTCACAAAGTGTTGCTGGTCCAGGTGGCTAGTGCATGCTTTCCTGTGAAATTAGACCCAGTCGACCTTCATGGAATTTCTGCACTAACATCAGTCAATACATGTTTAACAAAGAAAGGAGATAAAGAATTTGAATCCTCTACTACTGCCATGCAAATCGATGTTGGATTGGATTGGCCTGAGATGATGATACATACAATTCACTAGTTGAGTTGGCTTTTTGTATAGCTGAGATTAGAACAATCCACTTTAAAAAGCAAATGTTAGAAAATATATATTAAAAAAAAATAAAAGGGAAAGAAAGAAATCTCACAACCTTTTCACCTTTCAGTGACTTCAGTGAATTTATACATAATTTCTTTTTTTAAGTGCAGGGTGTCTCAAAGGAGAGATGTTAAAGTTAGCAATTGAATTTGCAGATTACATTGTCACCTTCAAGGATTGTATGGATATTTTAGTCTGAATCTTGATAAGAATTAATTCATTTAAAATGTATAATTCATAACTTAATTCTTCCTAAACACTTATATACAGCCTATGAAAAGTGATGATTATGTACAACTCTTCCCTCAAATTACAATTTCACTGAAAAACCTGCCAGCCACCTTTTTATCACCAGAGTTTGGATATATTGTTAGGGGTTCTACGAATTACTGGTTGTATTTCTTCTGTGAAACACATCTGATGCCAAATACTTTTAATAAAATACTACTATCCACATATTTCATGAGCAAATACAAAGAAATTCCAGTTGGAATTAAAATTCTCTGCAAACTTGACCTTGACATAATATCATGATACCTGTTTTCAATAACTATACTACCTATCTTGGCATAGACATTAACCCAACCATATCAAGCCAGATTTAACTCCTAAAACATAAGCGAAATTGCTCCTGTAATAGACCTACATACTTTGTAAATTAAGACCACTTATGATTTAAATCACACTCTTATTCAGTTGTTGTTTTTTTTTTCCCAAGGAACAACTAGAAGTAAATTCCTGCCAAAGGAACCAGAACTTATTTTAAAGAACAAGTCCCTTTGTTCCTCTTAGGCTGATTAAATTTCAGAATCCCTTTTGTTTCGTTATTGTATCATAAAGAATTAATATACACTACAGTGTATGTGAGAAAATCCCCTTAGAATTCAATACATAAATTGCAAGGCAGTGTCATATTTGTCCAATTTTCAAACACACTAACTACAGTGTTATCTAATATTTTCTAGCATTTTTACTCATTTTATGTGGTAGCTACAAACTACACAAAAAGATGATAGTGATATTGTAATATATGGATGGAACCAAGTGCTTGATGTGTATCTATACCATGGTAGATAGTAAAATATATTGTACTGCAGTTCATTATATGACTGTCACAAATGTAATAACTGCTCGGTTACACTGTTTGTTAACTAAAATTTCTGTTTATTTCATGCTTTTATCTTGAAATATCCAGTATGCAATGCAATGGGACAATAATTTATTCATTTGCTAAGCCAAAGATTGAGCAGTCTAGTTTTCTTTGTTCTCCTGCAGTAACTAAGAGAGTGAAAGAGATAAGAGAGATAAAAAAAAAAATTTCTATGTGTTTGTCTGGGTAAAATTTACCTGAAAAGCCAAACTGTCTACAGCAGAGAAGATATTAAACGATTAAACTGTTAAAACGATTCTATTGATATGGGCTATAATATAAACAGAGAAGAACCTTTGAGAAAATGTTCTTTTCCTTCTAAAAACTTAAATAATATGTTACATTTCTGCAATGCAAATTATAATCAGACTTTGAAGAAACACACTCAAAGATCATTTTAATTTAGGATACACATAAACTCTCATACAAAGGTGGGTTCTTTACAAGAAGATATAAAAAGGGAAAATATTGAAGTCAAGCCTGATCACAGAGAAAGTAATAGATCAAAACCAGTACTTATATGCAATGTATTAATATTTAGTATTACATATCAGTCCTGTTGCCAGTTTCACATGGGTAGACATTATGTCTGCATGAAGCTAAATAGTATGATCCACAGATGACATAATTAGGCCTCTGTATAAAAGGTAAACTGTCATAAGAATGTTTAAAGATAAAGACTAAAACACTGCTTTGATTGATGAATTTTAGTTGAAATACAGCAATGCTATCAATATGTCTGAAAGGTTATGATGTGTTTTAGCATTTGAACCAAAACCCATCACAATCAGTAGGACTGCTTAGGTATTCAAACATAAAGACATTTCAAAGAGCTTAGCAGAAACTACAAGCTGAAGGAAAAAAAAAATGTGTAATGCCTGTCCAGGTAATAACTCCTTATGGAAAACTGCTCAGGTTCAAATTGTAAGAATCCTGTCTTTTCAGCAGGACAAAACTGTCTGTACTGTCAAAAACTACCATTTTCCCTTGGAATGTGTTTATATTCAACTTTTGAGAAAACATTGCAGAAAAACAAAAAAATGAAAAAAAAAAATGTGTTTACTTAACGCATATAAATACATAGCCATATAAAGAATAAAACAGAGTATCTTCTCCCACTTCTCTGCTGTCCCTGTTCCCTGAGTCATTCCTTTCTTTAGCCAGCATTTTGCCCTCCCTTTACCCAGGCTTTCCCTGAGGAGCTCCAGGGCTCAGCCGTGCCCTGCAGTGGGTCGGTTGGAGCCGACTGGAACTGGAACAGGGGCAGCCCTGGCCGCTCCGCCCAGAGGTCACATCTGCAGCCCACCCTGTCAGAGCCTGGGCACCTGCACCTGGTACATAAATATGAAAACAATATAAGTACCTTTTTACTCTCTTTGACATGCATAGATACACAGGCAGAGTCTATTCTGTATATATGTATATTCAGGAAAGAAAGAAATGGAAAATAAATCAGCATCGAATGCACATCAGGAGACTTATCCTACAGAAACACATACATGGAGTAACTTATGACTTGGAAACATAACTGTGAAAAAGATAGGTGTATAGTCATTGAATTTGTTCCATGTGATAGTCTAATCAGTGATATCTGTGAGCCAAACTGACAAGTTTTTAGGTTTTTATAGTCTGATTCTGTTTCCTGCATATTTATACACAATGATAGCTGATGTGCCTTGGCAGAAAAAGTTCCAGATCGTTGTCAAACACATGCCTTTAGCAAAGGTTTATTTCATACACAGACAAGGTATGGAATTAAGAGTTTTGTTGAAAGAGATCACTCCAGGTGATTACCTCCATAAATTCCCTTTTAAACAGAGCATATTTCATTCCACTCAAAGTCAGAACAAAGCTAAAATGTCCTAGCAAAATGCCTCACTGGTATTTTCACTTTATGAACTGTCAGTGTGATATAATGTAAAATCAGAAACACATATATAACTATATCACAATCCAGTGGGATGGAAAATTTGCAGAAAAAGCACTGGAAAAAATATTAGACAGAACGACAGGAAATATAAAATTGAACAAAGTATGTTACTGGTAATTTTTGCTATTGACCCAAGCTTATTTCTATTTCAACTAGCTCTCTCTCCCTTTCTCTAAAATTAAGTCTTTTACTGATAACAGTTTCACATCCCGCACAGTTCATCGGTGGATCCCACGAACTGGCATTAGACAGCGTGTCTGAGATCCCCTGAAAGGCAGAAACCTTGCATTGCTCTGACAGCAGAGCTAGAAAGCTGCTCCCTCTCTCCATATGGTGACTCATGGCCCAAGGGCTTACCACCTGGTAAAAACAGACATAAAAGCCAGTTGCTGAAGGAGGAGCTCTCTCCAGGCACTTTTACAGGAGGCTTTTCTGGGGACAGCTACGTGTATTGGCAAGTATCACCATTTGTTTTCTAGGAGATGGCTCTAGCTCACATACTTCATATGCTGCTTTAAACTTTGCCAAGCCCCAGGGTCACTAACACTGGCCCTGTAATCTGTGAGCCATAACTGACTCCTCCACACTCCTGCTCTGCTGTACCCAGCAGGTATCAGGTGAAGTAAAAAATCTGACCACACATTTAGGCAGCATAATCTTCATGTCAGTAAGTAGAAAGATGTCCTGAAACCTGGTAACATTTTTTATTCTTATTGCAGTTAAACAAACTCACTTACAATCCCATGAAAGAAAAGTTAAAATAGCCTTCTCTCTGGAGAAAAAAAGAAAAAAAAAAAAAAAAAAATNAAAAAAAAAAAAAAAAAAAAAATTCTCTCTCTTCCAACTGCACAACTGTGCATGTCTTTTTATAACTTGGTAGAGAAGTAGAAATAATATTAATTCTTTCTGATGTTGGGCTATACTATTCTAGACTATAAGACAAAATGTGGTCACTTATACTCAGCCACCATTTTCTCCTAACCATACTCTTCCCTAGCAGGGTGAAAATATAAAGCCATATTGAATGAATTCCACAGTCCTGTTCCGTGTTGAGGTGACACCCTTCTCTGTAATCTCAGCTGAGCACAGACTGTCAAAGGGCAGGACTGGGAAGGGAGGCAGTGGGGTAAGACACATCTAGGGACTATAAGAGCAAAGAAATAATTAAACATGTTGGCAGTTTAAGCAAATTGTTCATTTAAAGGGTTTGTTTTGTCCTCAGAAAAAATTATCCATTTGCTATTAAATAACAACAACAACAAAAAAAATTGTGGGATTTTCAACCTGATTTGTACAAGAATTAAAAGAACTAAAATAGATACTTTACTCTGGGAAGATTCCTAGTTAAATTTGCCAATCAAAAATGCATAGGTAGTTTCAGGTGAACTCTATAAAAAATCTCTGAACTTGCAATGAATTTTATCGGAACTGAAGCTCTGACTAAAGACTCATCTCTCTAGCTTATTTACAGACGTAGAAAACTGCTTTTATAACTATATAAGTTATGAAAGTAATTTGAAAATCATTATTTGTACATAGAAAAGTCAAATGAAAAACAAATCACAAATTTGTGTTTTATAATGTCATTGTAGTTTTGCAAATGCTAAACTGAATTTTATTATGTAAAGAACGTCTCGTTCTTCACATCAGAACCTGATACAACCTGGCACCAGAGTTTCACCATGCTTATCTGTTTAGGCATCATTTGTCAGAGCAACTATTTTTTTTTCCCATGTAGACCGACTTGCAATCCAGAAATAAACAATGAAACATACTCACAACTCTAGCTGATATTATTATCTTTCATTAGATTTCTTCCTATCATATCACTCAGAAACAAACAATTCACATGTGTATAAAAATACATTTATGTGTATTATCTGCTTATTAATGAAAAAAAAACAAACAAAAAAACCCAAGGAGATAAAAACCTTATCAACAGATTGAACTTTCCCTTGTGAAGATAGCTTATACACAGGCACACAGTTTTCAAAATTTCAAAAAGATTTACCAAGTTTATAGTTGATCAGAAACCAAAACTAATGTAATATCAAAATATTTCAAAACTTCCATTTATATGTGTTGATGTAAATAGGTTATTGTTGCTACTGCATTTCATTTGCTCTATAATTTGCATTTTGTAATAGTTCGCTATGTCACCTGCTACCTACTTTCTCAGCAGGTAAACAAATCTGTAACTGAAATTTAGGAGCATGATCTGGATCAATGTTATGTGGACTAAAACATTCTGAAAAATAACAACACACTATGCAGTCTAGTGACAAATAATACACCATGCTGTCCATAAATGCAGACATACAAAGCTATGTGCCATACTCATTACTTTATGCTATTAATATAGTATACACAGAAGGCAAATATTAGATAAAAACATAGGGTTTAGTTTCCTTTTTAAAATCAAGGCTAGGTACTTTTTAAGCTTTTGTGGCATAAAGCAAACAAATACTTGTTATATGTCCTGATGCCAAAGCAAGTTGAATTTCCTTCTGGAAATAAAATAAGTAAAGAAAAAAAAAAAAAAAAAAAAACAGAAAATATAACCTTGTAGAAGTTACCTGTAGTGCATAACTTTAATCCACTAGCTTGCCTAAGTACAACTTTCCCCAGAATAACCACTTTGATCAAAGAAAAGAAATTCCAAAAGCTTCGTGTGGGCTCCAAGTCACAGCCATTCCTTGAAACTCTTTTCAACTTTTCTCCGTATTAGGGAAAAGCAACAATGGCTCTCATAGTTCCCATGGAGCTGGCTACACTAATGCTTGCCTTTCAAGTCCAGACATGAGCAAGACTTCTTGACGCCATTAAAAACCAGTATGGAAGTAGGAAAATGTATGTAATTAGCTGAACTCCTGAGTTCTGCAAGCAAAGGGACATTGTATAATTTTTTTCACATTCCTTTCTTGCACTTTAAATTTGCCAAGAGCTGAATTTATACTCAAATACATAGTAGTTGATAAGAAGCAATTGTAGAACAATGTAGAAGATGAACAGCGTACACACATAGATACATGCATTTGTATATTCTAGAATAAAAATGGGAATTAATCATGTGGAGAAGTCTACTGAAATGGTTCAAATGTATGAAATGACATTCTTAAATGCCTTGTTTCACTTTCAGGAGTCGCTGTAGCAATTCAGATACCTTCTCGCTTTCCCAGAGTCAACCATCATGAGCTGTGCATCTTCTAGCTCCACGCATCTATTTAATTCCTTCTTACCTGCATCTGTTCCCTTTCTTGTCAGGACCTGGCATTTTCATAACCTTTTGCTTATTTCATAATAAAGACGTGGAATTTTGACCTTCCACCATTCCTCTCACATTTCTAGAGCAGTTTTGACTACATCTTCTAATTAATACTCAGGAAGTCTTAACTTCAGTGCAGTGAATTGCCTACCTGTTGCTGTAAAAGAAACTCAGGCTCCTAACTTTCCCTTTTTTCAGCTGCCATGTATTTCAGATGGTCAAATAGACTGTAATTCAGATCTTAGAACTGTTCCTCAGCAGCATCAAATGCTGATAAATAGAAGTACAATATTCATTTAGGGTCTTCTTATCAACAGAGAAATTCAAATACCAGTAGTCATAAATGTTTTTTAAAAAAATATTTTCTCTTCCAGTATAGAAAACTCTTTTTTTTTAGTGTTACTAATTGTGAGATAAACACATGGGACTGAAGAAATGAGTGTGTTCCTTTGAAGCTAAACCCAGAAATGTCTGCAAGTATTACAGTAGAGTTCTGGGTCCTTATGACAAATTGAGAATTTTTGTTATATTTTTGAAAAAATAATAAGGGTCTTTCATTTGTATTTCTTTCTAAGGTAGTAAATTTCGATATTTTTTTTTTTGTTTAATTTAACTACCGTTATTCTGATCTTCATTCCTTTCCTTTATTTTATAGAGCTTCGGGTGACAATTATATTGAAGAGACTTTTCTGAAGTTCTCAGACATACTGAATTGCTATTGTAATTTAAATATCAAAGTCAGATTGTATTTCCAGCTTTTAGGTCAATTTCTTTCTGGATTTCCGCTGAAAAATGAGAAGTACCATGTGAAGCACGAGTGAATAATAATCTCACTTAAAACTTTCATATAGTAGATATTGTTGACTTCTCTTTAAATCTCTTCATATCTTGCAGGTTTGTTTTACACCATTGGCAGATGACAGACTAAACGCAGAATAAGAGAGATAGTCTGTAGTGTTTGTGATATCTAGTGAAATCATCTGTATGATATTTTCATAAATCTCAGCTCCACACTATTTCATGTTATTATTAGAGTGGTTGTAAGATGGTGATGATTACGATGAATGACACTGTCATTTTTCTACTACGTTGTGGTATCTAACAATCCAAATACAAAAGTAGAAAAAAAATGATTTGTAAACTTGACATTTTGACTTGGCACTCTAAGGCCAAAAGGTAGAATATTTCTGAAGCTTGGTGACATTCTATTTCATCTTAGTCATGCCTTTCCATTTTTCAGTATACCTGTTCTTAATTGTATAGATACTAAAACTGCTTGTTTTTTTGGGGATGGAGGGCAGCTACATCACTGAAGCAGGAAGGACAGAAAAACTGTTTCTGCTGGAAACAGAGATAATTCTACATTAACTATAAGGGAAGATATATATGTTGGGAGTTTCGAAGTGTGATGAATCTTTGACCTATTTTGTTAAAGTAC
>VWZK01018917.1:450-84303 GCA_013396935.1 Baryphthengus martii
CCTGCTTGCCGGCAGCTTCCAGCGGGAGCGGGGCCAGCGGCAGCAGCCCCGGCGGCCGCGTTCCCAGGGCAGCAGCTGAGGTGGAGTGCTGGTGTCAGAGTCCTCACCCCTCAACTGGCTGCTCCAGAGCCCTCACCCGGCTACTCCGCTGGCACAGGTGGGGACTACCCTTGGCTCCGGCTGCTGGAGAGCCTTATGAAGCATCGCTGGAGGGGGCTCAGAGCCCTGTCCCACCATGACCAGCCAGCTCACATGGCCACCGCTCGTTGGGGTGGCTGATGTTTGCCGCCATGGCTCGTACGAGAGGCACAAGCTCCGGAGTGACCTTTCCTGAGCTCCCCTGGGGCTGTAGCTTGTTGCAGCAGAGCGAGCCCTGCTCGCTGGCGCCGAGAACATCACACTGGGGTTCGGTTTTTGCTTAGAACACCCATTTTTGCCTTTCTGTGCCTGGTACCTGGGACAGGCCCCTGCGCCCCATCGANGCTTCCGACGGCGAGAGCGCGGCAGCACCGGCGGCGCGTGCCCCAAGGAACCCCACGGTGGTGCTGAACCCGTCCTGCTGGGCAGCAGCCCCCTGCGAGCACTGGGTAAGTGGGCACGGGCGACCTTGCCAGAGCCCAGCCGGGGCGGGCGGCCGCGGCCAGTCCCACCTGGGCACGGGCAACCGACGGCATCCCGGCGTTCCGTGGGGCTGCGCTTGGGAAAGCTCGGCTGTAGCGGGGGAGTGCAGGTGTTCGTGGGGCTGTTCCACGCTCCAGCACCAACCGCAGCGGCCGTGGGCACTGTCGTTGCGAAAGGAGCCGCAGCGTGGCCGACCGGGAGGAGACGCCCGGGGTGTGGGGTCCTGAGAGCCGAACGTGCATCCGGCTGGTGTCCCAGCGAGGGCAGGGAGAGCTGAGCCTCATGCTGCGGAGTCGGGGGAGCAGAGGGAATGGAAACTTCGTGGAAAGGGGAGATGGATCCTGTTCATGGGCTCTTGAGCGAGGGCTGAACCCCTGGGAGTTTGGCAGAGCAGGGATGCGGAGCAGCACGGGTGGCTGGGGGCACAGGAAAGTGCTGGCACCTCCCTGGTGCCCAGCTCTACCGGGGCCTTCCAAACAGATGCTGACTGTTGGGGAGCGTGGGGAGCTCACTGGGCATGGGGAGCCTGCGGAGAGCTGTGGTGGCATCCTGAGCGAGGGGACAGAGGGACAAGAGGGCAGGGCTGGCTGGGGAGGGGGGACCAGACCCCCGCGGGGCCTGGGCACGCGATGGGGACTGGCAGCCGAAGCGGCCGTCGGGCGGTCAGCTTTCTGGTGTTAGGCCCCGCTGCTGTGGGCTGTTCTCTGGAGACAGGACTGCCTGGGCACGCAGGGGGCTCTGTGGGAGGCTCTGTCCCCGTTCCCCAGCCCCGCCGAGGCCAGTGGGTGGCTCTGCCGCCTGGCAGAGCCCGGGAGGCCGGACCAGCATCCCCAGGCTTTTTAAGGCATTGAGCGCTGGCCTGGCCCACGCGGAGCTGGGAGCTGGCCTGGATCCTGTGGCTGTCGGGGAGGCAGGGCGGCCGTGACCTGGTGCCTTCAAAGCCGCTCGGAGCTTCCGTCGTTCGGCTCTGGAGCTGTGGGGGCAGCTCCCAGCTTGACCGACGTGCCTGAGTGACGGGTCAGGGCTGGCAGCTCCGGGGGGACCCCAGGACAGCTCTGTGCCCAGAACGCTGCCCTGGTGGGACACAGGCTCCGGGGTCGGCGGTACCGCCAGCCCGGCCACTGGGACTGGTGCCGGATGGTCCTCCTCATCCCCGGGCTCGCCGTATTCCCGGGGAAGGTTCCAGAGGCTCCGAGTGGGTGGCCAAGGCAAAGGACGAGGCGCCGCTGGTGCTCCTGGGGGGCCGTGCCGCGGGCAGGGGGCCGGGTGGGTGGCAGGAGGTTCCCAGGCGAGGGGCGGCTGCGCTCACGGCTGGGGAATGTGGGTGTACCTGGGCGGGGAGCGNCGCCATGGCTCGTACGAGAGGCACAAGCTCCGGAGTGACCTTTCCTGAGCTCCCCTGGGGCTGTAGCTTGTTGCAGCAGAGCGAGCCCTGCTCGCTGGCGCCGAGAACATCACACTGGGGTTCGGTTTTTGCTTAGAACACCCATTTTTGCCTTTCTGTGCCTGGTACCTGGGACAGGCCCCTGCGCCCCATCGAGCCACGTCCTCCAGGGGTCTGGAGATGGGAAGAGAGAGCGGTGAACTCTGTGGAGCAAAGCCACTGTTGCTTCTCCTGTGCTACGTCCCGTCTCTCTGTAGTCTCTGGACTCCGTGTTGGTCCGCGAGCCCTGGCTCACGCTGGGAGCCGTGAGCCCCTCGGCCGGGACGCCCTGAGTTGGGGGTGCACAGCCCTGGGGCTGCCCAGCGTGGGCCTGCTGGATGTGGCCGCTCAGGAGACCCTGCCCCGCTCCTGCTCCAGATCCGCATGCTGGGAGCGCGTCCGACTCCCTCTGAATATCTCCAGAGCTTTGATGCTGGATGCTGGCGCTGCCCATCTCTGCCGTGTGACGGCTGCGGAGCGGGAGCAGTCCCAACACGCCCTCCCAAGGGGCTGCAGCTGCTCTTGTGGTTCTCAGCTCCTTGGGAGAGCTGGGGAGGGGAGTCCAGGTGGGGGCCCTGCTTCCAGGCCCCGGGGGGTTGGTTTCCAGCAAGCCTCGATGGGTAGGGACAGAGCCAGCGGCCACCGGTGGGTCAGGAGGGTGGTCGGTGCTGCTCCACCAGCTCTGCTGAGTCCTCTTGGGAGACTCGTCTGGGACCAAGCAGCAGGAGTGGGGATTGGGGGATGCAGAGCCTGTGACCCAAAAAAGGCTTAAAGAGCTGGTCTTTGTGCAGCAGGTAGGGCAGGAGCCCTTGGAGCTGGAGAACAAAGTCAGTGCAGAGTCCGGCCGCCTTGGACTGACGGTGGATAATCGTGGCCAGCGGGTCAGAGAACATCTCTGGATGTCGAGGTGTCGGCCGGTGTGGCTCTGGAGGAGCCCTCAGACAGGAACGGGCTCCATTTGGGGTTGGAGCGTTCCCTGCGCCTGGAGGGATCGCGTGGTGGCTGCAGCATCTCCGACAGCTCAGGATGTTTCTCAGAAACACGTTCCCTCTTCCAGAAGGGTGCGTTGCTGCTTGAAGTGCTTTAAGGGTTAAGGAGACTCCCTTCGCTCTCTGCTGGCGCTTGGCCTCACAGAGGAGCACCGGGCGCATCCCAGAGACTACAGGGAGAAGAGCGGGGTGTTTTTCCACTAACAGGGTGAAGTTTGCGTGGTGAGCTGGGTAGATAACGATCTGTGTCCTCTCGTGTTGGTACCTGCCTCAACTTAGCCGGGAGCGTTGGTGAGAGCAGAGATGCTGTGATGGGTTTGAAAGCCGCGCTTCGAATGCTGAATCCAGCCTGGGGTCCACGCTCCAGAAAAACTCGAGCAGTCTGGAAGGTATCAGGGAAGGGGCTGTTGGGGGCACCCACCCGCGAGGCCTTGTGATGGGGATGAGCAGGAGGGACGTGTGCCGGCGGCACAGAGGTGTTCTGGCTACTGTCTGTGGGCACCCCCACGAACAGGAAACTTCAGCCACCAGCGCCGGTGTCGTCTCAGGCTGGCTGTGCCACAGGGGTGGGCAGCTCGGGCGCATCTGGGCGGGGGACGCGGTGGGTTGTCCCCTCTCCACCTCACTGGCTCTGCTGGGTTGTCCCTGCCCAGCTGGCAGAGCACAGGGACTTTGGGATGGCTCTTCGCTCAGCCCCCCGTTCAGTCCTGGCCTGGAAAGGCGCCGGAGCCACACGGCTCCTCTGGAGCCCGTGCCCTGCCCGGTGCCCATGGGCGACGCCACCAGCCATGGGTGATGCCCCCACCCGCGGCCACGTGCCGTCCAGCTGAGGAGCAAGGGTGGCGGCTCATCATTGTGGCCTTTTCCCAGAGGTCCGCAGGATCCTCTCCTTTCACTGCTGCGAGGCCTTAAAGCTCTGGCGAGATAACCCGAGCTGGGGTCGCATCCTGCATGGGGCGTCCGTGTTGGCCGAGCCCTCTGACGGCAGCGCCGGCCTTGCCCGCCGTGGTCCTTGCCCGGACCACCTCTTCCTGGCAGGCCTGAGCCGTTACCGGGGTGGGCCCGAGGACGTCGGCTCTGCCTGGGCGCGTTGCCCGCTCTCTGCCACCCTTCCATCGGTGTGTGCGGGCGGGCGGCTGCCATGGGACACGGCTCACAGGGGCCCCGCTGTGTTTGCTCAGCCTCTGACCTGCTTTCAAGGCTGCTCTTGGTGTCCAGGGTTTCAGTGTCCCGAGTTTGTTCTGCAGCTTCTCGGATAACGAGCTGGTTAATTATTAGTTGGTGTGTGCGGAGAGCGAGCGCGCCCGGTGCGGGGGCTTCTGGAGCGCGAGGTGACCTCCTGCCTCTCCCTCCTGCCCTCAGCAGAAGCTGCTGCTGGGGCAGAGCAGCCCCCGGGCTAGGTCAGGAGGACCCCCTGCTTCTGGAGCTGGCCGAGCAGGGATCTGGATCCCGGCAGCCCCTGCCTGGCCGCAGACGCCAGCGGATTGCCCGGCAGCAGGGGTGGGAGCTTCTGGTGCCTGCCCAGCTCCCGGCGGTTCTGTGCTGAGCCTGGAGATGGACAGAGGGTTCCAGCCGTCGTGTGTCCAACCTCCTCCTACATAGGGACGTAAACTGGGCTGAAAATGGTCGCTCCAGGCTTCCAGCAGGACTGCGGAGCCCAGAGATGCCCTCTGATCCTGCCTGGCTCCGGCAGCATCTCCCGATGTGCCCCGGCTCCAGCCTGCGGTGCCTGGCGCAGCCCCGGTGAACACCCACTCGCTGAGCCCGGCTGCGCCAGCTTGCCTGGCCGGTTCGGGCAGCGGGGCCGAGAGCTGCGGCTTGTGCCGCGAGGGAGTTCCGGGCGGGGGTGTTGGGGCTGCTGGGAGGAGCTGCTGGGGAGGAAAGGAGGAGGGAAAAGAAAAGGAAAGGAAAAGAAAAGGGAAAGGGGAAGTGGCTGCTGTAGGGACAGGGCAGCTCTGGAGCCATCCTCCCTTTGGCCTGGTGTCCTGTTGTGGCCTCGGGTGACATCAGAGCAGCGGTGGAGTCACAGAGTCACAAAAAAGGTTTGGCTGGAAGAGCCCTCGGAGCTCCTGGAGTCCCAGGGCTGCCCCAGCCCTGCCAGGGCCCCACAGAGCCCTGTCCCTCAGCACCACATCTCCACGCCTTGGAAACCCCTCCAGGGAGCAGGGGGACTCCAGCCCTGCCCTGGGCAGCCTGGACCAGGCCTGGACAACCCCAAAGGGCAACAAATTGCTCCTCAGCTCCAACCTCAACCTCCCCTGGGGCAACTCCAGGCCGCTTCCTCTTGTCCTGTCACTTGTTCCTTGGGAGCAGAGCCCGACCCGGGCAGTGCTCAGGCCGTCACGTTTCATCGTGTTTAGTCGCTGCCCGTGGTTGGGTCTCGTGGATTCGTCTCTTCCCTTTTTGAACCCCACAGGATTTCCACTTCTGCAATAGTCTGGCAGTGAATTCAGCAAGGTCCTTACAGGTCTGTGCAGGAGTGGTGCTGCCACAGCTTTCCAATCTCCGAAACCCCTTTATTGTCTTTACATCATTAACATTCAGCAAGTGCAGCTCCTTTGTTTCAGCCTCACCCCATAGAGGGCTGTGGGAGGTGCCTTCTCATCCAAGGCAAGTGGAGGGCTCCTGCTCCCTTAGAAGTGGCCACCAGCTACTTCTGGTCCTCAGGGTGTTCTCCAGGCCCTCGCTGCTCCTCCATGAGCCTGGTTTTATTTGAGAAGTCTGTTGCTTGGCCGGCTCCTGGGGATCGTCCAGGTGTCCGTGAAGTGTTTGTGATTTCTGTGGGGGGAGAGGGAGGTGTCCCTGCGCCGCTTGGAGCCCTGCCTGGTGGTTACAACCTTCCGCAGCCTGTTACAGGGTTCTGCAAATGATATAATGAGCACGTCAGTAATTGTGTTCCCTTTCAGTCGCACCGGTGATGGCCTGGTGCCTTCAGCTTGTTAGCCGCGCCACGCCGGTGCTGGAGACCCTGGTGCTCAAGGTGCTGCTTTCACCGGCCTCTTCTGGGGCCCGTCACGGCCCGTGCCCCCACGGTCTCTGGTGCTTCCCTCGTGCCTCGAGGACGAGGATGCTGCTCTGGGGCTTTCCGTGCGCCCACAGGGTGGGTTCCCAGCCCGCGATGCCGGGGCTCAGCGCTGCCCTCGGCCCGGCTGCTCCCTCCTGTCCAGAGCTCCAGCTGTGGAGCTGTCCGGTCACCAGCGGCACCTGGACGAGGCTGGAGGGACGGAGGAGCTCCAAATCTCCTGCCTAGAGGGAGCAGGGAGAGTGTGGCAGGATCCTCACTGGGATCTCGAGAGAGACCGCGGAGACCTGATGATCTCTCCTCTCTCTTGTGCAGATTCGTTTGTGAACAGCCAGGAATGGACCCTGAGCCGCTCGGTGCCAGAGCTGAAGGTGGTGAGTGCTGGCGACTCGTGCCTCGGATGCCTCTGGGACTCTGATGCTTCTCCAGATCCCCGGGAAGAGCCGGTGTTCTCCTGGGGCCGAGCAGAGGAGAGTGGGGAGCTGAGGGGAGGTTCACACTGGGGTGTCTCGGGGGTTCACCAAGAGGCCCCTCGGCAGCCGTGCCACGGGCACCGGGGCAGTACTGGAAGGGACGTCAGGATGGGCAGGATGCTTCAGACACTTCCTGGTCTGGGTCTGTCCTAGGGGACCTTGTCAGTCCGTCCCACCACGCCACTCTTCGCTTTCCATGCTCCCCTCAGCTCCCTTTGAAGGCCGTTGGCTTCTCTCCCTCCAGCCCTTTCAGGATCAGCTTTATTCAATCTTGATCCGAGAGGCGGGAACCTGGTTTGCAGCCGCCAGCGTGACGCTGCCGCATTTGTCTTGTCCGCATGTCAGCGGAAATCAAACCGAAGGCTGGATGTCCGTTTGTTAGTTTGCAAAGCACGGGGCCATCCAGCCCCGTCCCTGCAGCTCCTTGTGCAAGGCCTCTTGGCACCGTGACATGCTGCGGGACACGGCTGCGCACTGGGCCAGCCAAGGCTTTTAGTTCTTCTTCAGTGAGCGTGACCCTTTTCCCATGATTTCCCACGACCTCCAGGGATCTCTGATTTCATCCGGCCATTGCAGCTCTTCCTAAAATTCTGGAGGCCTCTCAGAGCCCGGACAGCCCTGGAGGGCAAGAAATTGTTCCTCAGCTCCAACCTCAACCTCCCCTGGGACAACTGGAGGCTGCTTCCTCTCATTCCTTGGGAGCAGAGCCCGACCCCCCTGGCTCAAAGCTCCTGAATTTCAGGGAGTTGTGGAGAGCCAGAAGATCTTGGCAGGAAACGCTCCCAGGTTTCTCTCCCTCCCGGTTCCCAAGCAACTTCCCCTTCAGCTCCCAGCCTGACCTCGGAGGCACGCTCCAGGCAGGGGTTGGTCCAGGAGGAGCGAGGTCTTGCCGCTGGCACGAGGCTTGGCAGCGATCCTGCAGCACAGCTGCCCGCTCCTCAATCCTGCCCACGTGGTGCTTCACGGAGCGCTCTGTGTGCCTGCATGAAATGTGTGTCTGGAGCCAAAGGACACCCTGGTGCTGAGCAGAGGCGACAGCGTTCGGTCAGCAGTGGAGCTCACGTCCCGTGGCGGTGAGAGAAGCTTGCCCAGAGCGCCCGCTCTGTCTCAGGTCTGCCGGCCCCTGTTCCTGAGGGGTCCCACACTGGACCCCAGAACCAAGGTCCCTAATTCTCTGAGTGTGGAAAACCACGGGCCTGTTGGGGTTTCTGTTTAGTGGTGCAGGAGGCCATGGCCGCAACCGCGTCCCTCCTCCCACTGGCAGGAACCATTTCCTCTCCTCTCCGGCAGGTCGGGATCTCTCCTGTTCCTCCTCTGCTCTCGTTCCCATCTCACCACAGGTGGTCATAGAATCATAGAATCGTTGAGGCTGGAATAGACCGCCGAGATCATCAAGTCCAGCCTACAACCCAACATGACAACACCTAGCTAGAGGGTCACGGGACCCTCTCTGAGGGTTTTTAATACTTGGTGTATTTAAGTTATGTTCAGGAGCTTTTCCCACCTCAACTTTATTTCGAAGCTTCCTCCATCCCAAGAAGGCTCCACAAGCGGTGCCCTTGGCAAGGACTTGTCCCCTGGGCCTGGCCTGGCCAGTGCCGTGTTCCTCGCACTCTCAGCGTGTTCTGATGCACAGGTCTCCATGGTGCCTACAACGTGTTTTACCTCTGAGAGGTTCTGTTCCTCAGGACTGTCCGTTCCGTTGGAGCTTGTTTATGACACCAGATGAGGATAAGACAAAGCAGAAGCTGATTTCAGCGGGACATAGGTCAGGATTTTGGTTATAAGCAAGCGAAGTGTAAACGCGGCCTCCAGCCAAGTTCTGGAGAGCTAAATATTGTTGGAGTGTTTAATCTCTGATATTACATGGAGGCCTCGCTGCCAGGAAGCCTCAGGAGCTGCTCACAGAGGTTTCCTCAGGGACTGGGGCTGCTGAAACCCTCTGCTGGGAGGCCAGGCTGGGAGAGTTGGGCTTGTGCCGCCTGGAGAAGAGAAGGCTCCAGGGAGACCTTCTGGGGGCCTTTCAGGGCTTCCAGGGGCCTGGCAGAAAGATGGGGACAGACTTAGGAGCAGGGCCTGTTGGGACAGGACAATGGGGGTGGTTTAAACTGAAAGAGGGAGGTTTAGGCTGGAGAGAAGGAGAAATTATTGGTGCTGAGGGTGGTGAGAGCCTGGCCCAGGTTGCCCTGAGAGGTGGTGGCTTCCCCATCCCTGGCCCCATTGCAGGGGAGGTTGGATGGGGCTCTGAGCAACCTGCTCGAGTTGCAGATGTCCCTGCTCCCTGCAGGGAGGTTGTACCAGGTGACCTTTAGAGGTCCTTTGGAGCCTAGACCATTCCATGACTGTGATTCCGTGGCTGGAGCTGCAGCGCTGACGTGTCCTGTGCATCTGCAGAGGTCACGTGTCCCCAAAGCCCGTGTGTGTGACCCGTGGGGTTTGCTCCCCAGTGCATGTTGCCATTTGTCTGGACGTGCTGCGTACCACCTGCCATCACCGCTACGGGTGACTGGCCTGACAGCGGTGGCACTGGCCTGGACATGCCTGTAGGAGCTTGTGGAGCTGCACTTCCCAGTCCTGAGCTTCTGGTGCCCTGGTCTTGCTCCTCACCAGTCCCGTGGGGCGCTGGCACGGGAGGTGCTGTGGACCAGACGGGTTTCTCTTGATCCTGCAGCGTGTCCACTGCCGGGTGAGCACCCGCTAACGAGGAGCTGGTGCCTCTTTGCCCCTCGCCAGCAGCATGCGGTACCTGGGGCAGGACCTGATGCAGCGGAAAGCTGGAGAACCTGCCCGATGGTGACTCACCGCCCGGGCTCATCCCTTGGCCTGGAAGATGTTGGCCATGAACTTCTCTCTGGTAGAGGCAGCTCCGGCGTTCCCAGCCACTCCTCTCTCCTTGGCGTTTCCTCTTGTCCTGTTGCTCGTTCCTTGGGAGCAGAGCCCGACTCCCCCTGGCTCCAAGCTCCTGAATTCCAGGGAGTTGTGGAGAGCCAGAAGGTCTCCCCGGAGCCTCCTTTGCTCCAGGCTGAACCAGCCCAGCTCCCTCAGCCGCTCCTCCCCACACTCCTGCTCCAGACCCTTGGAGCTGGGGAAGGGTTAGGTGCCCTTCTCTGGCCACGCTCCAGCCCCTCCAGCTCCTTCTGGGAGGGAATTTCCAAAACTGAGCCCAGGATTTGAGGAGTGGCCTCCCCAGTGCCCAGTCCAGGGGGACAATCCCTACCCTTGTCCTCCCTGCTGCTCTGCCCAGCAGTGACCAGTGAATGCCCCCAGGCCTGTCACGAGTCCCAGGCTGGCTTCTCCATCCACTGGGCTCTCTCAGGAGCCTTTCTGCCTGTCACCGGCTCGTGCTTGGATGCTGTTGGTCTCACCTGGTAGGGGGTGGCCTCCTGTGGAGGGGACATGCTGCCTGGTGGGCGGTAGGTGACGTCTGCCTCCCTTTCAGGGCATCGTGGGGAACCTGTCGAGCGGCAAGTCGGCCCTCGTGCACCGCTACCTGACCGGCACCTATGTGCAGGAGGAGTCTCCAGAGGGTAAGATCTGGCTGCAGGGCGCCTGGGGGTGGTTTGTGGCCCAGGTCCTCGCTCCTCTCCACGTCTCTGCACCTCCTGTGCCGCTACCCTGGGGCTCCACTGCCCCCCTCGCCCCCCTCGGGGTGTCCCTGCCTTTGCTCCCCCCTCACTGACCTGCAGCTTCTCTCTCCCCTCAAGGTGGCCGGTTTAAGAAGGAGATCGTGGTGGATGGTCAGAGTTACCTGCTGCTGATTCGAGATGAGGGGGGCCCACCCGAGCTCCAGGTAGGAGACCAGTGCCTCCGATGGGCCCTTCACTGCGTCCCGGGGAGTGACCTGCCCAGCTGCCTCCGGGCAGCCCACTCGTGGAGAGCACAGAGGCTGCCAGGCTCAGGGGGATGTTCACTACTGTCCTCGGGGCCCTGCCACAGTGCCGGGACCTTGTGCCATGGGGCCCGGCGCTGACCCCGGCCCAGGTGGCTCCGGGACGCTGCCTGGGCCATAACCGGCATGTCTCCCGCAGTTTGCGGCCTGGGTGGATGCCGTGGTGTTTGTCTTCAGCCTGGAGGACGAGATCAGCTTCCAGACGGTCTACAACTACTACCTGCGGCTCTGCAGCTACCGGAACACTGCGGAGGTGCCGATGGTGCTGGTGGGAACACAGGGTGAGAGCGGCTGGCTGGGCTTTGTCCTACCGGCCTCGGTCAGGGGCACTGGTGACACATCCACACTGGTGGCACAGCGCAGGGTGAGCCCTGAGAGTGTTGGGGATGCTGATGTGGAAACAGGGAGCTGTTGGAGCAGGGCCAGAGCAGCCCCAGCAATGCTGGGAGGGCTNCAGTCTGTGGCTCTACGATCCCAGTCTGTGTGCCGTATGTGAGACCGAGTGATGCTGAGGTCCCTGGACTGTGGCACTGAGGAGCTGAGCGATTCCTCCTCCGACCACCTCGGCTTTGCTGCTGAGCTGCCTTACCTTGTGGAGCGACACTCCTCTTGGGAATGCCCACAACTCCTGACCGTTTCCTGGGCTCCAGCAGCAGCTGGGAGTGAGCAGGAGCTAGGGCTGAGAGCGGGAGAATTCCTGCTGCTGCTTTGCCCCTTGTCCTCGGGGCCAGACGAGGTCTGGGCGGCATCTCGCTGGCACCCAGGAGGCCTGAGCTGTGGAGTGGAGCCTGGAGCCGCTGCTGGGGGAGTCAGGGGCGGGGGCCGTGGCAGGGGGACCGGTGATCATTGGTGTCCCAGCCCGGTGGGGTCACAGCCTTTGAGGGGTCTCACTGAGCAACCACTGGCGAGTCCAGGGAGCACTTTGCAGCACAAATCCCAGGACTCCTGCGAGTCCTCTTGAGACGGTTCACCCCTCACCGCCTCACCTCAGGGAGTCGGGATCCCCCTGGGAAGGCAGTTTTTCCAAAACACACAAGCACGGAGCAGCCATCTGGGTTAAAATTAAACCTATTTTTAGCGCTGTCCACCAAGGTCCCAGCTGTGAGCACGTCCTGGCAGAGGTGCCTTTCCCAGCTCTCTGAGAATGGTTTCCCCCTTTTGATTCTTTAACGGGTGGGGTGCGGCCGTGGCACCTGGAACAGCTGGGACCAGCATATCCCTCTGACCCCACTGCTGGGGCTGCCCTGCCTCGCTGGCTTCTGCCTCAGTCACCAGAAACCTTGGTGGTGGGTGGTTAGAGACTCAAATAAGGTTCATTTAAAAACTGGGTCATTAAAAGAGGTTCATTTCACAAATCCATTTTTCTACAGACATGAGGCTTTGCTGCCTGAGGCAAATGTGGCAGAGGGACCGTGCTGAGGGTACCTCAGCACGGGGAGGGAGGACAGGAGCGTGCCCTGGGATCCCTGGGGAGGTGGGACACGGGCGGTTGCTCTCTAACCTCCCCTCCCTTTGGCCTCCAGATGCCATCAGTGCCACAAATCCCCGGGTCATCGACGACTCGCGAGCTCGGAAGCTTTCCAACGACTTGAAGCGCTGCACGTACTACGAGACCTGTGCCACCTACGGCCTGAATGTGGAGAGGGTCTTCCAGGACGGTAACTGCAGCCAGAGGAGGGTGTCCGGGCGAGGCAGGGCAGTGGCACCGTGGGGGCCGGCCCTGCCCAGGCTGAGGGCTCGTGATCGGGATGGGCAATGCCGAGGGGTTTGGCTCAGGCTCCTCCTCAGCACCGCAGCTTTGCACGCGCAGAGCTGGTCGAGGAGCAAGACAGGCTGGGTGTGTGGAGGGTTCCCGTGCGTGTGACACGTGGATTAGCTGTGTGTGGATGTGTACGAGGGATCGCAGAGCAGGGCCGGGCAGCACTTCTTCCCTGCTGCTCTCGCAGTGGCTGTTCTTTGGGTGGCCGAGTGTTCCAGAGGCTGCGGGCGACAGCGGCACCCCCAGGGTGGACAGCGACATCCCCAGGGTGAGCGGTGGCACCCCCAGGGTGGGCCTGTGCAGCCCAATGGTCTGCAGAGGACTTGTGGGGCTGCAGAGAGGGTCCTGGTGGCCATTTGTGGAGGAGGGGAGGGCGCAAGGCAGAAGCTTTGGCTGTTGGAGGCAGGGGAGCAGCAGCTGGAGAGCCGCTCGGGGCAGCTGTTCCTCACTGGAGCTGTGGAAGAGCATTTGTGCTGGACCTGGAGCAGGGTCCCTGTGCCAGGGGTGCTGTAGGTGGGAGAGGAGCGGGACAGGTGCTTTGGAGAGCAGGAGAGCTATGCTGGCAACATCTCAGATGGAACAGGCACAGGAAGGAGGTTTGGAAGTGGCAATGCCTGGAGGCAGAGCTCTGGCCTGGCTTCTGGGCTGAGGGCGAGCACTCAACTGAGCCTGTCCCTGGCGTCACCCTCCGAGCTGGAGCAAGGGATCCTTCTTCCCCGGTGTGAGCCTCCGGCCTCCCCTTGTGGTCCACAGGTCGCAGTCTCAGCTGCTTCTCTTGCTTGGAGATATTCCGTACTCCTGCTGCCAGTCCGGGGTGGTCTGAGGAGTCATCCCAGAGAGTGACCCTTCAAACTGTCCCACCTGGTGCTGGCAGGGAGCCCCTCACCCAGCAGCCTCTGCACTGGTTTAGTGGTCTGGTGAAACTGGGAGACTCTATCGGGCAGGGTGCTCATAAGTCTTTTTTTCTTCCTCCTCCTCCTGAGGAATGGTGGGAAGAAGAGGCAGGAGCAGCTGAGGGCCCTGAACAGGGCAGCAACCCTGGGAGGGGAGAGTCTGCAAAACCAAGTCACCGGTTTGCAGAGCGAGTCTGGAGAGAGCAGCAGCGGCGGGGCAGTGAGGTCAGCTGCCCCGTGTTTGGTTCTGGGTGTCACCAGCTCCCTTCAGCTTCTTCCTGCAGCCTGGGTCTGTCGTGCTTCTCCCTGCAGGACGGCAGGGCAAGGAGGAGCAGCCGGTGGTTTGGGAAGGGGCTGGGGAAGGGGCTGCAGGATCAGGAGCTGCTCTTTGGAAGGCCTCTTCTCATCCTTTCGTATCTCCGGACGGAACGGATTGTGCTCTGGGGTTGGTTTTTCTCCTTGTTGACTGTGGGAGCGTTAATAGCACAGCTGTGACCAGGGGGATGTGTGGGAAGAGAGCTCTCCTGTGAGGCCAGGATCAGCATCCAGCGCCAGCGTCGTGCTGCAGCCGCTCTGGGGACCTTGAGCGGCTGCTCAAAGGCTCAGGGGTCAGCACCTGCAGAGCTGCTCCCGGTACTGCGTCCTCTCCCTGGGTCTCTCCACGGCCTGCTCAGGAAGGAGGCAGGAGAGTGGGCTTGTCTGTGGGAGAAGCAGTGAGGCTGAGGAAAACCAGAAGACCCCAAGGAGTGTGTTAGTCAGAGACTATCCAAACCAAACCGATGTTGCTCTGGGCCAAGTGTGATGCTGTACTGACCTCATGGAATTCCAGGTGGGTTCCTGCCTTCGTACGGGGCAGGAGGAAAAGGAGGACGACCATTGCTGGAGCGTTGTGAGACTCAGGAGTTGGGACTTCAGAAGGACACATCAGAACTGAGAAGATGAAAATACCCAAGAGCTACAGAAATTAATCAAAGGCTGTGAAGTACCCGATAGTGAGACACTGAAGGAGCTTGTCCGCTCAATAAATGACGAAGACAGAGAGACTGACAGAAAGAAGATCTGACAGGTCGGCCCCAGCTGTCACTGGCATCTGAGAACCAACCGCTCAGGGACCTCCGGGAGCCAGTTCCAGATGAGGCTTGGCGGGGTGAGGTGTTCTCAGAGTGGGTCAGTGGCTTTTCCTAGCGAATGCTGGTGGGTCCTGATGCGTCCGCTCTGGAATCGTGCCGACGATAGTGGGTGGTGCGAGGAGCTTTCCCTGCATGGCAGCCCCCATCAGCAGCCAGGCCTCACCTCTGTGGTTTCTCTAGACCTGCCCACGCAGGCAGGGGAAGGTGCTGATGTTCCACAGCAGAAGCAGGAGGACTTCCATGAGTATTGGTCCTTGGTTTCATCGCCAAGGTTTGTTCATCCCCGCCGTGCAGAGCGTGTCCTGTGCCTCAGGCCCTGTCCCATCTAACAAGCAGCTGTCACTGGCCGTGGGCAGCATGGTGATGTGCTTGAGGCAGCAGCTGTCCCGCCTCTTGGTCTTCAGCTCTCCCTTCCCAAGCTGCCGTCTCTGCCGATGCCTCGTGGTCCGCGTGCGGTGCTGTTCAGTGTGGAGGAAGCTCTGAGAAGGAGAACCTCAGATATTTGCATCGCCGACTGCTCGGCGGTTCTCCAGGAGCTGGATGGCTCCAGTTGCTATGCTCTTCTGGCTCAGGCAGGAGCAGCAGAGACCCTTCCTCCAGCACACCTCCAGCAGGTCCTGCCCCCTTGGTCTGGAGCAGTTTGTGGCTGTGCAGGCATCAGATGTGTTGCAAAGCGTGACGCTGTCGCTGTGTCGCATCTCCTGGAGCGGTGTAGGCTTTGTGCGGGCGCTCCGGCTGCCGAAGGTCGTGGCGAAAAGGACGCACAGCGTGCAGGAGAGGGGCAACTCTCTCCTTGATGGTTCCTCACGTGTGGCCTGGCAGAAGTCCCCCTGGAAGCGCCATTGGCTATGTGGGACCCTTTCCAGGCTACTTTCAGCATCAGATGAGACCACAGTTACTGCTTCTGTGAAAATGGGGGACAGTCTTAGAGTCATACAACCATGGAATAGCCTCACAGGTTGAGAGGGACCTCAAGGGTCTCCTGGTCCAACCTTTCTTGGCAAGAGCCCGGTCTAGACAAGCTGGCCCAGCTCCCTGTCAGCCTCTGAGGAGGGCTTTGGTAGGAGCATCTCAAGAGGGGCCGAGAGGTTGTGTGCAGGGTGGGTTGCAGTTTGGGGTTGTTGGCATCAGGCAATGAGGTCACAGGAACTGGAAGAGCGGTTCCTCATGTGGGTTTTTCTAACATCTGGAGTTGGTGAGGGTCAGGAGGGCCCAGTCTGGTGGAGGTGGCATTGCCCAGGCCATTCGCTTTGGTCACTGGCTCCTGTGGCTGCTCTGAGGGGGTTACCGAGAAGCGGTTCTGGCTGCCCAGGGCTCTGGGTGGCTCTTTATTGTCCTCGTGAAGCCACTGCTTTCTGTGGCTGCAGGAGAGCAGGAGGCTTCTGGGGATTCCCTCACGGCCACGCCGGTGGCCTTGGCAGGCAGCGGGCATCATGAGGTTGGGTGTTGGGCAGAAATCCGCCTGCTGGTACCAGGTGGTGCAGTTTGAGCCCCGGACTTTGGCATCGGTCAGGGGACGGGTGTGGGTCTCACTGAAGCCCTCCAGAAATCCGTGGATGGGTGGAGAAAGTTGTTTTCTGGACTCTGACTCTGCCCCTTTCTCCCTTTTTCCAGTGGCTCAGAAGGTGGTGGCTCTACGGAAGAAGCAGCAGCTTTCCATCGGCCCCTGCAAGTCCCTGCCCAACTCACCCAGCCATTCATCTGTCTCTGCGGCCTCCATCCCTTCCGTTCACATCAACCAGGTGGGCCACGGGGCGAGGAAAGGCAGGAGCTCGCCGGCTCCTCCACACCCCTGCCGTTCGGTCAGCATGCGGCGCGTTCAGCCTGGCCTTGGCCTCCCAGCACAGCCTGGAGTAGCTTTTGGAAGCAGAGTGGCCGTCACTGAGGCTCTTCTGCCCATAGCCCAGAGCAGCTGGAGGCTTGTCCTGAGGTCAAGCTCGTGTCTAAACTGCAGGGTCTGGCTCCTGGGCTCCAGAGGTCCTGGATCTGGTGAGAGAGCCGTGAGCAGCTGGGGAGGTCCCCTGGGCAGAGCAGAAGGGCTGTGAGAGGGGCTTGGGTGGACACGGCTGCCCACGGTCCTGCTCCCCCTAGATGCAGAAGCTGGTGGCTTCCGTGCGTACACGGGTGGGCTGTGTTTGTGGAGGGGTGAACTGAGGAGCTGCACAGAGGAGAGGGAGATTCTCCTTCCCTCTGCCAGAGGAAGGGCTCAGTGCTGCGCTTCTGGCACCGCGATTGCTCGGCGGGGGCTGCCGGGGTCTCCACAGCGGGAGGCGGTGAAGCTGGAGCTGGTGTTGGGTGGCTCTGGAGGAGCAGAACTGGCGCAGGAGGGGCAGGACAGAAACCGACGCAGATGGCCACGGTGCGATCCTTTGGGCAGACGCCAAATCACATTAGGGCTTTGCTGCAGCAGCCGGGTGGGTGCTGAGCTGGCTGAGGAAGGTGAGGTCCTGGGCTCTGCCGCTCCCTGGGGCTGTCAGGCCACCAGGCTCCGGCTCTGCAGCTACAGACACATGGAATCTCGAGATCTGCAGCAAGGGCCTCTGGAAACACGTCCATCTGTGGTGCTGTCAGGCTGAGGAGTGGCGAGGGCGGCAGCTGGGTATGGGGAGGGTGGGACGCGGCAGAGCCAGAGCCGCCGTGAGCCCCTGGGCAGTGAGCAGTGCTTGGAAGAGTTTGGAGGAATAGGGTGAGGGTTTGGACTTAGCGAAGGACTTGGAGGGGCATGTGAAACAGGAGAAAATGCAAAGCAACTTCAGCAAAACAAATTTGACTGCGTTGTTGCTTTTTTCTGTAAGGAGCTTTGAACCTTGGGCTGTGTTTGAGCGTCTGAAGGCCCAGGAGAACTTCTGGTAGCCCACCGCAGGGAGATGGGTCCTATACAGACCTGGGCACCGTCTGCAGCTGCTGGCTGGACCCTTCCATAGAGAATTTTTAAATACCCACATGGAGTTCACCATGGATGTGCAGGCGTCTGGACTTGGGCTGCGAGCAGGTGTGCGCAGCGTTCCGCAGGACCTGCCCCAGGTCACCCGCGGGTCCGGGTGGAGTCTGTGTGCACAGCGAGAAGGCTGAGCCCCACTGCCAGCCCGAGCCGCCCGACGAGACCACGCGGCCTCCCTGCCAGAGCCGGTGTCCAGCAAGCCCGGGCTGCCGGTGCTGTGAGCGTGGCTCCTTGCCAAGCACGCCCAGCCTGGCTGAGCCCCGCAGAGTGTCCGAGTGCGGAGCTTCTGGAGGGGTTTAACAGGAGGCAGCCCAGGTGGAGAGCAGAGTCCATGGAAAGCGCAGATTTGCGTGTATCGGGTAACTGAAGGATTTTCCTGGGGGGCAAAGGCTGCCCAGAGCTGAGTGGGGGAGTGGGTGGAAGGTGACCCAGGGCTGTACTCCTCGGGGAGGAGCCCAGCACTCATTTAAGATTCTCTTCAGTGTCCAAAGTCTGAGAAGAGGTTCCTACCAAATGTGTGCGACGGGTGTGTGCTGTGCCAGGCAGCGTGTTTGTGGAGGAGCTAAAACTGTTCCTGTGTGAGGGGCATGGGGGAACCAGACACGTCAGTCCGATTCCAGTCGCTCCCGAATGTGTAGGAGCAGCAGCTGGCTCTGGGAGGGGAGACCCTGACGCAGGAGGAGGTGAATCTTGTGGCTTGTTGAGCTGAGGAGAGCAAAGGCTGCAACGGGCCAGACGTGACCTCTGAAGCACACAGCTGTGAGGGGAAAGGACTTTCTAACAAAAGAAAGTGCTAGAACAAAAGGGGTGGTTTTAATGCCGGCCATGGGGAGCAAAGTTTGGATGTCAGAAGAGGTTTCTACCTCTGTGTCATGGCCTTTGTGAGAGGACTCTGCTCAGAAGCCTCCTCCTTCCCTTCCAGCACCAGCCATGATGGGCCGTGTCCTTCTGGAGCCCCTTTACCTTGTCCTCCCTGACCGGTGCCTGTCCGACACCGTGTCCCTCCTGTGCCCAGCAAACCCGGGCACCACAGAGAGGATCACAGTTAATTTCTGTTCCCTGGGTCTCCTGTGGCTCAGCCACAAACCCTCTTGGTTCCCGGTGACCAGCTGCGGTGATCTTCACTGCAGGGTTTACACGTCTCCTTTCCATTACAAAAGGCACTTCTCCTAAAAATAGGGTATGAAGTAATGGAACTGGTGAGTGAGGGTGAAACGCTGTGAGGTATTTCCCTGTTCTCGCCTGGGCTCAGGAATGAGGTTCTGTAACTGCCTCCCACCATCCTTGGAGAGAATCCCAGCAGCTTTGAGAAACACAAGCTTTCGGGTGGCTGCTGTTTATAAGACGGCCCCAGGCAGAGCAGCCCACGCGCTCTGCTGCACGTGGAGCTGCCACCCGCGTGGGAGGGCACGGATCCAATGGCAAGTGCAGCCACCAGGCGGGAGAGCCCAGCGCGTGGCTCGGGAGCTCGCCGCGACCCTGGAGACGCACCAGGGGGAGGGCCTCGAGTGGCAAGGTTTTTGCCGAGCAGTGCCACATCCTCTCTCTTCCTGCCCGAGGGCTTGGGGCTCTGGCCAAGGGTTCTCATTTACCTTTGCCAGGAAGAGAGCAGGACCTGGCACCGGGAAAAGGAGCTCCAGGAACGGTTGGGAAGACAGGGTTTAACATGGAGATGAGATGGAAAAAAGCCAGACAAGGCAGCTTGGAGCTTTTGTTTGCATTGCAGCTCCGTGCTGGTGTGCACAGCAGGACACACCCTGGGACAGAAAAGTCTCCTCTTCTTCTCGGTATGGCCTGTGGGAGCAGCGGGACGGGCGGTTGCATCCCGAGCGCTCGACTGGGAGGAACCGATGGGAGCCCGGCCACCCTCTGCTCACAGGGCCTGACTCTGGCTGCTGAGCGGTGCTACCCGGCCCTGCCTGGTGCCGGTGTCGCTCTGCCCTGTCACCGACAGCATCCCGCTCCCTGTGATGGGGGGCTGGTAGCGACGGCGTTGTTCCCTTCCCCTGGATCATCCCTCTTCCACTGGCTGAGGTCTGTCTGCTTCCCGCCGGAGCTTTGTGCGTGGAGCTGGGGTGGTGCGTCTGAGATGAGAAGGGCATTCTGCTTGGGGATGGTCACCTGGCCCGTGCGGGCAGGGACAGCTCTGGCTTCTGGAGCTGTCAGTGAAGGAGACACTTGTCTTATGGAAGTGGGAATGAGTGGTCCCCGTGAAGAGTCACCTATGGCAGCCGGGAGCCAGGCCTGCCCCTCATCCTAGGCCTGGGGACATCTTTTCTAGACACAGTTTGATGCTGTTAGTTGAGCCAAACTTAACTTTTTTGGAAATGCCACTGCTTGTCTGGTCTCCTGACAGTCTGGCCAGTCCATTGCAATTACTGGAGAGGGGAGATCCCCGAGGACCCTGGTGATTTTGTCACCTCTCTGCCTGGAGGACTTTCTCCTGGTGTGAGGTGGTGGCCAGTTCCCAAAGGGGCAGGGCTCTGCCACAGCAGTGCCGCGGGGGGTGAGTCACTGATCCTTCTGCACCATGAATGGTCCTTTCATGGAACACCTCTTGGAGCAGCCAAAGGCCTTGGTTTCATTTCAGTCTTTGGGAGTCTTGGGGTATGTTTGCGTTTGTTCTGCAGCGGCACCTGGTGCCTTGTTGGGACGCTGCTCCCACCAAGGAGGGAGAAGGAGACCTGTAATAACAGGTCACCTCTGCTCAGGGCTTTCCAGCAGCCCAGACATGCTCATCAGGACACGAGCACCGTGTCCAGCATCACCCTGGTCCTCCAGCATGTCAGGAGCCAGGGCCAGGCCCTGGGGACACCGGGACCGTGTGTCCCTCAGTCCTTCCCAGTGGCCGGTGGGACGAGGGTTTGCGCAGACACCTGAGGTGCCCCCAGGCCCTGCAGCTGCCAAGGGCAGCTCGCGCTCGCCTGCGGGCTCAGGCTCTGTGCCAGGTCGTGCCCGCGCCCGTCACCGGGCGGGCTGGTTGGATGGGTATGGGAGCCCCGCTTCTCACCCCGCTCCTGTCGGGCGCTGCCCGTCCCTCGCCCACGGGCAGCGAGTGGGAGCTGCTGGGGCCAGCGGGAGCTTGCAGCACTCGCGGTTATTCCACCTCGTTTCCTTCCTTACTGCTCCTGCCCCGTCTCCATCTTCCTCCAGGGGCTCTGAGGTGTCTTCAGGACACCTCAGCCCAGGCCCGGGATGAGTCACCGCTGCCTCTTGCTGGGGTTGGAGGTTTGTCTTTCTGCAGGGAGCCGGTTCCCAGCAGCTGGCAAGAGTTAGCATAGGCACCTCACACTGAACTGGGCGGGCTCTGGGGTGAGCTGCGTGGTCCCGTGAGCCTCGGCAACACTGCTGGGCCCCCCTGCGCTCTCAGTGCAAGTGGGCCCGTGCCACGGCTTCGCCGTGACAGCCCACGGGCCTGCTCGGGCTCTGGTGTCACTGGGAGGTGCATTTACCAAGAGTTTAGTCAGAGAGCAGATGAAAGAGGTGGAAAATTAAAAGTTTGCAAGTGAAATGAAGCGCGCGCGCGCTGCAGCTCACCAGGTAGCGAGCGTTTCCCTGCCTGCCGCGGCACGCTTCGGCAGAGTCCGGCAGCACATGTTGCAGCAACTGGAGCAGCGGCCCACTGCGTCTCCTGGTGGAAGACCTTGGCTCACCGTGCTCACCATCCCACCCTCCGTGGCTTCCTCCCTGCTCCATGCAGGCGCTGAGTCGGCGGCTGCCGTTCGTCTGCGCTCTGCCGATCCGAGCCCTTCCCAAATTTCACTCCTTGTTCTACCACCTTACGCCAAGAGTTACTGCAGCTTCACTTCAGCCGAGTCCTTCCCTGCTCAGGAGCCCCGTGGCACCGTTGATGCTCACGATGCTCAGATGTGTCCTCTGTCACTCAAGATGGTGAGTGACACGTCTCCAGTGCTGGCAAAATGATGGGCTAAGGAAAGTTCCTCTGGCCAGGCAAAAATTCTGAACAAGGGAGCATGTGAAATGTAAGCCACAATTTAGCAAGATCTGTTGCAGCCTTACAGTGTCTGGATGGGGCTACAAGAAACCTAGGGAGGGACTTTTTATAAGGACCTGTAGCAGCAGGACGGGGAGTGATGGCTTCAAACTGGAAGAGAGGAGATTTTGATTAGAAATGAGGAAGAAGTTCTTCACTCTGAGGGTGGTGAGACCCTGGCACAGGTTGCCCAGGGAAGCTGTGGATGCCTCATCCCTGGAAGTGGTTAAGACCAGGCTGGATGAGGCTCTGAGCAACCTGCTCTAGTGGGAGGTGTTCCTGCCCATGGCAGGGGGTTGGAACTAGGGGTTCTTTAAGGTCTCTTCCAACCCAAACCATTTTTGATTCTGTGATGATTTCTTCCTAGGAACTTTAGCTCCTGACATTCACGGGGTTTGTCCCAGCTGCTGTGGCTGGAGCTCAAGCTCTACAGCCTTTTCTGACTCATCCCCACAGTTACCGCGCCAGGAGCGTGCTGACCGGGTTCCTGCGATGGGCGATGCTGAGCCTGGAGATCCCACCAGCAGTTCTGGGGCTCCTGGGAGCCTCGCCCAGCTCCCTGTCCTAGGCAGCAGGTTCTCTGTGTGGCAGCATCAGCCACATCTTTCCCCACCCTTGGAATCTTTTTCTGTGACAAGGGTCACACCATGTGTCTGTGCAGACGTTGTTAGCACTGATCCTAAGCAGAGCTGTCCCAGCAGACTCTGGTTGACTTGGAAGCCCCAGCTCTCGGCTGTCCCTTCATTGCAGAGTTCGCAGACACTTCTTCTCATGGTGAGAAGTCCGTGGTTTGCAGGAGCTCGCTCTGCTAAGGGCTCAAAAGTGTCTGGCTGGGCGGCACGTTGCTTTGCTTCTGCACATCCCCGGTGGTCCCCCCTTTCCTGGGCCACAGCAGCAGGACTCCCTCGTTCAGCGCAGGATCCATCAGCCTGCAGACAAGCTCCCTGGTGATGTTCACGTCTCAGGATGGAGCGCCTGGCCTCTTTTACACTCAGAGAAGTACAAGCAGGCCAGGTTCACCAAAAGCTTTCCTCTCTTGGGCAGGCTTGGGGCAGTCTGTGTTCTGTAGTGGCAGAGAGGCCCCCTGCAAGGAGTTCCTGAAAGCCCCTGAGCAGCCCCGTGGCCTCTGGCTCCTCGACTTGAGCTGCGGGAGCTGCCAGGCTGGTGACTGGTCAGAGCTCAGCCCGATGAGTCCATCCTGGTGCGAGGCTCCTGTCCTGCTGAGGTCAGCAGAGCTGGGCAGGCTGCTGAGGATCTGTCACTCGGTGCTGTCTCCAGCCTGGAGTTGGGATCTTCCAGACTCACCTGGATACAGTGGCCTTCAAGAGAGGGGATGGAGGAGTTCTCTTTCGTGCGTCTTCTGCCATTTCTCTTATCAGAGATGAGACCACCCCTAGCTTGAGTGGAACCTGCACCTTCCCAGGGGACGGGCGGTGGGTCGCAGTCGCTGTCGCCCAGTGTTTCTGAGCAGCTTGTCTTGGAATAAGGCTCAGATCTGCCCAGATCGGCCTGACTGCCGAGTGTTCTCACCCAGCGTCTCTGGCAGATCCGCGTCCTGCCTGCGCTTGCACTTTCTGCTCTCAGCAGTAGGTGGGAGTGGAGGAAGAGCCAGGGCCTTGGGCTGTGGCTGCTCGGGGAGCCGGGAGCTGGAAGGAGGCCAATGGCTCCTGTGTGGCTGCCGGAGCTCTCCAGGCCTTCCAGGGGCAGCTTCTTCCACGGGCTGCGGCAACCCCCCGCGAAGATCAGCAGAGCTGCAGAACGCCCTTGGGCCGCCACCGCCAAGTCCTCTCCAGGCGTCCGGGGTGGCTGGTCTGAAGGGCCTTGGTGCCCCAGTGGCCCACAGTTCCCAGAGGCGGGTGCCACCTGCGGGTGAACCCCAAAACCAGCAGCAGAGATGCGTTGGGCCCAGAATGTGAGCTTGGCTTGTGGTACCTCTTGCTTCGGGACACTGGAGTGGCGACGGCCAGAGGCAGAGGGACACGCGTCCCTGCTGGTCATGGTGAGACAGGAGAGGGACTGAGTGGTACTTGGTCCCAGGTGGCTCCAGACTCTCCGTGTCTGATGGGCTCTGCGGAGGAGGATTCTCACTGGCAGGCTGTCCGAGGGAGGGCTACGCCGGCCCCGAGTTGTGGAGAGGGAGCACATGGAGTTGTCCCCAGCCATGTCCTCTGGAGAGAGAACCAGCCGGTGCTGCTCGGGGCCGTGTGGTTCATTGCGGTTCCCTGCTGCCTCTGTGCCTTTGCTCCAGACCTTTGGCTGGCAGGGCTTCCAGAGCTGCCGATGGACAGCCAGCGCTCAGCGCTCTGTCCTTTCGCTGCTCTTCACTGCTGGTGTCAGAACTTTAACATCTTCCTAGTGAAAAATAGAGCAGAAGGAAGGGAAGTGGCTTTCCTCAAGTCCCTGCTGGGCAGGAGCAGTGCGTGGCGTAGGGAGTGCCGGTCTGTGCCACACGCCCTTGCCTGCGGCATGCGGCCGTGTGGACCGAAGGTTATTCCGCAGGGAGCTGCCCTTCTCTGACTGTCCTGTCCCGCTATGCCCTAGGCCACCAATGGTGGAGGAGCCTTCAGCGACTACTCCTCCTCGGTGCCCTCCACACCCAGCATCAGCCAGCGGGAGCTGCGGATTGAGACCATCGCTGCCTCCAACACACCCACCCCCATCCGCAAGCAGTCCAAGCGACGCTCCAACATCTTCACGGTACGTGCCGCTGGGCTCGGAGGAGCTCGGGGATGGGTTTCCTGAGGGTCAGGCCAGCACAGGGGATGGGAGCGGGTCCGAGGCAGCCTTGCCCCACAGGCTTTGGTTCTCTGGGTGAAACCCGCGGTGCTGGTCGTGGGCGCTGCAGGGTGTGCGTGCACAGGGAGCGTGGTGCTGAGAGCGGCTGCCAGTGGGCGCGTGCGTGTGGGGCAGCGCCCCGGAGTGCACTTGGGTCCGGTCCTGTGCGTGCCTGCGTGAGCGGAGCTCCCTGATCCTTGCTGGGAGAGCTGCGCTTGGTGTGAGCACAGCACCGCTGACCCCGACTCCTCCTTTTCTGGGGGTCGTGGCCCCCGAGCGTGGCAGTCCTTGGCGACGGGGCCTCCTGTTGTTGTCAGCCACGCTGTGCCAGGTGGTGCTGTGCAGAGCCCAGCATGTGGCACCGGGCCCCTCTCTCCCCAGCACCTACACTCTGCGTCTGTGCGACTCAGGGTGAGAGGGCGGTGCGGGAGCCGGCAGAGCCACGGGCCCCAGGAGGTGCCGGGTGCGTTGGCAGCTCCTCTCTGCACTGGTTGAGCCGCAGCTGCCCCTCGGTGTGCTCCTGCCCCACGCACGCACCCGCCGGCGCCATGGGCACAGTCCTGCTCACACAGCGCCTGCCGGCGCGGCCCCTGAGCTCAGTCCTGGCCCCGGTGCCCGTGCCTAGCGTAGGTAGGTAGCCTCTGGTCCCGCGTACCTGTACTCCTCTCCCCCAGTGCCCCGTGAACGCGCTGGGCTCAGGCCTCTCTCCTCCTTCCCATCTAAATGTGCTTTCCAGCCACCATTGCTCGGTACACCTGTGTCCGCTGTCTGTGGGACTGGCCGCCGCCAGGCCCTTGTGCGTGTCACACCATGTTGCCCCATGTGAACAGCCGCCATCGCTCCGGACCCCGCACACGCACGGCGTCCCGCGCCCCGACCCTCTCACGGCACTACTGGCATCGCAGGCTCCCCTGACCCCACACGTCTCCCCCGACATCTATACGTTTGAGAGACGTGTAGATGTGGTGCTGAGGGACATGGTTCAGTGGTGCCCTGGGTCGACAGTTGGACTCGATCTTAAAGGTCTCTCCCAACCAAACAATTCTGTGATCCTGTGACTCCTCGTGCTGGGAGCGCAGCCACCTCCCCTGGCTTCTCACCTCCTGGAAGCACCTGCTCTGTGATGTCCAGAATGCTCCGTGCGCTCCCCACCCCCCGCACCTCATACGCCTCCCCATTCTCTGTGTGCCCGTCCCAGCGCACGTGCTCACCCCGACTCGCCCCCGCTCCCTGGGCTGCGTCCCCTGCCCTCCGCAGCTCCTCCGCATGGTTGTTCCTGACCCGCCCCCGCTGCTCCCGGAGCCGATCTCCTGTTGTTGCTAGTCATGCTTTACTGTTGCACCTCCGTGCTGATGGATGCTCCCGCTCCCTCCCCGCCGTTCCTCTCGCTCATGCTTGCCGCTGTGCACCCGTGTGCGTGGGCGCTCATGCACCGCCACCCATCCTTCCGCTCGCCCGCACGCTGGCGGGCTCTGGACTCGCCGTCCGCTCGTGTTCACGCTCACTCTCTCCTGCCAGAGCCCCGTGCACAGCTCTTGCGGTGCGGGCTGATGCTGACAGCGGGAGGACGTGCTCGTGGCTGCGGGGCTTATGCTTCTTTGCTGTGGACGTCACTGCGCACCTGGGGCTCTCACTCGCTCACTCATTCCGGGCTCACGCTTGCTCACTCTGGCTGCGGGACTCACCTCTGCTCACCTGGGCTCACTCTCGCTCGCGTGCTCTCGTGCTGGCGCACGTACGTGGCTCACATCAAAGTCTTCACTCCATTTGGTCATGGCAGCAGCAGCAATTCCCGACACCACCTCCCGCAGTGGGACAGGGGCGGGCAGAGCAGGGTGGGCAGCAGAGCAGTTTTGGCAGGACAGGGCAGGCAGGGTAAGCAGAGCAGACAGGGCAGAGCAAGGCGGGCAGAGCGGAGCTGGCAGAGCAGACAGGGCAGAGCAGAGCTGGCAGAACAGGCTGTTGTCCTGCCGGTAGCTTCTCCTAGGCAGGCAGTGCAGGTGCAGGCAGCAGCCCCCATCCTCACGGGGTCCCTGCGGAGGGCACGGGCCCCCCGAGGTGCGGTGCCGGGCAGGGCCGTGATCCGCTCAGCGACAGGGGCGGCTGCAGCCCCAGCCCCGAGCTGTGCCTGGCTCCTTCGAGTCCAATCCTCTTCCTCCTCTCCTTTCTCCTCCTTCCTCCTCCTCTCCTGCTCTNCGACTGCTGCTGCCGCCAGCGCCCCGCTGCCCGGCCTCGCTCTCCGCCCGTCCGCCGGCGCCCATCGCTGACAGACTCGTGTCCATGTTCTAAGTATAACTTGCCAAACTCTTTATTCTTTCGATATTTGCAGATATGTGCCACTGTTTCCAACTTTTCATCAACAAAAAGGCCTTTCCAACTCCTTCCAAATTAGAAGATCCAGGTGGTTACACACGGCACCTCTGTACAAATTCTCTCACTTTTCATTGCCTCTCCAGGGCCGGATAAGGGATGGGCACTGGGATTGATCTAAGATTAGAGGCTCGCCCGCCCTCCAGCCAGCATGGGTCCCCCCCTCGGAGACACGCAGGAGCCTTTTAAATCCCCCCAATGTAAAGTCTAGGAAGCGCTGAGACGGCCTGCGCCTGCACTTTAAGCTGGGACATTTCTGGGCCTGCCGGATGCTGTCTAGGCACTTTCCGTGCTCGGGGATGCCAGGCGGACGACCCTCCTGGGACAGGAAGAACCTGCAGAGCCGCCGGGACTGGGCGACGGCAGCGAGTGGAGCTGGACGGGCCAAAAGACGCTTTGCTGCTGCCTGCGGGAGCTGCTGTTGGCGCCTGCCGCTAGCACCCGGCTCCTTCCTCCCTCCTGCACCTCCTGCCGCCTGCATGGACTCCTGCTCCTCCTCCTCCTCTTCCTCCTCGCAGCAGAGCAGCCATCTGTGTCTCTTTAGTTTCCTTCTCTTTCAATCTCTTTGTTTTGTTCTGGGCCCAAAAAGCAAGCGAGCGGGTGTCCCAGGCGCGTGGGGCTGCCGTCCCTTCCCGACCCAAAGCAGACGGGGCGCTCCCGGACTGAGGGGGTGTGTAGGACGCTCCAGAGAGACGCTGCCGCTGCCCTCCTGCCATTGTTGTGATTCTGAATGTATTGGTTGTGCTCCATGCCGTGTATGACTTGATATTCCTCTCTGTCCTAAGCACTTTGAATGAGTTCTGCTCAACAGACTGTATATTCCATATTGTATTTATTGGAGTTTGCTCCCGCTGCGGCCGCCCCCCGGGGGCCGGCGGGTTTTGCTCTCGACTCTCTAGACGTGTGATCGATATTTATTGTCCATGCTCTTTTGTAAGGGGCTGGTATCTCTGCCCGGTGACCTGTGCTACTTTGTATGGTGCAAGTGTGTTAACAGAATAAATCCGTTGGATTAGTAGAGGTGTGAGTTCTTCACTGCCTTAGCCTCTCCTGCTTCCATCCATGCTCCACCCGCATCCCATCGCCATCCCTGTCTGTCGCCATGTCCTGTGTGCCCCTGCGGGAGGGGGGTCAGAGGCAGCCCCCCTCTGCTAGGACAGCTCTGCCTGCGCTCCTGGGGGGACAGGGCAGGTTCCAGGGGCCACGGGGTGGGGGGGCTGGGCTGGGGCAGCCCTGGAGGGGACGGGCGAGACGCTGGCTGCCCCATGCACTGGGAGCCCTGGCCCGGGGGAGCATGGGCTGCTCTGGCCTGGCCTGGCCTCGCAGCCCGCTGGGCATGGTGGGACGTGCGTTTCGCTCTCCAGTGCCCCATCCCTAACGACCTGTGTCTCTTCTCTTCCAGTCTCGAAAGGGCGCAGACCCGGAGCGGGAGAAGAAGGCACTGGAGTGCAAAGCGGACAGCATCGGCAGCGGGCGGGCCATCCCCATGAAGCAGGTTCGATCCTCCTCCCTTCACCCCACACGAGAGTGGCGTCCCTGGGAAGGTGCCACGGGGCGTTTCGGTGTGGATTGGGGCTGCCCTTGCCCAGCACGAGGCTCGGGAGAGTGCCTAGGATCCGGGGGCCCCTCGGTTTGGCCGGACGGGCGTCTCGGGGCTACCCTTCCCAGGATCCCCAGGAGCGCTGGGCCGGGGTTGCTGGCATGGCCCCCGCCCTGGGTGCAAGTGCTGGGTGCAAAGCGGGGTTCTCTGACAGGCCAGAGGATGGTTCTGGCAGAGGGCATCTGCGCCCCGCTCCCTGAACCCCTCTACAAACCCTCAGTGCTTCCTTCTCCTCCGCTGCTCCTGCTCCACCGACCCGGCTGCTCTCCAGCAGGACCCGGAGCTTCTCCTATTCTGGGCCATGGCAAGAAGCAGTGAGCGCAGCACCAGTGCTGAGAGTCGGAGGGAAGCAGCCGCTTGCTCTAGCAGTGGTGCCTTCGGCTCCAAAGCTCTAGCTGCCTGGAGCCGACCCGAGCAGTGCCAGCCCCTTGTCCAGGGGAAGCAGTGACAGGTTGTGTCCGGGTGAGCCAAGCGGTGTGGATTGTGTGGGTCAGAAGAGAGAGACCCTGCATGTTGCCAGGGCTCCCAAAGCTTCCAGCTCTTCCCAGTCCACAGAGCGGCACGGGAGGGGTTTGCGAAGGACTGTTGCCAGTGCTGTGTGTGACGGAACGGTGCTGGAAGGAGGAGGGCTGGGGTTGAAGTGTGGCTGGAGGTGCTGCAGGTGGGGCTGGAGGCGAAGCAGGGCCGAGCACCGGGGCAGGGGCTGTGGGGTCTCGCCCCTGGTACTCTGCTTCCCATGCCAGAGGTTTGCACAGCTCAAGGAGGGGGCGCATCTGCTGTGTGCTGGGTCGTGCCCCTTCTGTTCTGGGGCTCAGGTCCATTTGTTTAAGCTCCTGGTTGAATCAGGGATCAAGGCTCCCTTCTCCCACTGCATTGCTGGGTTAATGGTTGGACTCGATAATCTTAAAGATCTGTTCAGCCAGAGCGATTCTACGACCCTGTGATTCTGTAGTTCTGCTGCCGAGGTGGTTGCGTCTCCATTGGCTCTGCTCCCCCTGTGCCCTCCGGCAAGGCCGCAGGCCAGGCTCGACGGACTCAGCCACTCCGGCACTGAGCTGGAGGGCTGCGTGGCACACGGCCCAAGCCCTGTCTCCATGTCCGGAGCTGCGGTGACCCATCTTCCAAGACTCTGCAGCTCTACAGCATCACTGCCCTCTTGCTGCTGGAATCCCCCTGGACTGGGCACTGGGGAAACCACCCCTCGAATCCTGGGCTCAGTTTTGGAAATTCCCTCCCAGGAGGAGCTGGAGGGGCTGGAGCGTGGCCAGAGAAGGGCAGCGGAGCTTGGGAAGGATCTGGAGCAGGAGTGTGGTGAGGAGCGGCTGAGGGAGCTGGGCTGGTTCAGCCTGGAGCAAAGGAGGATCCAGGGAGACCTTCTGGCTCTCCACAACTCCCTGGAATTCAGGAGCTTGGAGCCAGGGGGGGTCAGGCTCTGCTCCCAAGGAACAAGAGGAAGCGGCCTGGAGTTGCCCCAGGGGAGGTTGAGGTTGGAGCTGAGGAGCAGTTTGTTGCCCTTTGGGGTTGTCCTGTCCTGTGCCAGGCTGCCCAGGGCAGGGCTGGAGTCCCCCTGCTCCCTGGAGGGGTTTCCAAGGCGTGGAGCTGTGGTGCTGAGGGACAGGGCTCAGTGGGGCCCTGGCAGGGCTGGGGCAGCTCTGGGACTCCAGGAGCTCCGAGGTCTCCTCCAACCTAAATGATTCTGTGGTCCTATGAAAGAGCAGGACCTTTAGCTGGTTTTACCTGCTCTGGTGGTCCTTCCCAGCTATAAAGGAGCTGAGAAGTCAGTCATTTGAGTGGCTATGGAGTGGCAAACACGCAGGATCTTTTGCCTGGGTGCTTGGCCGGTTTCAAACTGCATCACTTCCCTCAGCATCCCCGTGTTGGCGGCAGAGACGCTGCATTTGGGGTGCAGTGGCCACTGGTGGGTGACCTGGGGAGCAGTTTGGTTCCTCTGCCTGGAAGAACAGGACCGGTGGGTGTTTGAGATTGCTAGAGATAGCTGCAGTCGGTGTGCAGCGACAGGGGCCATGCCCCGGAGACTCCTGCGGCTGTGATCGCTGCGAGCTCTGCACGATCCCTTCCTGGGCACTGCCGGCAGCCTGGCTTGGCCCCCGGCGCCTTGGGCTTCCACAGAGAGGCCACATCGGGTGGCCAGGAAGGCTGATCGATGGTGAAGTGGGAGCCTGGGTTGGGTTGGCAGAAGTGTTGGGCCTTGCTTGGCTGAGAAGGGACGTGTGCGGCCATCGAGGTGTGGTGGCTGCCTGTCACTTGTCACCACCTTCTACATCACAGCTGAGACCAGCACCTCTGGGCAACCTGCCCCATCTCCCTTATGCCCCACGCGCCCCAGGAAAGGGTGGAAATCCCCAGGGGGCCAGGTGAGGCCATGGATGTTGGAGCCCTTCTGCACCCACCCTGAGGCAGCTGGTGCCTGGCCGGGGACCTGGGGTCCCCTTGCTGCTCCGTCCTGTCGGTGACAGGTGGGTTCCGATGGTCTCTCAAGGTCAGAAGGGCTTCCTCGTGGCTGGACCCTTGTCTCTGAGAAGTGGGTTAATTGGGCCGGGAAACTAAAGGTTCCCCAGCTGTTTGTTACCAGGAGCGATCTCCTAATTGCATGTGTACCGGGCTCTTTCTGGAAGGCGCCGGCAGCCCAGGGGTGCCTGGGTCCCCGGCCCAGCTCAGTTTGGACCGTGCTCTCCAGCGGGACCCAAGGCGGGTGACTCCTCCTCCTTGGGAGCTGGGATCATGCTGGGAGCTTAGATTACATTTAAATTGCCATTTGCATTTTCCAATCAATACGCGACTTTACAATTAAGTTTGGTGTTAAAATTCTTAGCAAAAAGTGAGCGGAAGGGAGATTTGTGGAGTAAACGAGTCCTCTGGGGGCCATCGCTGCTCCCTGCTTCATTACGCTGCATATTGCTGCTGCTGCTTTTACTGTGCTCCAGCACCAGCGCCGAGTGCGGAGACGCGCTGGCCGACAAAATGCCGGGAGAGGAAAAAGTGGGGAGAGGAAGAGGACTGGACTCTCTTGACTTTCCAGCAGCTTCTTCCCTTGGTGTGTGACTTCCGTGCTCGGGAAGGAACTTGGGAAGAGTTCCCGTCAGTCTTTCCAGGAGAAGTGGAGGGAGCTGGAGCTGCGGCGCCACCACAGGGTCCCGGCCGATCTTGGGAGGCGCGTTGGGGCGCGTGGAGGGGGTGAGGTCAGCCCTGGGGACGGTCCTGTTCTCCTGTGCTTCAGCTGCCTTTGTCCTCCTCGCCACGTCTGAGCCGCAGGGCAGGTTTCCTCCAGGAGAACCGGAGTTCTCCGGATGGATACCGCTGGGCCAAACTTGCACGTTCTGCCACCAGGAGAGCAGAGGTTGGGCTGCAGAGCTGTAACCCTGCTCCGCAGCAGCCGCCCTTCAAACCTGGAACCCTCTCGGCTCCTGTCCCCGCCTCTAAATCTCCGATAGAGCAGGACAAGTCCAGCTGAACTCTGTCCCTCCGTTCAGAGGTTTCTTGCAAGTGTTTGGCCGTAAGAGCCCCTTCCCCTGCTCCCCATTTTACAGATGTTTACTTGGACTGTCTAGTTGCTCCCAGTTTTGGACTCTTGTGCCTCCAGACTGGAAAAGCTTGGCCACTGGTGTCAGCTTCTCAGTTTCCGGGTCTGGTTTTGCTTGTGTCTCCTTTTGCAAAGTTCCGGATCCGCAGCTGAAGTAACTGCAGCGGAACCCTCCTGTGCAGGCAGCGCAGGGTTGGGGCTGGACAGAAGATCAGCAGCCTGGAGGTGTTGAGGTCGGTGTCTTGCAGCACCAAGGTGAAGGCACATCAGGAGCAGGGAGGCACCAGAGCCGTTGTGAGCGTTGGTGGGTCAGGATCTAGAACTGAGCCAGGTTTAAGGCCAGGAGGGATCGTTGCACCCGGAAGCCAGAGAATTTCACTCAGGGACTTTGAGCCAAGTTTGTAACTTCGGCCTGGACCGGAACTGGTTGGTTTGAGAGATAGGAAGCAAATGTTCTCACATGCAGAGAATCTGCTGTTTCTCTCTAGATCAGCTGGTGTAACATCGACCTGTCTGTGGGTGTGAGGAGGGGTGATCGTTTTCCTACACCCGGTGGGAAATGGGTGGCCCAGCGATGGTGCTGGAGAAGGTGATGTCGTGTAGGTGAGAGCCAGAGCAGAACCGGCTGTGTCCTGGTGCCGAGAAGGTGCAGGGACCACTGCTGCCTGGGAGAGGGTGAGGGGGTGGGTGGCATGCTGGCCACAAGCATGCCACTGCTGCTGTGTCCCAGTCAGGACACTGCCCTCGCAGCTCTGGGATGGGCGAGCAGGTCGATGCTCTCAGAGGCACCATGGGAGTGACAGATGTGAGGTCACCTGCGAGGTCACCTGGCAGCGGGTCCCCTGGAGCCGGACCTCGCACGAGTTGTGCTAAACCCCACAGTGCTCTCAGGAGCCCAGGTTGCCAAGTGGTGGTGACGGCCGGTGGCTGCGGCGATGGACCCAGAGCAGTTTCACGTTTTCTGGATTCGTGTTTGCTTTGGGCTCGTTTGGGGAGGACATTGATGAAACAGTGCAGAGTAAATGCAGGTTGGCAGGACCTCTGTACGGGTACGGGTGTTGGGTGTGGATTTGCCATTTATGACTGCGCTTGTTCTCGTGGCTGATCGTGTTTCACTTGCCTGGTTTTTATTCCATATGTGAATGATTTTATGGACTCTCTGTGGTCGGTTCTTAGTGGTGTGTGCTGCACCGTTCAGATCCTGACAGATGAGTAGAAATGCTGTGTTGGCACCGCTTCCATCGCCGTCACTGCCGGCTCTCCCAGAGCAGGATCTGCCTCCTCTGGTGAACTATTTCTGTGCCACTTCTTGCGGTGGCTTTTCCAGTTTCGCCCAGTGCAGGGGCCCAGCTGAGGGGCCATCATTATGAGGGTCGCTGCTTTTCCCCTGCAGATCTCGGTGGAGGAGGAGCCTTTGGGCTGCCACCTTCCAAGGTGTGTTAAACCTGGCATCTCCCAGCCGGCGCCGGGCAAGCCCTGCGGCCGATTCTCTTGGAGCTCTGAGGGGAAGAGGTCAGACCCTGCTGCCAGTGCAGCCGAGCTCTTGCCGCTCTGGGTTAAGTCTCACGAGCAGGAGGCATTTCCTTTCTGTGCTACTCGCGTCCCGACTACCGCACATGAGCGGTCACGGAGCACTTCTGCCTTTTCTGCTTCATTTATAGCCGATTTCACGGTCACGTCTGGCAGCGTTGTCACCCCAGCATGTGCCAAGCCCTACAACTTTTTGTTGTGTTTTTCCCCCATGCAGGCACAGCGGCCTCAGTCTCCAGGCAGTGGAACGGGGCCCCCAAATATGCCGAGGCGGAGCAGGACAGAGACTTTCTGTCCAGGTTTTTGAGGAGCTGCTGGCCTGGGGCCCAGATTTTTGCCACGTTAGGAACAGCCAGTCTGGGTGTCTGTCCAGACAGTGCTTTTGCAAGGGCCTGGGCACAACAGTTGGTAGATCCAGCTTTTTCCCAGACTCCGTTAATTCACTTGTACTTTTGTCCCCCTGTGCTGTCCTCTCCTCCCTGCCGGCAGAATACTTGATGTTCTCTGCCTGGTCCCTGCTCCAGAGCCCTCACGCCGGCCTCTTGCCCCCTCTTCCTTCTTCCTCTCCACCTCGGGTTGTACCTGGGGCACAATGAGATGCTGCTGGAAGCAGATTTCCTGGGGAGGCAGAACTGGATGGGGAGAGAGTTAGAGGATCCCGGCTGTGAGCATCGGTTCTGATCAGTGGAAGGAAGTTCTGGGCTGGGCTGGTGGGAAGAGGGAGCTTCAGGGCTTGTGAGCACAGAGGTTTTCAGGCCCTAGGAGTGCGCTGTGCCTGATGGACCTCGTCTGAAATCCTGATGGGGAAAGGCAGTGACCCCTCAAGGCCCAGCACCTGCTCTACCTCCTGAAATGTGTCCCTAGCTCCATTTGTTTGACATCTCTAAGAAAGAGCTGCAAGCAGGCAAGAGAATATGCATCCCTTGTGAGACCTGCGCTTTGTTGTTCTGCTGATAGGCCCCTGCCTGTCCCAAATTGTCCTTGCCCTGACCATCCCTCTGGCTCTGCTTCTAGTGGTGGAAGAAGGTCTGGGAGTGCTGTGGTGGCAGAGCGGGCAGTGTCGGTCGATGGTGAGCTTGGCTTCTGCCTTGGGTTGGCACTATCCTTGGGCACAAGGAGAGTTGCCCAGAGGGAGTGATTTGGGACAGCAGAGTATGGGTTAGGTCCCTCAGAGGGTCTGGGCATCAGTACTGGGCTGTGGAGACCCTCGTGTCTCAGAATGGGTGGGGGGAGCAGTCTGTGGAGACATGCTGGGATTGGTGAGGGAAGGGGTGCAGCCCTTTTCCTACTGGTCCCAGGGAAAATGCTGGTGGGAAAGACAACCCAGGAGATGTTTCCTTGAGTCTTGATCCCTGTGTCACTTCAAAGACCGGTTTACAAGGGGCAGTGCCGGAGCGGAGCAGGAGGTGCCTGGGCCAGACAAGGTCTGAGACTCTCGACGCTTCTCTCTTAGGGCATTCTCCTCAAGCGCAGCGGCAAGTCCCTCAACAAGGAGTGGAAGAAGAAGTACGTGACGCTGTGTGACAACGGGGTGCTCACCTACCACCCCAGCCTGCACGTGAGTACTGCGCTGGGTGGGCTGGAGGAGCAGGGTGGGCAGAGCAGTGTCCTCCTCGGCGCCATGGCTGACGGCTGCTGCAGGGCCTCTCGCCGGCACCGCGGGGTCGCCTGGGCAGGATTTGGCAACAGACGGAAGCCCTGGGTCATGCCTGTCATGGGGGCTCAGCACCAGCCCTCGACAGTGGCCGCACAGTCAGCAGAGCTGGGTTTCACCAGCTGGAGAAACCTCTCCCCTCTCCTGAAGGTTGTCTCCACCGGGCCGGGCCGGGTGGGAAGAGTCGATAGGAGGGTGCTCCGCACAGAACTGTGCTCAGCAAATCGTCGTTCTTCCCCGTTTCCCTCAGCCCATTAGAGAGGGGTTGCTGCCTCCCTGCATCTGGGACGAGGAGCAGGCGGAGAACATCTCGCCGCCGCGGCTGCTGGTGCCATTTGGGTGCAGAATAATTTTCCTGGCTGCTAGGTATTGGGTAATGGAGATGAGGTGCCTGTGCAGAGCCTGCCGAGCTGAGCCGGCGCTCGGCGCGGCTCCGATCCTCTTCGCTGCTTGGCTCAGGCGCGCAGCTGCCTCCCCATCCATCTCTGTCGCCTTCCCGCTGTGGGGCTAATGGCTTCTTCCCCACTCCCTCTTGAGCACAGTTTGCTGCTGAGACGGTGAGCCAAGGACAGACAGACAGACACACCTGTGACGTGGGGCCACCGCACCCTGGCAGAGACCACGCCGGGGCAGCCGGGCAGCGCTGCCGAATGCGGTGCAGAGCCCGCGTGCCGTGTCTGGGGGTGCTAGGGGAGCTGAGGAGCAGGGGGCGGCAGCTCCTGGGCTTTCTGAATGCTCCTGACCCCTGGTTGTCCCTGATCTCCTCAGTCACACGGGTGTTGGGGTGCCCTGAGCCTTCCTCCTCGTTTCTGACCCTGCATCTCCAACTCTTGGGCTTGCAGTGCTCAGTCCTCCAGCTCCTGAGCCACTGAGCCCTGTAACCCCCATCCTTGCGCTGGGAATGCGGTCGCTGCATCTCCTTGTCTTCATTTGAGGGAGCTCTGAGAGCAGCCTGGGTTTTTTTCTTCTGGTCTTTGATCCGTGTGCCATACTGTGGCTCTGCAACTCCCTAACTTCCTAACCCCGTTTTTTGGTCTTTATAGAGCCAGAGTGGGAGGGAGCGGCCACGGCCGCCGCTTTCTCTGAGCACGTGGGTTCGTCACACTTCTGTCAGAGGCCGTTACTGCAGTCGGCCGTGGAGGCAGAGTCATTTCTGGGATGTTGTTTAACCACCCTCAGATGCTGCTCCTCTGCACGAGGTTTCTCTCCTTTTTACACCATTTCTTCCTCAGGGGGTGATCTAGATTGATGTCACTCACTTTCCTTACTGCACTTTTCAGTGTTTTGTTTCATTACTGCGTTGCCCCAAGCAAAAATCTGGTTTGCTTCCACCTGGTGCTGCTGGTGATCCACGGCCTGTTGCTAAGAAAGGTGCTGGATGGGCCTCCTCCCCTGGGTTCCACCACAAGCTGTGAACCTCGCACCCGAGATACACGCTGTATCGCCCTGCGTGTTTGCCGAGAACCAATGACACTGAGCTGCTTTCTGCCCCAGCTCTGGCTTCTGGAAGGGTGGGAGCTCTGCCCGCTCCCCCCATGATGTGGCCTTCCTGAGAACTGGGGAAAAGAGCCACGACATCTGCCGTCGTGTTACGCTTTGTACTAAGAAAGAGCTCTGGTGAGCTCTTCTGAGCAGCAACAGCCCCTCTGCCTTCCCTTCCCCTCCCGCTGGGTGGCTGCTCTGCGACCTGCCTTTGGAGGGGACAGATGCAGGAAGCCTGGAGGAGGAAGTGGCCCCGAAGAGGCTGTCCCATTGTGTCCTCCCCTCCCCATCTGCTTGAGCGAATTGGGAGACGCTGCCGCGTTTGTCTCCGGTGGCAGGAGCAGGTTCCACTGGATGCCACGAGCAGCGTACATCAGGGCTGGGCAGCCTGGATCACTGACGAACCCCTGTTCCCAAGGAAGAGTACGTGCTGCTCTGTCACTCCCTCCATGGCAGCAGCTCTGGGGCCACCGGGCGCGTGGGGAGGTGACCTGGCCAGGGCAGGCGTGCGGGTCCTTGGTCAAGGAGATGCTCGGCATCCTGAAGCTCCTTCCTCGAAAGGTGAAGTCCCAGCTTGTCCCCGGCCTGGCTCAGGATGAGCCTGCGCTGCTGCCACGTCTCGGGGCTGCCAGAACTCGGGGTGCAGCAGTGGGGTCCCTGAGAGCACAGCCGAGCGCTGCAGGAAGAGGGTCTTGCCCAGCCCTGATCCAGGAGCTGAAGCGCCCCAGCGCATTTTTGTACTACCTCTGTGTTCCCAGTGGCTTTTCCTTGGCATGTTTCAGGGCAGTCCCTGCTTAGACCATGCTTCTCCTGCACCTCTCCTCCCCGTGTCCCTCATGGCACAGGGGTCAGAACCCCAGGGAGCAGCCGTCTTCCAGTAGACATGTCTGCCCCTGATGTGTCTGTGTCCCACGGGAGGACGATGACTTGTGCCTCTGGCTGGGTCATCCTTCTGATTTTAGCAATCGAGAGCTTCCTGGTGAGGCTGCTCCTCTGCTTTTAGGTGTTTATCCCCTGTCCTGTTTCTGGCCCCATATCTTGACACCTCCAGCCTCCCTCTGAAGTTTCCTCACCGGGAGTCAGGCTGGAACCGTGGGTTTGCAGCTGCAGAGCGCGCTCCAGCAAGCTGGGTCTGGCCCTCAGGTGTGCTGTGACTTCCTGGTGGAAGCATCCCTGCTCGGACCTGTGCCTGGGTCATACGGAGCCGTGCTCTCCAGCTCCGAGGTGCCACCTCTGCCTCCTCTCTGGAGCAGCAGCGGTGATGGGCTCTGCGAGTGGGATGCCCGGAGCTGGAGCAGCCAATGGCAGCTCCGGTGGCAGCGGGAGCGCTGGGGGCCTGGTCCCTGCATCCAGTGCAGCTTTACGTGGTGCCTCGATGCTTTCCTTGCCTTGCCCCGAGTTGCTCAGCGGCAGGGAAAGAACAAGTTCCGTCAGGGGACCCGCACAATTTCTTCTCGCTCCCAAAGCCTCGGAGAGCAGGAGCTGGTGCTGGTGAGGAAGGCGCCGGTGGCTCGGCCGGCCGGGCTGCACCGCGAGGAGCTGGAGAAGAAGCAGCTCCCATTTTGCAGCCAGTGGAGCCATTCACACAATCACCTTCTGTTAATTCTATCTGCAACATCAATTAAATTGTTTGTAGAAACTAATTGAATGTGGCTTAATCACACATCTTAATAGCTTTCCACGCTTTGAACTCGTTGTTAATTCCAGTAATAAAATGAAATGAGAGAACTGGCTGGGTAATTAGCGAGGAGGCTTGGGAAGAAATTGCTGTTTTATAGCATGTAATAAAAGCAGTGCGCTGGTGACCGCTCTCTCCGGCAGGCAGCCGGCGACCGCAGCAGTTGTGCTGACTTAGGGAAAATCCTCCAGCCCCTCTGAGAGCCCCTGCCCAGGGGCACCACTGGGCTCCCGCCCAAGTGGGAGCCGCCTGGGGCGATGTTTGGTGGGGCTGGTTGTCTAGGGGTTGCCTGGGGTTCCCAGGGAGTGTGCATGTCATTTGGGGCCAGGTCACCCCCAAGGTGGAAGCAGAGGAGGGTGTCTGGCCGCACTGCCCCGTCTCTTGGGGTTGCCCTGAGGTCTGGATGCCCCACAGGGGTCTGTGGAGAGAGAATAGCTCCAACCGAGGTGTTGGGGGGCTGCTGAGAGGTTGCAACCCTTGCGGGTAATCACCTGTGAGACTGTGGAGCGTTGCCTGTGCAGCCCCCAGTCACCCACTTCTTGGAGACAGGGATTGGGAGAACAGTTGGTCTTGGGCTGATCTTCATGTCTTCATCCTCTTGGATTTGGAAGGGGACAGGGAGCAGCTCCGAGTTAATCTTTTCGGTGACCTCTTTGTGAACTGGAGCAAGCCCAAGGCTCCTGGCAGCAGCCGCAGTCTTGCTCTGGACGGTTACTGCCGCTCCTCTGCCAGTTGCAGGTCCTCCTGCACCTGGTACCGCATGGATGGAGGGATCCAGGGTTTAATTTTGGGTGTGTGGGTGAGAGAGGTGCTGGGTTGGTGGGCCTGGCAGGGCTGCTCTGACCCTTTCTGCCTCTCCGCTCCAGGATTACATGCAGAACGTCCATGGGAAGGAGATCGATCTGCTGAGAACCACCGTGAAGGTACCGGGCAAGCGTCTCCCCAGGGCCACGACGGCAGCAGCCCCCGGCGCCAGCCCCAAAGCCAATGGGCTGGCGAAGGAGAGGAGCAGCACGCAGCTGACGGGGGGCTCAGGTAAGAGCTACTGGGGGACCCTGGCGCCGGGGCCCTTCCCCAGGGCAGCGGCGGCTCCTTGCGCTGCAGATCTGCGCACCCAGGCTCTGCTGGGTTTTCTCGCTCTCGGGGGGTTGGTGCCTCTCTGCACAGGTAAGCTCCTGGTGGGGTTTCACACTGGTTAGTGTCCAGGACAAACACAGAGAGCAGAGGGGCTTTAACAAGCCCTGATGAGCGTGACGAGTTGCTGTGCATGGGGAAGGTGTTGCTCCCTAAAACATCGGAAATCAGAACTGGGGATGCGCCGTGATCTCCGGCAGATTCTCTTCTCTTATCTTCCTTTCCTTTCTCATGGGTCTTTCTCCTCATCGCTTTCCCCTGGAGAAAAAGCGACGTGAGGGGCTTGTTTTGCAATTCTTCTGCGTGCGCACAGAAGAGGCGCAGCTGCCATGGGAAGTGGGGAGGGGAGGTTGGGAGGCTGTCTGGTTTCTCGTGGAGTTCATGTCACACCGCTCACCGCTCCTCCTGCCACAGGAGGCGTCTCACCTGCCCAAGAGAGCCCTTGAACTTGGAGATTTCCTGCCCAAGTCTCCTGGAGCATTGAGGCGCCTTTGCTTTGTCCCTGGGATTGGTGTCCCTGGCTGGGGTGGACGGTTCTTCACAGCCGGCTGTCGGCAGCAGCCTGGTGTGGTGAGTTTGGTGCCTCTCCGCTCTTCAGGATAACGAGAGAGTTCTGGTCATGCTGCTGCTAATGGATCCTTCATAGTCTGGTGTCTCACACAGTGCCGCCGCGAGCAGGTTTGGGTGACCGCGTCCCGGCTTCTGTTCTGTCCTGCGGTCAGGGCATTGTCGGCACTGCGCTCCCCGTCCCTCTGGAGCTGAGGGCTCCTGAGACAGGGTGAGTGCCCAGAGCTGGCTGGGGTCCTCCACACCACACACAGCATGGGGATGGGGCCTGACAACTTCACATGGTGCCAAGTACAAAACAGTGAGCCCTGCTGAAGCCAGACTGCAGTTTTGTAGGGTCGGAATGACTGCCGAGCAGGGACTGGGCGCAGCTGCCATCTTTTTGACCGAGGACGTGCAGCTCTGCCCGCATTCCTCCACGATTCCTCACCACATGCTGTCGTTTCTTTGCACCCTTGGCACGCGTGTGCAGTCACAGTCCCTGCTGCTGTGCAGAGCACGCTCAGGCGAGCGTCCCCAGGGTGCTTTGTCCGAGCTCCTGCTTGGAGAACGTGATCGGGACAGTAGGAACAATTCAAAGCCAAGCTGCAGAAAACCTCACGCTGGTGTCAAACCAGCTGCTCACGTAACCCCATGTCCTGCTTTCAGCAGCCATCTCAGTCCTGTTGGACTCCCAAGAGCTGACTGAGATGCGACTCAATTGCTGATTGCTGGTGCTTGGAAAACCAGCACCGAGATGCGAGCGTGGTGCGAGGAGGCCTTCCGGCCTGGGCAGCAAAGCTCAAGGAGGAGCAGAGTGTGGAGGCTGAAGTCGGAGCCATTTAAACCTGAGGGGAGGTGAAGTTTCCTGGCAGGGAGGATGATTAAATGTTGGAATGGTTCATCTGGAGAGCTGGTGGACTTCGCACCACTCGAAGCCTTTACGGTGAGATTAGTTGTCCCTGCACAGGGTAGGCTTTAATCCAGCTCCTGCGTGCCACTGTGGGCATGGGTGCTAGCACTCGGGCTGGATGGATATGTGGTCTTTTTTCACGTAGAAATCTGTGAATCTGAGACACCCTGTTCGCTATCGTCTCTCTGGGCCCCGAGCAGAGCCGCTCTGTGTGCCAGCCTGGGCTCTGCGCTCAGGCAGCGGCCTGAGTCACATTTTGTGCCACATCGTGGCTGTGGGTGGTTGTCTGTGTTGGTCAGAAGGGTTTTTTTTCTCTTGATACACAAATGGTAAGATGTTTTCTGAGGAAGTTTTTCTACTCTGATGCCTCCAAGACTGATTGCAGCTGGTGATGTGGTCGCCACGGTAAGTGCACCGACACCATAACAGCCCTCTGGGGTGGCTTGCTCATGTCCCTATGTGTGCGGAGCCCTGGATTTGGGGTCCGTAAAGGATTTGCTTCAGATTAACAGGGACTTGGCAGTTCTGCTGCCCTTGGATCTGAGATGGGACTGTTGCTGGGGTCCACCAGACATCTCTCATCATGCTTTGGGCAGCTGCAGAGGGAGCACCTCAGAATCTCCAGTTCTCTGCCAGTGCACAAGTCAATCCAGAGCACATGAGCTTTAGAGACCCAAATGATTTGCTCTTTTACCCTGGGAGTGTCTGGGTAAAACCAGATGGCCTGTGTTTAGGGTTGAAAGCATGTGGTCCGTGGTTTCTTGGTGAGGTAAATGAATGTGCTAATTATTGTCCACCACGTGCACAGTCCTTACCTGGGGGCAAGAAAAGAAGTAGGAGATAAAGGGGAGGAAAAGAAAAAAAAGATCAAATCCTTCACACTGCCTTGTGTGTGGATAAGATGCACACGTGCAGGACTCTGATGATTCAACCTAACCCCCAAAGAAGGTGCAGATGGTACAACTTGGAGCTAAGTAAGTAAGAACAGGGAAGGAATTTATATTTGCAATGTGAAAGACTGGAAAACCAAGAGAATGCCAGGAAGGTGCCAGTCAAGGGGAGCTCATCCAAGAACATTTTGGATATGCCTTCTAGAGCATCTCTTGTATGACCAGATATGTCTGTGGCACTTTTACTGCCACCTTGTCTTGTAGGTTCTCTTTGGAGAAGTGTTGCAGACTGCCATTGAACTGCTCCATCCTCTGGCATTAGAGAACCAGAGAATCACAGAACTGTTTAGGTTGGAAAAGACATTTAAGATCATGGAGTCCACCTGCTGCCCCCTCCCTGCCAGGGCCCCACTGAGCCCTGTCCCTCAGCACCACATCTCCACACCTTGGAAACCCCTCCAGGGAGCAGGGGGACTCCAGCCCTGCCCCAGGCAGCGTTTCAGCCACGCCGGCTGCTGAGCCGTTGGGTGTTCCTGGCACGACTGGTTCGTGGCAGGGACTCTCCTGGGCAGCACCGCAGGGAGCAGCGCTGGCCAGCACGCAGACCGAGCACAGCTTTGGGGAGAGCGTTACTGTGTGTGGGCAAAAGCTTGGCTGTGCCACAGGATCTCAGGACCGAGGGCTGGTGGTGTCCGTGAGGAACCTCTCAGGGCTGGATGGGTGGCCAGGGCACTGCTGCAGGGTGACCTTTCTGTGGTGGAGCAGCCCTATGACTGGCACAGTCAGGGTCTGGTCTGCACACAGGTTTTTAAGCAAGGGCCCTGATGGCTCTTGTGTTCCACTGTACCAAGAATCCCCTCAGTGGCACAGATGTGGTCAGAGACAGTGATGATAAATAACTTTGTCTGTCGGAACCATCCCTCCTGTGCCCAGGGCAGGAGGTGCTGCGTGGACCTGCTCCAGCTTCCACAGTCATGGGCACTTCTTTGGGCCAAGCGTCCTGCATCAGCACGGTGAGTGGCCTTGTCCTGTGAGAAGAAGGGGAATCCAAGACTGGATTCCTGGAAAGCTACAGGCTCATGTGGGGATGTGGAACTCACCGGCGTGAGCACGTCTGAACAGAACATCTCGTCACTTAGAGGAGCACAGATTGTGACTGACGTGCATGGAGAACGTGCTAAAGGTATAAGCGATATGTGGATATAGATACAGTGAACACTTCTTATGATTTATAAAGTGTTACTCTTAATAGAGGAGCAGCCCAAGGAGTGCTCTGAGCAGTGCTGACAGCTCCAGGAGCCATGGCCAGCAGGGACTCGGCCGTGCCCTGGCTTCTGGGATGTAGGAGCAGGGCAGTTGTTCCAGCAGCTGGTGGATGTGGCTCCTTTGTCCCTGATCTCTGTGCTCTCCTCCTCTGCTCGCTTTGTCCTGCTCCCAGCCATTCCTGCCCTCCTGCTTCCCACCAGCAGCTCTCCTGCGCACTGCTGGGTGGCTGGTGATGGGCAGCGTGGGCACAGAACAGGCCTCCTGGGGCCACCGTTCCCCACACCTCACCAGCAGCACCGGCTGCCTGGAGAGGCCGTTGCTCAGGCTGCATAGGAACGGGCACAGAGACTTGTCCTGCTCTCACCAAAGACTCCCAGGGACTTGGAAGGATCCATCTCTGCTTGTCTGTTTTCGCAACTAGAAACAAGACCACCAAAAGCACCGAGGTGAGTCAGAGCGTCTCTGCCTCTGGGTCTCTGGGCTAGATGGGTCCTTTTAGGACAGTGGTGCTCGTTAAAGGACTTCCTTGGAACCTCTGATAGAAGTGCTTCAGAAGCTGTGGGAACCATGGAGGCTCCTAAAGTCTCAAAGGAAGAGCACAAGCGGGTGCTGGTCTTGGAGAAAGCTGAGAAAGGGTTCTTGGCAATCACCGCTCGGTCTTGTGAATCCCCGGTGGGGTGAGGTGGAGCCGGCCGTGGCCCGGTGATGTATGTGCCGGCGTTACTCTAGGTTTCTGGATTGGGGCAGTACTAGGCCAGATGCTGGGCACGGGCGGCTTCCATCGCCCGCAGCTGGAGCAGACGGTGCCCGGCAGTGCCCCAGGCAAGCTCTGGGCACGGAGCTTCGCGAGATGACGCGAGCACCTTGCGATGTCTCCTGGGCCAGACGCAACCGAGTGGTGTTTGAGTGGGAAGGGCAGGAGAGGGATATGCAGGTCGCGCTGCCAGGGCTTCGAGATGTGTGTTGTGGGCGTAAACTGTGCTCGTGGAGCCTGTGGCACGGATTCACCGCACGTGAGGCAGTGCCCGTTCGGGTGGCTCCCTCAGATCCCTGCAGTTCTTCTTCCCACTGGAATATCACCTCCTGCACTCTGCTCCAGGGATCCCCAGGGGTACCTGTGCTGGAGTTCTGTGCGTTCACCCTTTCTGCTTCACTGCCCCGCCCGTGCCTTGCTCAGGGTGTGTTTCTGGCTGAGGAGTGGGGGCAGCTCTTATTCACAGTGCAGATGGGATGAAAAGGAATTCTTCAGTGAGGGAGGACAGATGGTAGCACAAGAAAAATACAGAGACAGTGTCAGTCAGCATGAGAGGCTGGTCTCGGCACAGCTGCAGCCCCGAGCTCTTGCCTTGCAGAGGTTTGCAAGGACCTGCTCCAAAGCCGCCAGCCCAGGGAAGAAGGGCAGGACGCACACGACAGGGTGTCCGCTCGTCCGTACCTGAACGCGCTCTGAGTGCCAGAGCCTATGCTGTGGCGCTGCATTGCAGCGGGCGCTGCGAGGGGAAGCAGCAGGAAACCTGCCTCGGGTGAGGAGCTGGAGCGGAAGGACAAATCCGCAGCGGTTGCCGAGGTGGTTCTGGTTGCACGCCGCTACCTGAGGCGCGGGTTCCGACAGCAGAAGGCTGCCTGGTGCTGCAGGCAGCGGTGCTGCGGATGCTCCAGCTCAGCCAGAACCACTGAGCTCAGGCAGCAGCCCGAAGGAGGGTTCCCGGCCAGCCGTGCACAGGCAGCAGGAGTGGGTGGCGTGCAGATGGGACTGGAGCATGCAGAGCGTGGGAGAGCCAGAGCGTGGTGCTAGGGTAGGGGGGGTGGGAGGAGGAAGCTTTGCCCATCTCCACCTCGCTCAGGACCACGGGCATCCCGTGGGATTTGCTGCCAAGCGGTGCGGGAGAGCAGAGGTTGCACCAGTGCCTCTGGTGCACGGGAGGCCAAGCCCAGCTGGTCTCCATGGGGGGTGTGAGCCTGAGCATTGGGGTCTTTCCCATGGGGTAAGAGCTGGAAGGGGCTGATACTGCTGGGTCGCCTTCATCCTGAGGAACAATCCTCATGGCCTGACACGTGTGGCAGGGCAGGCTGCCTATGAGTCCTCCTCCTGCAGCAGGATTGCTGCTGTAGACGAGGGAGGGCCTTGTATTCAGCATGTGGGTGGTGGTGGGAACACTGCTGAGGTGCAGCGACCTGGCTCTGAAGCGCTCTGAGTCCAGCTGTCCCTGGCCAGGCGCTGGTGCCTGTGCCAGGTCTTGGCTTCGCCAGCCGGAGCCATCCAGGCCTGGTGTTCGAGCACACACAGGAAAGCCTGGGACATGCTGTGCCCTTGGCCGTGGTGCCCAGTGGGGTGGTGGGGATCCTGCACTGGTCTCGGCTGCTCAGCAAAGCCCAGGGAGCCTGGCCGAGGCTGGAGGTGGTGCTGGCTCTCTGAGCAGCTGCAGGTTTTTTGCTGGGCTCTGGCAGCACGGCTCCTGGTTGCTTCCAGAGCAGAGAGCCCAGGAGTGTGTTTGCACCAGGCCGGGAGCACCTCGCCATGGCTGGCCGCTGGCGCTGGGAGCATGGGGCAGCAGCGGGGCCCCCCCGCCAGCCCCGGTGCCGGTGTGGTGCCCCCCGATGCTCTGCCTCTGCAGAGTGAGGGATGGGCTCCCCCAGGCCGGGGTTGCTGAGCCTGCTGTGATCATGTCACGTCGGGCTCCGTCGATGTTAACATCTCATTATCTTTGTTACTGTAATTACATTATCCGCTGCTTTATGCAGAATTATTCTCCGAGGACTAATTGATGGATCCATGTTTAATTCATTAATCATTAGCATCAAATTCGACAATTACAGTGCACACTGATTGTGGAATTTCAAATGTAATGAGGGAAGAATTAACAAAGAAAAGGGAAAACCTGTTTCCCTGGCATACCGCTGCTCTCCATGGGGGACAATGACATTGAGGGAAGAAGAGGCAGCAGAGAGCAGGGTGGTGCAGGTCATGGCAGTCAGGAGGCTGGTGGGATCATCTCCTGCCTTTCTTCTGGCAGTGGCTGCACAGCATATTCCCTCAGGTCAGAGCAGGATCGTTAATCCCCTACAGAAGGTGGGAGTTTGGGTGCTGAGGAGCAAAGCTCAGCTCTCACTCCTGGAACAGATGTTGTTCCCCGTGAAGTGCCCATAGTCCCGTGGCTGGTGCATCCTCTGCACGCTCCGTAGGACCTGCTCGTAAAGTCTCCGAGTAGCTCAGAGGGTCACAGCGTTCCCTGCTCTGAGGCAGGGCTCCTGTGGCACTTCTCTGATCTTGGTGCCTGTGCTCTCGTCAGTGGCGGGGAAGCCAGAGCAGCTGTTCGGTCCTGCTCAGCCCCGGGGTTGGTGCGATGCCCCCACAGCTGTTTCAGTACCAGATGTGGGTCTGCTACTTCCCACCCCCTAGATGTGCCCTGCAGGGTCTCCTCGCCCATGGAAATAGGCAATTTCTGCTTCGTATTTTGGTGGCCTTGCCACTTTACTCCATCTGCAGGTGTCGGGGGGCCTTTCCAGGCACCTCACGTTGGGTCAGGAAATGGCCGGGGACGCCGGTTTTCTGCTACCACCCCTGTCTGAGGCGCTGGCACTGCCAGTTCTTGCCTGGACTGCTTCAGGGCAGTGTGGTTTGATCGAGATGGAGCTTTCCAGCCTGCTTTCCCTGGCCACTGCAGCGGCAGCCGTGGCCAGCAGCTTCACAGACAGCAGAGCAGTAGCTTCCGAAGCTGCCGGGGCACGAACCCCAGGCCCAGACACCCGCTTCCAGCCAGACTCCTCATTCCCTGCGGCGCCAGCGCTTCCTGAGGCTGGGCTTTGGGGCCTCGGGAGGCCAGAGCTGAAAGGAAGAGGATGAGGGTCTGTGTGTGGTGTTTGTCGGTGTGGGACCTGCATCCTTCCCATAATATGTTACAGGGTTGTTTGTAGTCTGAAGATGAAGCGGAGATCAGAGATTTAGTAAGATTTATCTGTAATTAATATTTTGCATCATGAATCATGTATAAAATACTGAAATTCATATGTGTGTTATAAATACTATCAATTCACTATAATATTCACGTGGTAACATCTTAAGAATGTTTATCTGGCTGCCTGAAGTAGGAGGATGAATCCATATGTGAGGTTGGAGCCACTGCATTCAAGGATTTGCGTTGCAAGAAGCTGGAAATTGTCAGGACTTCAGAGGGGAGAGGAGGAGAGCATCGGGAGCTTGAGGGGGTGATGTGGGGCCATGCAGCTCCAGCAAACCCTGGGGCCCAGTTCTTGTGGTGGACAGAAGCCCGAAGGACGGGGATGTGCTGGGTCAGCATGAGATTTTATTTGCTAGGCAGGCGCTGGAGTTTGAATGAGTTTCATATCTCCAAGCTTTGTAACTCTGTTTTCTCAGCTGCTGTTAATTCTTTCTGTAGAAGGAAAACTGAGGCCAAGAGACAGTAAAGCCAAAATTGTCAAAAGCACCTGCTAACGGTGTGCCCCAGGTTTAGAGCCTGAGTTGCTTTCTTCCAAGAACTTTTCTCAGCCCTTTGAAGTGTAGCCGTGAGCAGCAGGCTCTGGTTTGTCATAGAATCATAGAATCACTATGGTTGGAAAGGACCTCCAGGCACAGGACACCAGCCCCAGTGGGTGTCCCCATGAGAGGGACCTGCAGGTGCCACCCTGCCCTGCCGAGGGGGCGGCTAGTGCTGTGAGAGCATCCCGGTGCCCTCACAGCTCTGGCTTTGCTCTGCGTCCCTACCCTCCCTGTGCCTGGGCAGCGAAGGAGGGGGGCTGTGCCCCGGTCGCCGTCGCTCAGACCCATCTCCCCACACTGAGCTCCAGCTCCTCGGGATGCGGCACCATTAGCAGTGCGGGCAGGGAGAGGCTGGCGGGAGGGATCGGAGCACAGGAGGGAGCTGCCAGTGCTCCCCCTCCCCACCTCGCCTCTCTCTGCCCTCCCTGATGGGAAACCAGAGATTGATTTTCTCCAACCCAACAGTATAATCACTAACCCTAATTAGAGATAATTACTGGGACTTGATGCACTTATTACTTGCTAGAACACTAAAGGAGCTGCGCGTTGCGGGGATGAATGGGGAAAAAGGCCTCAGAAAGTGAGGAGGAGCAGAGCGGAGGCGCGAGAGGAGGGCAGGCAGGAGGCTGCCATGGCCCGAGACCTGCCCAGGGACGCTGGAGGTGCCGAGGGAGGCCGGGTGGGCAGGCGGCTCCGTCGCTTCAGGAGGCTGCAGTTGTAGCTGTCACCGTCCTGCACTTGTGAACATCTGGCTCGGGGTGTCTTGCACAGGGCACCTGCGAAAGCAGAGGGGGTCTCATTAGTAGCCACCTGTGCCAATTGCCCTGTAAATGACTTGCCCCGCGTTGCTGAGGAAGCCTCGGGCGATGGGGTGGCTGGGGGTGGACTGAGGAGCTCTTCCAGAAAATCCTCCTTCCTCTTCCCTCTAGTGTGTGCTGCTAGAGGCAGAGGGGCAGGGGAGCGGCTCAGCACAGGCGCAAGCTAGTGCCCATCCGTCTGTCCCAGTCTGCTGCCAGCTAATCCCTTCCCGAGCTCAGGCTGCTGCTCCTGCTGCAGATCCCCCTGCTCTGCTGCTCCACAGGCGCGAGGGGCTCCTCCGGGGCCTTCGTTCTGCGACCGGACAGTCGGGTGCCTGTAGGAAGGAGCAAACCCCCTGCCAGCAGGCACGGGATGGACTCATCCTGCCGCAGGCTTGCTCCAAGCCGAGCGGCGCTTCGGTGCTGTGCACGGTGGGGGCTGTGTCGCCGCACGCTTGGCAGCCTCTGTGGGCAGAGCAGGCCGGGCTGTGCGGGGCCCCGTGTTGTCAGCGAGCAGCCTCAGAAACAGAAGTCACACAAGAGAAAGCAACACAATTCTAGCGTAAGCTGAGCGACCTCTTTGGCCGCTGGCATCCACGAGCTGTGTGCAAACTCTGCGTTTTCACTGTTCACGGCAACACTTGTCCAGGTCCATGCTTCTGCAGCAAATCTGGAATGTTCCGGGTCTGCTTCCCTCCTTCCTGCAGTTTTATACCAGCCTCAGCTTCCTGCTGTAAATGCCAACGGTGATTCCTGTCGGTAGAACCTGTCCCGCGCGTCCGTCTCCCGGCACCGTCGTGGGCGTCTCTTCTGGTTTGCCTTTTCTGGTTTGTATTTTAAACAGTTTTGCTTGTACATTTTCTGCAGCTTTTGATTCCGGGTTTCTGCAGAGACCGTAAGTGACACCTCTGGTCACATTAACAGACCAGGAGGGAGATCCCAAACAAGGACCCTTCTTCCTTCCTCTGCTCCCTTGTGGCTCATTCCCAGCACTTTGGTTCGTCCATCTCAGAAGCAGTTTCTGAAGTATTTTAGTGTAGCCTGTTGGAAAGTAAATTGCATTATTGTGGTGATAGTCAGCGAAGGACTTAGCCAGGTGACACTGGAGCTTCCCCAGTCTGTCTGAATCCCCCTTCCAAGCAGTGATGCAGCCCCTGTGGGGAGCACCATGGTTACCTTTTCAGAGTGATGAGCAAAGTGAACCACAAAACTGAAATTTAGTAGGGGCTTAGGTAAAAGTAACCTTGACTTGTTTGTGCTGGTGTTCAGGCAGAGTAAAATTCAAATCAGAAATAAAGGGTATTAAACACACACTCTCACAGACACACACACACAAAAATACACATCCGAGCCAATTTCACGAAGCCGAAAGCAATTATGAGCCAGATCATTTGGGAGAAAGAGCTTAAACAGAAAAAAAAAAAAAAATTGAAGCATAATTAGGAGTTTTAAAAGAATATTTTACTGGATACCAGAAAGTTAAAATCAAAAGCAAGGTTGCGCTACTTAAGAGTGTATTAATCTGGGTTAAGAGGAGATGTGAACTCTTCCCTCTCTGCCCGGCTAGCGAGGAATGCGCAGGAACAAAAGGCCGCAGAGGGGAGCGGGCGGCGTTGTGCTGACGTGTTGTGTGCATCTGTGTGCCTGTAGCCATTTGTGTATAAAAAAGCAATTAGAGAGAACGGCGACGTACTAAAGTAATCAATAAGTATGGAGCAGGAGCTGAAAGCTGCAGCAGGGAGGTGGTTGGTAACGCTGGCGCGGTCCTGCGTGGCCAGCTGGAGCTGCGGGCGGAGGCTCTCGCTGCCACGCAGCCCTTTGCCAGGGCTCTGCAGACTCACATCCGCCACCGGTGATTAATGACGAGCAGCCCTCAAAGTGACCCTTTTGGCTTTATGGGAAGCGTTCCAGCTCCTGACATTCCCAGACTTGCTCTGGTTACGGCCACACAAAGGGTTCGTTTCACCGCTTTATCCAGGTTCGTTGCTCACCAAGAAGTCGTGCACCTTGTACCTGTCCCCGGCGGCTGGTCAGATTTAGGGAGAAAGTTAAGCACGTGGAGCAAGTCATGCTGCTGATGCGGAGCTTGGAACAAAGTCACCAGTGAGGCAGGAACACCAGTGCACCGTGGCTGCTGGGAGCAGGTACCCACCACCGTTCTGCTCAGGGAGCTCGGTGCCGTGGCTGAGGAGGCCGGCAGTGGCCGGCACATCTGAGAGCTGCATCGTTTGGGGGTCCTGCTGAGCCTGCCATCTCTGCTGCCCTCCTTCTCTCTGTCCTTCCCTCTCGCAGCTGCTTCACTTGGAAAAAAGGCTAATCTCACTCCTCGGTTCCCCCTCCAGCACGGATCCAGATGCTGAGCTGAGAGCAGCTCCTGTGCCCTTCCGACGCTTTCCGTGCTCTGGTCTCAGCGGTGCTGTGTGGAAGTGCAGTGGGGTCTCCTCTACCACCGCACCACACGTCTTGACGTTGCGCTCCTCTCGCACCCTGGTGAGCTTTGCTGAAGCGGGTGTCTCGTCCACAGCCTCCTTGTCGCTGCGGGACAGTGGTTTTTAGCCTGTGAATCGTGAGAGTAGTCACCGTTCGTAGGTCTTACAGAGTTCCTGATCTTCAGCTTGCACATGATGCATGGGGACTCCCCATAAAATATAAGTAGAAGTGCTGAATTTATTATCTGAAGCTCATTTCCCAGCTCATCTTCCCCCCTCTTGACTGGTTTCAGGAGCCTCCATCACTGTGGCTGCACAAGGGGATACAGAAAAGGTAACCAGCAGAGCTAAAGACAGTGAAAGGGGTTTTTTCAGGTTTATTAGGAACTAATGGTTCCTAAACCCAGCATTTGTTCATTACTGAATGGCAACAGTAGAATGGTTAATAAAGGAAAAAACGGCAAAGGGTTCAGTGAACACTTGTGTTTGGTGTCTGGGAAGAGGCGGGATGATGTATCTTATCACAGAGTGATGAATTCTTCATATTCCAGCTGTAATTAGGAAGCATATTAAACAGCAGGTAGGAGATTTAGACATCTTTGAATCAGCAAGTCTGAATTATTTAATTCAGGAATTCTAGAAGATGTGGTCAGAGTCTTTCTGAAGTGTTGACGGTGCCCCTCAGCTTTGGGATGGAGAGGAATTCTAGAGGACTGGAGTTCATGGAGTTCCTGTGTCCACAGGGTAGGAATGAAACCGATGGATTGGAAAGAGCTCAGAGCTGAAAAAACAGCGAAGCGCTTGCAAAATGCACCTCGTAGTGACGGAGTCGAGAAGCTCAATTTGTTTAGTTTATCAGAAAAAAAGATTATTGCCACACCATCTGTCAGCACCTATATGGGAACAAAGATCTGGTAATAGCGAGCTCCTGATCGGATAAAAATACACCGAGAGCCGGTAGCAGGAGCAAGACAATGCAGGCTAGAAATAAGGTGCGAATTTCGGCCGTGAGGGTAATTAACCACTGGAACTACTTACCAAGAGTTGCTGTGATTTCTCTACCACTGACAATATTCCAATCAAGGTTAGAAGATTTTCTAAAGGCTACGTTGTCGTTCAGACAGGAGTAAATTAGTGGAAGGCCTACAGTGTAATTTTGCGGTGCGCAGAACAGATCAGGCAATCAGAGGGCTCCTTCTGGCCGCCTCCGCCTCCCTGTCCAGATGTGCTGTCTGACTCCCTGCCCAGATGTGTGGTCGCAGGCTCTCCCGGCGCGTTCTCCTCCGCCCCGCGGAGTACCGGCCGCCCTTGCTCAGCAGTGGAGCTGCTCGGGGTGCGGGCAGGGTGAACTGTGGCTGGTGCCATATGGGAGCTGGTTCAGGGAGAGCTCAGGCTGGAGAAGGGCTGAGCTGCCTGGAGTCCCGGGCTCTCGGCGCCTGAGGACTTTGGGAGGTGGCCAAAGGTACCTGTTCGCAGGCTCCCCCGCTGTGCTAGGGCCCTGCCAACGCTCTACGTGGAGTCGGCCACCGTCTGAACCAGAGGTGAGTCCGGTGTGTTGGCTTGAGGTGCCCTGGGCCCATCTCACAACCCCCTGAACTTCGGCTGGGAGGTGTGAGTGTCAACGGCTGCCTGCGTCATGGGCAGCCCTTTCCATCCTGCCGCTCGGCGTTTGGGGCCTCCTGGAGATGTCTGGACCATGCGGAGCTGTTTCTTCTGGTGGTTTGTACTCATCACGTATTAGCTTTGGTAGGAGCTGGGGTGTTACATTAGCACTTACCATGTGCGTATGTCCAAACAACCTGCTCTACACACAGCGATAAGAATGGAGGGAGATTCTGCTGTGTCAGAGCATCTGTGAGGCCCAGTGAAAGGCAACAGCTCCCACCGTGTGCAAGCTGGCGGATCCTGATGGCCTTGCTCAGAAGCAGGGCTGGGAAACCTCAGTCGCCTGTGGTTTGGATCGGTGCTTTTGCAGACGTTCGCTGTTGGCAGGGCTGGGAAGGAGGGACATCTGTCGTCCCAGAACATGCCCCACCGTGCTCGTGGGGCTGCAGAGGTGCTCGGCCTTGCTGCCATCTCCCAGTCAGACCTTGGAAGCTGATGTCTTTCAAATGACACATCTCCATCCTGGGTTGGTAAGAGCTAGCCTATGTTTTTTGGCCTTGCTGCTAGTAGCAATTGTTCAAGAGGAAGGAACGCACTCTGTCCATCAAAACAGAATGCAGCGCTTCCATCAGAAAGCCAGAGTCGTGTGTGCTGCAGCCACAGGGTGCTCCAGAGCAGCCCCATCCGTGTGGACATGGGAGCTGGCCACCCATTGATGGCGAGGGGAGAATTATGTCTTTACCAGCAGAGATTTCACAGGCAGGCAGCTTCACTGGGCTCCTTGGCTCTCACCTGCCCTCAGGAACCAGGGGATTTCTCCGGACTGAGGAGTTTCGCACCAGCTGGAGGTAGGTTCCCATCTAGCCCGCTCCGTGCAGCCTGGAGCAGCGTGTCGGAGTCCAGAACGGTCACACACAAGTCTCAGCTGAGATGAGATATCGAGCCGGCCTCCTGCCTTCTCTAGAAACACCCCCCACTGGTGCCCTAGCCGTGCTAGTGGTGGCTTCTTACAGGGATAGAGAGCGTTGGGATAGTCCAGATGAGAAACGGTGGAAGCTTGAAGAGCTGAGGCTGTGCTCTGTCCCCAGGATGATGCCCAGTCTTCTCCTCAAGCAAAACTGATGACCCTGTCCATGAGTAGTTGTGCTGTGCCAGAGCATAGCTCCAGCGGAGGAGTTGAAGGTGATGCTCACTCCAGGCAGCACCAACGGGTTCAGGGGTCTGAGCCTTCTGTTCTCAGGGGAGCTGCAACTTCTCGAGGTGTTTCTTGTGCTACCAGCTCACTTTGCTGGGCGTGACTTCTGATAATTGCATCCAGCCAAGCCTCCTGACTGCAGCAGAGCAGAATTGAGCTGCCATCTGACCATTCTCCTGTGGGCTGCAATTTAATGTTGAATAAATCCATCAAGAGACAGCTCTTCAAGTTTGAGGTAGCCCTGCCTGCGATCTTCATCGGCAAAACACTGGCAGTGCTTCCAACTTAACATCTCCTGGAAATGTCACTGGAACCCCTGTATCATTCTGCCAAGTCGCTGTTGAAAATATGAAGTTTGTCGAAAGATCCTCCAGTGACCCTGCAAGGGGTCTCCTTCCCCGCTGGCAGTGCCCGTTCTGCTGACTCAGCATTATCGATCCCTGGGCATCTGCACGGCTGAGCGACGCGTTCCCAGTGCGCTCCAGTCCGTGTGTTCGCTGACGCAGCCAGGCTGCCGTGCTCAGAAAAGGGGTGTTCTGGTTTTAGGTGGTTTCCCATTTGCTGCCTTGGCACCATGAAGCCTCATCTACTGGTGAGGTCACACTGACACATCCCCTTGAATCTCTCCTTTTGGGTTTTGAGGAAGCTGTTACTTGGAGAGCTTTGCTGGAGGGGCCGTGGGGTGAGGGAGAGTTTGGTCCCTGGGGCTTTGACTCAGAGAGGCCATTTTTTTACATATAGCCTTTTATTTACCTTTCGCTTGCCTAATTTAGAGGAAACAGATCCAGCAGCTGCCAGTGGTGTCACTTCCATACAATTCCCGAGAGCTCTGGCCTTGCCGGGACCACCTTGCAGCCTGCAAACCCCTCCAGAGATGGGGACTCCACCCCTGCCCTGAGCAACCTGGGCCAGACCTGGACAACCCTGGAGGAAAACAAGTCTGACTTTGCTTTCCTGCTGCCCGGCCTCGCCCGCTGCATGGTGCCACAGAACCAAGCTGATCCATCACTGGAGGCAGGTTTGGCCACAGCAGAGTCATGTGTCCCTGACTCTGGTCAGGTCTGGGGCACTTGGGCGTTTGTGTCAGCCGGTCCTGCTCCTCAGAGGTGGAAGGGGCAAATCTGGGCTCTATGGGGCTCTGCAGGACCTTCCCCTCAGCTGGAGGCGCTTCTCCCCAGCACTCCACGCTCCTGCTCCTTCCCTCCCTCTCCTCCACGACTGCGGTGATGGACACGTGCTGTGTGCGCAGCCTGGCTCGGGGCTGGCAGGCTCTGCCTGAGCTCTGGGGACATCCCATCGTGATCCATCCCATCCTGTCCCGTCCCAGCGGTGGGTCCCCTAGACCCAGCTCTTCCCAGTCCTGGGAGAGCAGCACTGTCCCTGCTCCAGTGGCAGCAGCCTCCCTCCCACGAGGAGGCGAGAGGAGATGGATGCGGCAGTCAGGAGCAGAGCGCCAGCTAATTACCCTTCCGAGTGTGTCTTGTAAATTAAGGGCTAATTAGAGGCAAAGTCAGTGTCATGGTTTTACACGTGTTTCTGTGGTGCTGAACAAGTGGAGGGAGGGGGAGCACGAAGCTGGGCTGGAGGTGGAGGAGCTGGCAGCTCTGCTGCTGCTGTCCCATGGGCACCATTGCCCTGGCAGCTTGGGCTCTGTGGTGGCACCACCGGGACAGGGTGTGTGGCAGGATGTGCATCAGGATGTGCGGTGGGGTGTGCAGGCAGGGTGTGTGGCAGAGAACAGGGATTTCTGGCTCAGTGTGGTGGGTACATGGAAGAGGAGGGTAGGAGGGACCTGCTGTGCTGGCAATAAAAGGCGCTTGTGGATGGCGGGTGTGCCTGGTGCAGGGCCCGTGACACCTCTCCATGCCCCATGTCACCCATCCGTGCTCTACATCACCCCTCCGTTCTGCCTTTCACAGTGGAGCTGGATTCTTGAGCTGCCGTTCCAGACCCTCTGCAGCCCCCGGGCACTAATGACGTTTGAATCACATTTCTTAGGTTTTTCATGGAAACAGCAGGTCCAGAACCGTAACTTCACGTACAAACGCTGGGGCTCTGTGTGGGATCTTACAGGGCTCTGTGGAGGGTGGCTGAGTTCTGGAATGGGTTGCCCAGGGAGGTTGTGCAGGTTCCTTGGAGATACTCAGAAACCATCCAGACGCAGCCCAGGGCAGCTGGCTCAGGGTGGCCCTGCTTGAGCAGGGCGCGAGCAGGACGACCTCCAGCCACGCCGGGGTTCTGTGTGAGCACAAGGAGGGTGGTTTTATGGAGCGACGGCACAGGTGAGCTGCCCTGGATCCAGCTGGTGACCTGCTCCTGCCAGTGTCTGTCTGCTCTCCAGCCTCCTTCTGAAAGGCACACACCAGCCCCAAGAAACACGATGCTCGGTTTCCCCGACCTGGCTCCTCGCGTGGCTGTGGGGTGGTTGCTCTGCTGGGGCTGGAGCAAGGAGATGGGTCAGGCTCTGAGTGTGGGTCTCATCAGCCAGGATGCTGTGGCCAGAGCCCTGCTCCCTTCCGTGACCGGAAGGTCTGGTGTGGGAGTCCCAGCTCGGAGTCTGCGCCTCCGGGCGCAGAAGGAGGAAATGTGGCTTCAGAATAGGGAAAGGCCCCCGTTGCTCACCCTGAGCCAAGTGGCCTGAGGGAAGGTGCAGGGAAGCTTGTGCAGATGTGGGGCAGTCCCTCAGGGCAGCATCGTCCTCCTCAGCAGATTGTCTGCAGCCATCAGCAGTTAGATCTACGCTCCCGTCACAACAGCTCTGTCTGTGAGTCTGGAGACCTTGGATATTCTTGTAATCCAGAAACACTTGTCTCGTTTTGACTCACTGAGTGATCTTGTCTTCTGTGGTGATCTCTAATCCTCAAAACACTCCTTTCTTGGGGGTTCAAGCTCCTGGGCTCATCTCAAGGAGCTCCAGCTGGTGGGAAGAGACATTTCCACCTTCCCCTGCTTGTCCCTTTGACATCCTCCGTGTGGTTTTCCATTCACTCCCGGTGCCTCCACCGTGGCCGTGTTTCTTGTGAGGGACACTTGGGGAGTGACGTTAAGAATTGGGGACGGGCACACTGCATGGGGGTTTGTGTTGTCCGGGTGCATGAAGCTGTATTGAAAAATGTGAGCAGACTGTGAAGTCCGGCTGCAGAGTCTGGCTGGAGAGGGAGCTGTGTGCCAGCCGCCTGGATACGCATCCCAGGCTGCGGTGCTGAGTCCATGGAGCGAGTGTCCCTCTGAGAAGTGGTGTGTCCTGGGCCGGCCTCTTTTCTCAGCACCTTTTAAGGGGTGATGGGCTGGCAGCCCTTGGAAGAGGAGAGCCAGGCAGGGCCAGTGCTCTTGCGGGGCCGAGCGGCTACACCAGGCACCGGGCAGCTTGTCCTCCTCCCACCGTGCTCCGGAGCAGCGACTGGTCCGTGCTCAACCCACATCTCTCCTGCAGGTGCTCCCCACTCGACCAGCAGCACCTCCCTGCACTCGGAGCGCTCCATCAGCGGCATCAACCTGGTGGGATTCAGCTCGAAGCCGGATGGCATGCACCAGCGCTCCTACTCCGTCTCCAGCGCCGACCAGTGGAATGAGGCCGTGGCCATCCCTGGCAGCTGCCCCAACCCCTGTAAGTAGCACTACTGGCCCCGCTCCCCTCGGCTGCAGTGTGGGGGGACAGGATTATTTCGGTGGTGGGGTCCTGAGCCTGGCCCTGCGACTGCCAGCCCGGAGCATGCCGATGGGTGCTGGGTGCGGCCTGTGAGGCCTTGCTGGGACCGTCCAGCTCCGCGGGGCTCAGCCGGCGGTGTCCAAACCCGGGGAGCTCCCCTGCCGGGCGGGGTAAAACCAACCCCCCCCAGCCGAGGGATGCTGCCCTGTGGCAGGGCTGCTCTGAGCGCCCTGCTCCATCCACCCCGCTCTGGGCTCCCCGTGTGAGGGGTAACCTTTGCTTTCCCCTGTCTCTGCTCCTCGTCGGCACCCCCACCTCCTGGATTTTGGGGCGGTTGGACAAATAGGAGCAATTCCTGTCTCTGGAGCACACAGTGAGCGCGGCCCGCCCCCTCCCCCCACGCTCGCTCGCTCTCTGTGATGTTTCAGGACAGTTGAGTGAATTAAAATAATTCATACATTTCCCAACGTAGCCACTTTGCCGAATTGGAAAATAAATGCTTTTGTGCTGCATTCATCACTCCTTCGTTCCTGGCTCTGCCGCCGCACTAAAAAAGCAGTTAAATGCACATCAAGAGTGGAGGAGCCATTTCCATGCCTGCTCGCCCCTTGTAGTTCTCATTAGCGCGGCAGCCGCCCCCCCGCTCGGTCCCAGGGGCTTTCGCAGTTTAAAGAGAGCCTCTTTATGATCATTACCGGAGTCCGACTGTGCGGGCGCCATTTGCAGCTGAGGAGGCTCCTCATTTGTAACTGTGAAAAACTATCAATTTCAGCGCGCCTGATGCAGCGGCTCCATCATTGGCCCCATCAGCTCCCTGCTGGAAGCGAATTAATCAGACTGTTACTGCTGATGGGGCAGCGCAGGCGACGGGAGCGGAAGGGCGCAGCTCTGAGCATTAATATGCGCGCACACCCCCTCCCCACGCCTCGGACACGGGCTGCAAGGGGCGGCCGCGGCCCCAGGCGCAGCTTCGGACACGGTACTGCTGCTGGGATGGGACAAGGGGGCCCCCACCGTGGCTGGCCCACAGGCAGCGGGGCCCAAACATGTCCCTGCACGTGCCACAGTGGGGTCTGACATCCCAGAGCATCGGTTTGATTGGGAGAGATCTTGGAGCTCCTGGAGTCCCAGCGCTGCCCCAGCCCTGCCAGGGCCCCACTGAGCCCTGTCCCTCAGCACCACAGCTCCACGCCTTGGAAACCCCTCCAGGGAGCAGGGGGACTCCAGCCCTGCCCTGGGCAGCCTGGCACAGGCCTGGGGAACCCCAAAGGGCAACAAATTGCTCCTCAGCTCCAACCCCAACCTCCCCTGGGGCAACTGGAGGCTGCTTCCTCTTGTCCTGGTGCTTGGGAGCGGAGTCCTGGACCCCAACTTCCCCCTACCCTCCTGTCAGGGAGTTGTGGAGAGCCAGAAGGTCTCCCCGGAGCCTCCTTTGCTCCAGGCTGAACCAGCCCAGCTCCCTCAGCTGCTCCTCACCAGACTCCTGCTCTGGGACCGCCTGGTGCAGAGCGGTGGGGCTGTGCTGCCATCAGTGCACACGGTGCCTTTGCCCGGCTGGGTTTTGTGTCACAGCCCCTCTGGACATCAGCTCTCTGCCCAGTGGCCTCACAACCCAGGAACTATCATGGAGATGCCATCCACAGAACTGCTCAGGGCTGCCATGGAATGGGTGGGGTGAGAGGAGGCCCTGAGCTGAGCCGAGCCGAGCCGAGCAGGGTTGAGATGAGCCGAGCAGGGTTGAGCTGAGCCGGAGTAGGGCTGAGCTGCGCCAAGCTGAGCTGGAGCAGACGTGCCTCGCACTGCTCCGGAACCCTGGCTGTGCTGCTGTGGCCGTGCAGCACCAGGTCCGAGTTGTCCACTGTGTTTCCAACTGTGGGGAATATTTCTCTGCTCAGAGCAGGGTGCAGAGGGTTCCGGCTGCCCTCACGCTGCCTCCAGCCGTGGCCTGGAGAGCACATGGAAGAGGAGTGGTACAGGCTGTGTGGGTCACAGAGATGTGCTCCAGCACGTTCTGGGTTTGTCCATTACGGGAGGACCCTGCAGCCCACTCGTGGGCACCCAGGGGCTGCCTGTAAGGCCAGGGCGTGGAGGAGGGAACCCGGAGGTCCCACGAGTGCCTGCAGAAGGGTCCCTGTGGTGAGATGGGGACCTGGAAGGCCTTGGGTGGGTCAGAAGAGCTCCTTTCTGTCCTGCTGGGGAGTGAGCAGTACCTGACCTTGTGGAGGAGCGTGTCTGGTGCTCTGTCCCCGCCCCACTGCAGCCCCAGCCCCATCCCAGGGGCTGTGGCAGCCCACAGCTCTGTGGGCAGCAGGCAGAGCAGGGACGTGGGTGATCTCTACTCCAGGAGCGGGAGCTGCTGGGCTCACCCCAGTGTGCGGCAAGTTGGTGGGAGCTGCAGAAACACAGGAACCGTGGTGCTGCCTGGAGCCGGGCAGGATGTTGACGGAGAGTGGTTCGGCCCAGGAGACATCTGGGGGAGCAGGTGGGCAGCTGAGAGAGGCTGGAGGCACCACAAGTGGCCTCAGACAAGAAAGTTCAGGTCCCTTGCGGCACCCAGGCTGGAGATGAAGGTGCCTCGCACCTGCTCTGAGCATAGTCCTGTTGAACAGTATCTGTAATTTATATTTATAAAACCAGCTTTTATTACATTTTTCTCTCTTAATTGTCAAGGATGAACTATTTCCCTATGGATAAATAGCAGCAGAAACACCCTACTGGTGTGAGGCAAGCGCAGTAGAAACCAGGGGCAGAAGAGCTCCGATGCCACGTCCTCTCTCGGCCCCGCAAGGGGTACACCGGGGGACCCGAGTTCCGCACAGGGCAGGTCCTGCAGCCCTCTCGACCCACTGCTGAACGCGGGTCTTGTCCCTCAGAGACAGACCCAGCCCCAGCCCCAGGCAGGATCCCATCCGAGCGAGCTGGGCTGGAGCAGGAGGGCAGAGCCTGGGCTGGAGAGGGAGAGGCGCTGGTCAAGCCCCGCTGCCAGAGGCGTCGTCCTCGTTAGACGCCGTGATTGCTCCTCTAATTCGGGTGCCATGAAATGTGGCCGCTGGAGGTTGGGGCGTGATGGGAGACCCTGGGAGGCTGCAGAGGACCGCAGGCCGCCTAGGACAGCCAGGGCTGGGAGCGGAGCTGCTGTCCAAGCCCTGTGGGCCGGTGGACGCCAGAGAGGCAGGAGCGCATTTCGGAGAGGGTTAACAGTGCGGCGAGGGCTCCTGCGCCTCGTTGCCTTCCCCGGAGTCTGCATTTTTATGCTGATTGGAAGCCTGCGCTGTGTGTGCTGCTGAAATTGAATGTCAGGCTTTTGATTTTGTTGCTGGTCTCTAATGAAATTTGACATTTAATGGTGAGTGCAGCGGCAGCGTGTGTGTGTGTGATCGGAGCTTGATTAGCGCGCTCTAATTGACAGTAATTAGGCAGCTCCCTGATTGTTTCTAATTCTGCTATTAATTGTAAGGAACAGTATGATTGAGGATAAATTTGGTGCGTTGCTGCTGGGGATGCAGCTTCTTCAGCTCCGTATCGGAAGCCTATTGAGACCATCATGCTTAGGTTCCTAAGTGTGGCAACCCCAGTCACCTCGTCTGGCAGTGGTGCCGGGGGGATCGGCGCTTCCGCAGCAGCACCGCAGGTCCCGGGGCCTGGATCAGTGCCCGAGGGGGCCGAGAGCACCTCCCGGGACCATCGCTTCCCAAAACACGGCCGCCCTGTGAGGACCCTGCCACTGAGCAGCACGTGCAGGGCTGGGCGCCAGGGGCCTGGACAGCGCCCAGCGATGCTGCCACACCGGTCCCAGCTGCGTAGATGCCGGCACCATCTCTGTGGGACCATCCTGGATGAGTCCCAGTGCAGAGCGTGTCCAGCCAGACCCTGCCCAGGCACCGGGGCGGGAGTCAGGGCTGCTCCATGCGACTGGGCTGGGCCCGGTGCCACCCTCTCTCGGGGCTGTCACCTTGAGCCGGGCGCAGCACGGGGGCTGTCTCTGTGTCACTTGGCTGTCTCTAGGAAGAGCAGACTGTCACTGCCTTGCTGCACATAACTGTCTTTATCTTTGTTCCCAGCTAACGGTACCGCCGACTCGCTCAGCTCCAGCCCAAACATCTCCAGCGCTGCCAGCCCCAAGCTGGAGCCGCCTCCATCACCACACGCGAACAGGAAGAAGCATCGCAGGAAAAAGAGCACAGGGACGACTCGGCCCGATGGCCCCAGCACGGCAGCAGAAGGTAGGAAAGGTCTTCTGCCTGGGTTCAGCTCTGTTGGCTCCAAGCTCCACCACGCGGGAGTCCTGCTGGGGCTCGGAGCACTGGGGCTCAGAGTGCGGGGGCTCGGAGCACGGGGGCTCAGAGTGCGGGGGCTTGGAGTGCAGGGGCTTGGAGCACCGCTCACCCGAGCAGCCGGTGCTGGGGCCCCACGCCGTCTGCCCTTCATTCCTCACCGGTGGTGGCAGCAGGGCGGCCGTCGTGCCCATGGCAGCAGATACTGTTGGTGGTGATAACAGTCGCTGGCTGTTGTAGCAGAGCAGAGAGCATAGTATGCGGTCACGGTGTGCGTCGCTGCGCTTAGGGTGTGCAAACACTTCCTACCACAAGAAGGAACCTGTTTCTGTTGGCTTGTGGGTTTGCCAAACTTCCATCATTAAAAAGACCTGTGCTGGGCATCTGCCTCAGCTGAGTGTCTCTTGGGAAAGTTCATCTGCCTCAGAAAACCAGCAGAAGCCAAGTATACAATATGTGTGTACGTATGCATGGCTTTGCCTGTGCTGACAGTACTGGTGGCTTTTCTGTTGAGCTGTTTTGGTGTCTCCATGTTTGTGGAGAGGGACCCGAAGCTTGGCAGGGAGCTGGCAAGGCGCAGGGACGTGCACTCGGCTGTGAAAAGCTATCCGGATTTGTCCAGGTAGAGATGAGCTTGGCAGCTGCGCTCTCCAAAGCCTGCATCTATCGTTCGCCTCTGTGGAAAAGTTATCCTCAGGCTTCCAGATCTGACCTTATCCTCGGTCGTCCTGTCCCAGAGCACTCCGAGCTTTTGTGGTAAACCAAAATATGGGCTTAGTTCGGATGGCTAAAGGCAGCAGGAGAGGGGAAAGTACAAGTGTTTGATGCTAATGGTGCTGTAAAACAAACAGGAACATTTTAGCCTGTACCTCTGCTGGCCTGTACCCAGCCAAGCACATGGCGGCTGTCCTGTTGTCTTGCTCCAGATCACAGCTCAGCCAGGAGACCAGCAGCCCAGGTTTCCCTGGCAGAACAATTCTATTCTTCAGTTCTCTGTCTTGGAAACCCAGTGGTGGTGGTGACCTGCACGGGAGCTGGGCAGTTCCGTAGTTCCACCCTTTCTGTTGTAGTTACTGTCATCCAGAAACCACGGGGCTTAGGAGAGACTTGCCCTTTGTCATGGCTGATTCCAGCACCCTGAGCATCACCTGGGGCTGTGCCGTGCGCTGGGTGCCTCACGGGAAGCAGCGTTACCCATGTTTGAGTTCCGATAACAACCGCTGCGCTCTTGGCTGCGGGGGCACATTGGCCTTTCGGACGCGTTGCCGTCCTTCCCCACCACAGTTCCCGGAGCAGCACTTTGGCAAACAGAGAGACCTCTGTTCCTCATGTGCCTGAAACGTGGAGTACCCAGAGGGGAGCTGCTTCGCACCCACACGTGGGAGCGGGGAGGCATGTGCTCGAGCACCCTGTCCTGTCTCATCTCCCTGGAGGAGAGTGTGGAAATGCTGCAGAGTCGTAAAGGAGGTCCCAGAACTGGCTTGGTTCTGATGCCTGTGCTTGTGGGGTGGGCACCACGGTGTTCCACTTGCCGGGAGGAGGCCCGGGAAGTGCAGAACAGGTGTTTTCAGCACATACAGTGAACAAATCCTGGTCCTCTGGAACTGCTGGGGCGCGAGGAGAGGTGGAGGCTGGGAGCTGAGCTTACACAAAATTGAACACAGTTTCTTAGTGGAAAAGGTAATTAAAAGTGGGAACACAAATGAGGACTAAACACTGTTCAAAGTGTTAAAATTAAATTAGCTGCTTTTCCACAAGACCTGTGTGATCCACCCCCTGGCAGAGTTCCCGGCCCTCTGCATCCGAATGGGCAGAGCAGGTGATTGTCCCTCTGCCCCTCTTCCTCCTCCTCCTCCTCAGGTGCCAGGCCCATGAGCCCTTCAGCCATCCCGGTTCTTCTGTTATTTCGTAGGGAGTTTTCCAGACGGACACTCGCTCTTCCCGTCCTTCCCTGTTTGCAGTATCCTTGAGAGGTAGCGTGACCGAGGCCGCACATAGTGACAACGGTGCCAAGGGATGGGTATGAGGGAATCAGAATATTTTCTGTTCTTCCCTGTGCTGGTCTCTGTCCATGGTGGTGTGCTGGGCAGAGATCTCGTGCTATCCGCAGTGATATCCACCTCTCTCTTGGGTGGATAAAGTTCTTTTAGAGCCCTGTCAGGTGTTGTGAGTAGTATAATCTTTTCCTACAATGTGCATTTTTTTTTGTATTTATCAACGTGGAACTTCATTTACCAATGAGGTGTCGGTTACCAACCATAACCACTGAGCCCTGTCCCTCAGCACCACAGCTCCACGCCTCGGAAACCCTTCCAGGGATCAGGGGGACTCCAGCCCTGCCCTGGGCAGCCTGGCACAGGCCTGGACAAGCCCAAAGGGCAACAAATTGCTCCTCAGCTCCAACCTCAACCTCCCCTGGGGTAACTTGTATCGTCTCCATTTGTAAACAGGAGCAGTACCCGCAGGCTCAATCAGGCAGAGGGGATGAGAGCTGCTGCTCCCAGGCTCACGCTGGGTCAGCATCGTCCATGCAGTGTCTTCCACATGGGGTGTTGTGTGGTGGGGTTTCTGCCTTTTTGGTTAGCTTTTCAAAACCTCACCTTGTATTTATTTTTTTATGTGGTTTGCTGTATTAGAAAACTGACTCCTTTACACAATTCGGTCTCCAGAAGCTGGATCAGTTCTGTCAGCCTCACAGGTCGCTCTGCTTAGCACCTCCTGGGGAGGCCAGGCTGTGTGTGCTGCAGGTCCAGAGGGGCTGCGCATCCGGAGGGGCTGTGGGACTGGAGGGGGCGGNGGAGGGGCTGCTGGCACGAGTGCTTCCCACGGTGGGCAGCCCCCATGCCAGCAGCCCCAGGCCATGCTTCATGTCCCTGGAGCAGAGGCAGCACCCACGCTGAGGTTGGCAGCTTGATCCCATTGTAGCTGTTCCGATGGTTCAGCAGCAAACAGCCGTGTACCCTGATTTGAGGAGAGGAGGACGTCTCTGCCTGGGAAGGGTCTGTGCACTCAGCACAGACATGGAGCTGGATCGTGCACTCTTTTCAGGCAGCCGGTGCCCCCCTGCTGTCGCTCGGACTGGCGCTGAGTCTCCGTGCCCGTGGTGCCCTTCTGGGGCTGTTTGCTTCGCCTCTCTCCTGCTACCGAGAGCTGTTCAGGGCACCAGGGCAGCTCCTCACCAGGACCAGACAGCCCAGGGCAGATGCAATGATCCTGGGACTGGCTTTGGGTTTACTGCTCTCCGGGCGCCAGCGCGAGCCCTGCGCTAGCGTCTCCACCAGGCCGCCGTCCTGCGTGGCAGCCTGTGTCGCGAGTGGAAACGGGCAGCGAGCAGAGAAAGGGTAACGAGCCTCTGTGTGGGGTCCCATCCTGATGTTTTAATGATCAGCAGCTGGTTCCAGCTGTGAACACAGGGCTGAGCATTGCCCCACGTCATGGGCATGACTTGTGACTTACATCACGGGCTGGTGTCCATAAGTACGTCTGATTCTTCCTAGGATCTTTTTGAGCTGCTTTTGAACACTTCCTGCAGTTTTTTTCACAGCAGGATAATCTGAGCTTCCTGTTTCCGCGTCGTCACCGCGGTAAAGGTGTAAGAAGCGCTGCAGCGCGCAGGGCGAGCTCTGCGGTGGGGCTGCTGTCCCCATGGTGCTCACCCCGCCATGGAGAGTTCACCTTGGGAGGAACGAGGGGGACAACCCAGCAACTGGCTGTGCTCCATGAGCTCACACCCTGCTGGGACACCCCCCCTCCCCCAAAACCTCCTGCCAGGAGACCTCAGCAACTGGATCAGGCCAGGCACGGCATCAGGATCCGCTCTGGGTAGCAGGCGCAGGGCAGTGCAGAGGCCCAAGGGGTGCAGCCAGCCCGGGGGGTACAGCCAGCCCAGGGATGCATGTGCAGGGCACGAGTGTTTCAGGTTAGCATCCTGGGAAAGTTGGTGAGGTCTGGGGATAAATTGCCATCAGTTTATCTCATTTAGGAGGTAATCAGAGCCAGGGACGTGCAGAGCAATTGAATCTTAGTTGTTCTGAAGTATCATAAATCAAACGAGCTGTTGCTTTTTTACATGGTCGCATGTTAAGGAGAGCGCAGTGTCAGGTTGCTAGGGAGCATCCGCAAACTATGGCAAGTGTGGGATTGGGCTGCCGAGGATGTCACCGAGCAGGGGAGAGCGGCTCGGGCTGTCAGGGAGCACCCATCGACTGGCAGTTGCGGTGTCGGGCTGTCATGGGACATCGCGGCAGCCCCGGGAAGGGAAGAGCTCATCACCGCGAGCACATTGCCGCGGTGGGGTGGCGGCGGCAGCCCGCAGAGACCGTCGGGAAGATCTGCTCGAGATCAAAGCCCAGCAAAGAGCTGCGGCCAAGAGCGCCTCGTCCTGCCGCAGACGAGCCCGGAGCCCCGCTGCTGCCCAGCCTCCTCCGTGCCCAGGAACCCCGGCTCCAGTTTCGGCAGCCGGGAGGGCCCAGGGAGCCTCTGCCAGGCAGGTCTGACGGCAGGAGCACCTTCGCGACGCTCCCTGCGCCAGCATCCCCACGGCTGCCAGAGCTCCAGGGATAATGAACTTCTCATGTGCTTAAAGAGTGATGCAGGGTGCATGGCGAGAAGCTGACAGCCCCTTAATGTGCTTCTCAGTGGCGGCCAAACGACGCGGTTTTGTCTTTGTTTTTTAGTTTTAAAACCCACGGGAAATTGATGGCCAGTAAAGAGTTGTGTTGGGGCGATGTGCGTGATTAATGCCAACTGTCAGGGGCTGTCGGCGGCCGATGGCGGCGAGCGGGGAGCGCGGGGCTGAGCTGCCCCTACCAGATTGCTGGGGATTCCAGCTGCTATTGCTCAGCTCTGGCCTGCCCCACGCAGCTTGTGTCACCCGTGCGCTCCCTTCCGCCAAGCCTCTTAATTCTGCACTAACGAGTCTCTGCTGCTTGTTACCGACCCTGCCAGCTCCCTGCTCCATCCTGGCGGGAGGAGGGCAGCCCGTGCCTGCTCCTGGACGTCGTTGTCCCACAGCTGGTCCCTCTTTGCCATCAGCTCCGCACCCCCATCCTCCTGTGCGCCTGGGGGACGCCGCACGGCTCGGCGTTGTCCCTGTGAGACACCCTAGCGCGCACACCCCTGACCCCACCAGTGTGTCCGCTGACAGCCCCCACGTGCACCATGAAGCCCGTGCTGCCCGTGCCCTCCCTCCTGCACCCACGGCCTGACCCTCTGGTCCCCAGTGCCTACACACCGCCTACACAGCCATTCTGCTTCCCCCCAGCCCCACTGCCCCCCACGTGGCACCCACACCCCCCCTAGACCAAAATGGCCCCTCGGGGTGACCCTATTGGCACGTCACCCTGCACCCTGCCGTGGGTGTCCCTTGGGAGCACCCTCTCTTCCTGCTCCACCACCTTTACCTTTCCTCTCTGCACACATCTGGGAGCCTGTGGCGTGCGCTCGGTTGTGCCGCTGAGTTTGCCCGTCTCTGCCGGCATAGCAATGCAGAGCCCCGCACACGCCAGCCCCGGCCTGCTGTGTGCCGAGCTCAGGGCGCTGGGGAAGTGCCAGCTCAGCTGGGGGCACCCAGGGCTCTGGGGGCTCTGGGACAGGCGCTGCGGGGTCTCCATAGCGATGCTCGTGCCGCGACTCTCCCGGCAGCTCGTTGCGTGGAGGGGGCCTGTCCCCGTTGCACTAATACAGGTTAGGAATATTGGGTTTAATGATCTGCAAAATGAGGAGGCAGCGGGCTGACATTTACGAATGGTGCTGCATCCTTCTCTTTCCAGACGCCTGCTAATTTGTTGATATCCCAAACACCTCATAATGATGTGGTACAGTGGCAGCTTGCAAACAAGCATCCCGAGGCTGGGGGGCCCGCGGGCTGCCCTGCTTCCAGACACCCCTCACAGGCCTCGCAGCAGGAGAGTGGAGCTGTGGGTCAGGGATTCCCTGCGCCAGAGGCAGGAGCAGCCCTTGGTCCCCTGCTCTGCATCCCCCCTCCACATCCCTTTGCGGCCACCCGCTCCCCAGGCATCCAGCGGCACCTTTGCTCCAACAGCTCGAAGCGGGAGGAAGGGTGGGAGCAGTGGGAAGGGAGAGACTGGCCGTGACTGGGAGCCAGGGCAGAGTGGAGGAAGAAGAGGAGGCTTCTCCTCCCAGAGCAGGATGTGGTTTCGTGTGCTGATGGCGAGTGGGATCCTGCTTCTGCTGGGATGTGTCCTGGTGCTTGAGGGATGGGGAGCAGCCTGCCCCATGGTGCCGCTTGTGCTCTGAGTTGTGCGAGACACCCGGGGTGCCTGCGAGGGACGTAGGCAGCCTGTCCCACTGCAGCTCCCCGGGGAGAAGCTGAGTGTCCGTGGGGAAGGAGGTGGGAAGTGCCGCTCCCTTGACTCCACATCAAGGTCCCTGCGGTGGGGCCTCTGCACCGGGCTCCTCTACACTGCTGAGATGGGTGCTCCGAGACCCTCGCAGGACAGGCTCCTGCGGCCGGCCGCCTGCTGAGGCCAGGCTGTTTGCAGCTGCCCCAAGGTGCCCCTTCTGCCCAGAGCTGCCCTTCCTCCCACAGCGAGCCAGGAGAAGGGCCCTGGCACGAGCAATGGGGGCAGCACTCCAGGGACACCGCTGCTTCCCCTCCTCCCCCTGCCACTGCTCCTCTGCTTCCACAGAGTCGGTGACGGGATCATCGCTCCGCTGGGGCAGCAGAGCGAGCTCTGCCCCACCCTGGATTCTGGATGGGCTCTTCCCTTACCCTCCTCTGTCACCTCATGCTGGTTCCTGGCAGTGCACGCAGGATGTCTCCGATCCCCCACTGCTTCCCAGTCCTGAGGTGTTCATCTGTGGGTCTTGAGGAGCTTCTTCCCCGCTAGGCTGGCGGTGGGGGCTGCTGGCGTCCACCCCGGCACAGCGGGCTGGTGAGGGGTGACTCGCTGGCTGGTGGGGTCCGAGTGCCATGCAGCTCTGGCCCATCCTGGCCACCCTGCGGTGCCCGCGCTCATCCTGCTCTGATCTGGAGCACTCATTGCTGGGCGGCATTGGAGCTGGGTCAGGGGGTTAACGCCCATTAGTGGAACCGGCGCGCACCGAGCTCTGCTTGGCAGCTCTTCACGGAGCTCAGTCTTTAAAATATCATCAAAAAATCATCAAGAGAGAGAGAGAGACAAGCACGTTCATTTCCACTGCCCACTAATTCTAATGGTGCTGGTGTAATGGGCTCCCACCAGCACGCCCGCGGCAGCCGCAGGGCCAGGGAGAAGGGCTCTGCCGCTGGTCCCGGGATAGCCCCTCTGCTCCCAGCTCCTGAGGAGCAGCTTCCGCTGGGGCCTTGGTCCTGTCGAGTCTGAGCTGGCGAGCCTCGGGGATCTTTGGCCACCGGGAAGGAGCCTGCACCTTGTGCCTGGTGCGGGGAAGGGTGTTCTGCCAACTCTGCTTCAGCAGCTGTAGTCAGTCCTGCCTGTGTCATCTGCTCTCTGCTACACTTTCATCTGGACAGAGGTGCCCCTGCCGCGTCAGGAATCTGTGCCCTGCCCCAGAACAATTGGAGAGCACCCCACGCTTCCCTAAAGCTACGACTTGAGTGCAGTTCAACTTGCACAGGACTCCCAGGGAGCTCAGGAGCTGGTCCCCGACCATCCAAGAAGGGGTCTGCATGCCATTCAAAACTGCTCCAAGTCCTCAGTCCCCTTCTCGGCTCTGCCAAGTCCTGCGTGCAAATGTGGGGGCGTGATCCCGCAGCTCCCCGCTCTACTGCCAGAGCTGTGCTGAGGCTGGGCCCCGCCGTGCTGTCCCGTGCTGCTGCAGGGCCAGAGGCAACCGTTTCGCTGCGAGAGGAGCCTTCGTGTGGAGGAAAAGCTGCCGGCCTTTGTTAGCTCTTCCTGGGCTCTGCCGAGAGCAACGGGCCCTTTGTTCGGAGGGAAGCTGGAATCCATGAGGCACAAAGGAGGGAGGGGAATGGAGGTGCTGCAGCTGGCGAAGCTGGCACTGGGGCTCTGCCCTGACTGGGAGCCCTGCCAGGGCTGGGACCGGTCAGCCCAGGGCTCCAGGGTGCCCTGAGCCGTGATGGTGGGCCAGTCGGTCCCGGTGTGGTTGGAACCCCAGAAGCTACGGAGCCTTGGGTGCCGCAGGACCGGCCTTTGCAGCCTCGTGCCTGCTGGGCAGTGTGCTGGTGCTGGGGACTGGGGGCTCAGGCTGGGATCCCTGCACCTGTGTTTGGGTGGGAAGTGCTGAGCAGGCAGGAGGAAGGAATGAGGGTGATGGAGTCACACAGAGCCGTGGCAGGAATCCTCACCATGACCCAGGGACTGTGTCGACCCGTTGGCTGCTGTTTGGGTAGCAGCTCGGTAGCAGGGAGCTCCTGGAGCACATCCAGTGCCAACCTCAGCTCCAAACACCCTGAGAGCCGCCGCAGGGGGCTCAGGCCAAATGGGAGAGACTTTCAGAGAATAGGACCCGTTCTGAGATGTCGGGGTGTCCCAGGAGTGGCTTTGCGGGTCACTGCTCCAGCAGCGTGGCCCAGCCCGAGATCTGGGAGCTGCAGATGCTCCCTCCAGCGCCTGGGCTGCCACAGCTGCCACCTGTCCCTTCCTGGCCGTGCTGCTTCGCCCCAGGAAGTCGTGGGTCCCTCGCTCTGTGCAGCCTTCTGCATCGGCAGAAGGAGCTGGCTCTCAGAACTGCTGGGGCCCCGAGTCCCCGGGCTGCAGATCCCTGTCTGGGGGGAACAGTGGCAGGGATGGGGGCAGCTGCGTGCTCAGGAGTGGGCAGGGCCTGAGCAGATGCAGCTGAGAGCTGTGCTTGGAGGTTCCTGTATCCCCTGGCTCTGCCACCGGTGGTTGGGTGCTCCTTGCGCATCTCCAGGGCCTGGCAGTGCTCCCAGAGGGTGGTGCTGACGTGGGGTGGTTGTTGCCTGGTCATTTCTTCTCCCAGTATCCAGAAGTTATGGCTGTGTATTTTCCCAGAATCTTGTTTTTGAGCTGGGATTTGTTGTCCCCGGAGCCTGCAGAACAAACACCTATAGGGCAGGAGGCACGTTGTCTGCAGGGAGCTCCCTGGAGCAGGGGCTGCAGGGTCCCTTCTGCGGCGGAGAGCTGGAGGAAGGGGCACGGTGCTGGGCAGTGATGTCCCGAGGAGGTGAGCACGTCACAGAGAGGGAAGAGTCCAGCAGCGCGAGCAACTGTAGCATCCTCCTGGTGCCCTGGAGTTCCTCATTCCCAGCAGGATAAAGGCAGCTGCAGACATCTTTCCCTAGAGGAAGAGTCCCAGGCTGACTCTGGGGTGAAAGACGTGGCAGAGACTCCCTGTCCTGTCTGGGAAAGTGCCAGCTGGCACTTCACCTGGAGAGCCCTTCATCATCCCAAGGGTCTCCTGGTGTGAGACTAAGCCTGGTATTCCTGCCCCAGCCCATTTCCTCAGCGCTGATGATCTCTAAGCCCCCGTGGCTGCTGCTGGGCTCTGCAGGACATGCTGTGGGGTTCTCAGCACTGGCAGAGGGCGACCATCCTTCCAACTAGGTGCCACTCACACTGTGAACCCCCACAAAATGCAAGATCCTGACCCTGGTGGAACCCAGCTAGTGGCCTTGGCACCCGGTCGTTAGCTCTGCTGGGGGCTGCGGCTGCAGCAGGTTCCTCAGTCCCTGCCATCCCGCTTCCCTCTGCAGCAGGAAGCTCCTCCAGATGCAGCTCACAGAGGAGAGGACCCCCTCCAGACCCCATTTGGACCCCTCCAGATCCCTCTGGACCACTCCATTCACCCTCCAGACCCCTGCAATTCCCCTACAGAGCCATCTGGATCCCTTCAGACCTTCTCTGGACCCCTCCAGACCCCTCTGCTCGCCTCCTCGCATCCTCCCTGGCAGGCACACCCCCTGCCAGGCCGGAGGGCAGCAAGGCTCTGCCGGCCAGGTCGGGCCCCTCAGCCTCCCGGCTGTTTCTGGAGCTGTGCAGTTGACTCCCTGCTTTTAATAGAGAGCTGGGAAGGCACATTATGGAGATGAGGGTGTTATTTGCATAACGCTAATTAGGTAATTACAAATCATTTTGCTATGAGCTGAAGCGTGTGCTGTGACATAACGTTTATTAGTCATTCCATTCAGGCCCCGCTTAGTTAAGTCATTTACTGCACTAACTACTGAAGTTGGCAATAAAAGGTAAATGTTGGTGCCGGGGTGCGAGGCTGTGCCAGGGCCGTGCCCCACGGAGACCAGAGGGCCCCGGCACCCGCGAAGTGCAGCCCAAGGTGTGAGCTGGCATGGCAGAGCCTGGCCTCGGCTGCACATTTAAGTCTTGGTTTCCAGCAGGCTCTTGGGTGTTTTGGGGCTGCTTTATTAGGTGCAGGGAGCCTGAGGTGCTTCCACACTGCCCCCCGTGACTCTGCTGTTGGCTCGGCCACCCCGTGCAGAGGTGCCCACGCTCTGGCCCCACCAGGCAGCCACGTTTCTCGAGATGTGAATGCTGCCAATCATGCCTAGCCTCTGAGCGCCTGGTGCGTGAGCAGCCCCTGGGGCTCACCAAAAATACCTTCCCTGAAGATGGGAAGTCAGGAATTTGTCCCCATGTGTTTCACAGCCAGAGAAGTGCTTTAATACCACGGCCATATCTTCTGGGAGGGTGCAGCCGCCAGTGCTGTGCTGAGGAGAGGCTGAGGTGCCCAAGGAACTGGTTGCCTGGCCCTGCCCTCCCAGGCACTTTACTCCACACACATCCCTGCTCCCATCCCATCCCTGCCGCCATCCCTGCTGCCATCCCATCCCATCCCAGCTGCCATCCACATTCCTCATGGAAGCAGCTCTTCTTGGCCAGCTTCCAGGGACCCCTGTGGCCACCTGCTTCCTGAATTTGGGAGCCAGAGGCCGCCAGCCCAGCAGGGCACTGAGAGGTGCCAGAGCTACGAACAGCATTGCTGCGGCCTCTCCATGCCCAGCTCTCTGTGGCATAGCACTCCCCGAGGGGAAAGCGGCAGCTGTGCCTTGTTTTGTGGGCCCATGGAGCACCCAGGCACCGAGGGCTCCCCAGACAGGATCCCTGCCCATCTGCAGGTACAGCGGTGGCTCCTGGCACCAACCCTGTGGGGCTGTGTCCGACAAGGCTGACAGACCCCTTCCTTCCTTCCCTGAGCTGTGTCATTTCATACTTTTCCTTTCCAGAACCAGATGAGCCGTTTGAGTTCATTATTGTGTCCCTGACGGGCCAGACGTGGCTCTTTGAGGCTTCAACGTCGGAGGAGCGAGAGCTTTGGGTCCAGGCCATCGAGAGCCAGATCCTGGCCAGCCTGCAGGGCTGTGAGAGCAGCAAGAACAAGGTAAGAGGCCTCGGCCGTGTTCTGCTTGTTCCCTCGTCTGACATCTACTGCCCCAGGCTTCTACCCATCTCCAGGCTGGATCCCATCCTTGATCCCTCTGCTCCCATCCCTGGGACTGTACTGCTCCCACTTAGGTTTCCTCTCACCTCCCTGTGCTCCCAGCAGCCTGGCTCCAGCCCCTCAGGGCTCTCTGCATCCCACACGGGATGGATCCTGGGCTGTCAGCTCCCTCCTTGGGCAGCACTTGCCTTTTTGCCCCACTCCTGTCCCATCCCCCCACCCCGGCTCCTACGAATCAATGTTCCCTCCAGACCCCATTCCCTGCACCCCGCACTGGGCACCCTTTCTGCAGCAGAGCCCGCGAGGCCCCCGCTGTGATGAGGCGCTGGTGGCACCCTGGGCTCCTGGGGTGCTGGCGTCAGGCCACGGGTGGGAAGGCCGGCCCTGGTGACGGCAGGTTCTGTTGCAGGCGCGGCTGGGCAGCCAGAGTGACGCCCAGGCCATGCAGGCCGTCCGCACCGCCCGCGGGAACAGCTTCTGCGTCGACTGCGATGCTCCCAGTAAGGAACGCTACGCTGGGAGGGACGCTGCTCACCCAGGGAGGAGGTCCCACCCCAACCCCCTCCTCTCTCATCCCAAAGAGGCCTGAGCTGTGGGGCTGTCTTGTCCTCCCTGTGGTGGAGCGTTCCTCAGGGATGGGCAACTGACCCATCTGCCGTGCTGGTCTGTGAGCCCTCGGTGACCAGCCTGGGGGCCTCGCCTCTCCTTGCTGCTGCGGCACTGGGCTCCTCTAGCGGGCAGGTGCCTGCGGATGTGGGTCTCCTGGGTCATAGGAGACAGGCTGGTGAGGCCATGCCAGTGTTAACTCTCCCTTGCTGATCTTGCTGCCCTCAGATCCAGACTGGGCAAGTCTGAACCTGGGCTCCCTCATGTGCATCGAGTGCTCCGGGATCCATCGCAACCTGGGCACACACCTGTCCCGCGTGCGCTCCCTGGACCTGGACGACTGGCCCAGCGAGCTTCTGATGGTGATGACGGCCATTGGCAACGCCTTGGCCAACGCTGTCTGGGAAGGAGCGGTGGAAGGTTACCCCAAGCCCACCCCTGAGAGCAGTCGGTAAGGGAGATGGGGAACTGCAGAGGTGCTTCTCGGACAACCAGACTGGGAGGCTTGAGAGCACCACAGGAGGTTGGGACCAACCATCCAGTCAGAGAGGTGGGGCAGAAGTCCCCGAGGTGCTCCAGTGATTGGGGTCCTATCTGCTCTCTGGCCCTGGGGGCCTTCTCCCAAACAGAGAGGTGGGCAGGAGTCCTTGAGGTGCTCCAGCATTCAGGATCCTGCCTGCCTCTGGCACAGGGGGACCCTCTTCCACTCTTGGTGGGCCAGCAGAGCCTCCTGGCCGGCTGTGTGGTGACTGCTGGAGCCAGGGCTGGCTGCAGAGCAGAAAGGGTTAACAGCAATGGCTTGGCAGCGTTGATTGGGTCTCCAGGGTCCATCCCTTTCAGGCCCTTGTCAGTCTCTATCGGAGCGACTCTCCTGTCACTCATCCCAACAAGAGCCCCATTCTGTGGCGCCTTATCATGGGACGGGAGCGGGTCAGGGGGCGGCGGCAGCGCGCACGCTCCGCGCCGGGCATTGATGGCCACCCGCCAGATGCAGATGGATAGAATGGCAGCAGATAGCAGCGGCACGGTGCGCATCGATCCACCCGGCCCTGTGGCTCCCCGGCGGGACAGACGCGGCCGCAGCCTTTGTTTGTGCCGGGCGAGACGGCGGCAGCGATAAGGTGCCTCCCACCGCACCGGCCGGCGCATGCGGCAGCTGGAACCTTCCCTCACCGCTGGCCGTGGCCCAGATACATGCATGGCACAGAGACAGTCATGATGCCACACGGCGGGCAGTGTGCAGGGGCACTGGTATGGGGGTGAGGGTGTCCCTGTGCTCGGTGATGGGAGGTCTGGGTGCAGGACCCTGGTGCTGCACGTGCCGGGGCACCGGTACATAGGGAGCTGTGAGTGGGTACAGTGAGACAAGGGGAGGGCTCAGCACTAAGGTAGGGATCGTCCCCCTAGACTGAGCACTGGGGAGGCCACCCCTGGAAGCCTGGGCTCAGTTCTGGGAATTCCCTCCCAGCAGGAGATGGAGCATGGCCAGAGAAGGGCAGGGGAGCTGTGGAAGGGTCTGGAGCAGGAGTGTGGTGAGGAGTAGCTGAGGGAACTGGTCTTGTTCAGCCTGGAGCAAAGGAGGCTCAGGGGGGACCTTCTGGCTCTCCACAACTCCCTGGAATTCAGGAGCTTGGAGCCAGGGGGCGTCGGGCTCTGCTCCCAAGGAACAAGGAACAGGACAAGAGGAAGTGGCCTCAAGTTGCCCCAGGGCAGGTTGAGGTTGGAGCTGAGGAACAATTTCTCCAACCCCCTCCCAGGTTGTCCCGTCCTGTGCCAGGCTGCCCAGGGCAGGGCTGGAGTCCCCCTGCTCCCTGGAGGGGTTTCCAAGGCGTGGAGCTGTGGTGCTGAGGGACAGGGCTCAGTGGGGCCCTGGCAGGGATGGGGCAGCGCTGGAACTCCAGGGCTCTCCCAAGCAGAATGAGTCTCTGACTCTGATGTGTGTGGGACCTGTGTCCAGAGCAGTGTCGCAGAGCCCTGTGCTTGGGGGGTGCAGGGGAGGCGTCCGCAGCAGAGACTGTACAAGGCAGGCCTGAGTGTGACAACAAGGGGCGCGTTTAGGGTGGCAACACTGGGCTGCGTGGCCCAGGCGGGTCGGCCCACGTGTGACAGTGACAATGTCCCACCTGGCAGCGAGGAGAAGGAGCGCTGGATCCGGGCCAAGTACGAGCAGAAGCTGTTCCTGGTGCCGCTGCCGCAGTCAGACATCCCGCTGGGGCAGCAGCTGCTGCGGGCGGTGGTGGAGGATGACCTGCGGCTCGTGGTGACGCTTCTGGCCCACGGCACCAAGGAGGAGGTGAACGAGACCTACGGGGATGGCGACGGGCGCACGGCGCTGCACCTCTCCTGCGCCATGGCCAACGTGGTCTTTACGCAGCTGCTTATCTGGGTAAGACGGGACCTGCAGCCTCCACCACAGAGCTTCTGGCCCTGTCCTGGTGCTTCCCCAGTGCAGCATCCCCTGCTGCCAGCCCCCTCCTGTGGGACTCTCATGTGCCCGCTGGCACTGCCCTGCCCATACTCCCCAGAGCTCCTCTGCCGGAGCCCTTGCTGGGCCAGCCCCGTGCCCATGCACCACGTGGCACTCGGGTGCCACTGACCGGTCGCTTTCTCTCCCGCACAGTACGGGGTGGATGTGAAGAGCCGGGACGCTCGGGGCCTGACGCCGCTGGCCTACGCCCGAAGAGCCGGCAGCCAGGAGTGCATCGACATCCTGCTGCAGCACGGGTGCCCCAGCGACAGCACCGTCACCACGCTGACCCCCAGCCTGCCCCGTCGGAACGCCAATGCCAACAATAATACCGCGGTGCCAGCCGAGCTCGGCTCCGGCCCCAGTGCTCTCTAGCTCCTCACAGGCCCCCCGCTCACCGCATGGCCACCTTCCAGCCCTGCCAGGGGACCCGGGCTGCAGGAGCGGGTCTGAGCTGGGCCACCCGCTGCGCCCGGGACTCCCAGTCTGTCTAGGAGGCGGCCAGGAGCCATCAGCCTGCTCCTCTGCACTGGCTTCTGTGGACTCTCCGGTGCAGCTGGAGCGGGGCTGTGCAGAGCTGGTGCCGCCAGTTTGCCGGGCGGGGATGGGGGCTCCAGGCCACCCCGTTCTCATGACCGGTACAGGGGGAGGAGAGGTGGTTTCTCAATGCCCCCACCCCACACACATGTAGATAATGCAGAAGCCGGAGCAATTCGGGTGTCGCCCTCCCCATGCAGCCAGTGCTGGGGAGGACGATGACCGCACCTGCTCTCCCAAACTGGGGCAGTACAGGCACATCCCTCATGCCCTCCTGCTTGGCCCTGCACCCTGGTGCCGTGGGAGGGGGGCGGCAGGAGGTGCATATTTCTCCACTGCACCCCTGTGCTCCGTGGTGCTTCTGGACAGCACGGGGAGGGCTCCGCTCTCTGGTCCCGCTCTCCGCCTGTCGATGCAAAGGGAGCATCGCTCGCACACAGCCCCTGGACAAAGGCCTCTCTAGCCTCCCTAGTGACCTGGAGGGGAAGAGGATGGTCACCCTGGGCTCCCCAGCTCTGTCTGTCTGTCTGTAGAGTCCCTGTCCTTCCAGGTTCAAGCCCCAAAGCCATACACAGTGTCTCCATTAGCGCATCCCTGCTGGCTCCCGCAGCTGCCCAGGCGGGGCTGGTCTCCGGCTGAGCAAGAGGAGAGAGGAGACGAGCGTCTCCCGTTGGTTTGGGCCCAGCCTGCAGCTGGAATTCCAAGGCTTTGGACGCTGCTGTGGAATGTCTCTGTCACTTGTGTATAAAATGTACATTGGAAATATTTATATGGACACTCTGTATATACTGTTTCTTTGCCATGAGTTGCCCTGTGTGTGTTATCTGCAGCCAAGGAGATAAAAGGACAATAAAGCAACCCACCTACAGCCGGGCCAGCCTTGCTGCGTGTGCCTGTTGGGTCCCCAGACTGCTGTTCGCCCGCCCTGCACCGTCTGATGGGTTTCCATCCCAGGCTGTCATACAGGCAGCCCTTTCTCCAGCCCTGGAGCTGGTAATGGCAGCTCTGTGCTCAGCTGGGCCCGTGGTGCTGGGACAGGGAGGGGAGAGGTGTCAACCCTGGGCCGCTGGTGGCAGAGATGGGCTAAGAATGGTGGACTGTCCAGACAAGCAAGCCGGCCGGCTTGCTATGGCAAAAGGACTGCTGCGGAAGCCTGAGGGGTATCTCATCGCAAGGCCCAGAGAGCCCCCAGGCAGGGAAGGGACCCGTGGGTCTCTGCTCCACATCCTGGACCCTACGTGCCTCCCCGCAGCTCCTGGCAGAGCAAGGTCCCAGTGCCGCCAGCTCTCCACTGGCTGCAGCCGAGGCCACACAGTTTGGGGCTCCAGCGTCATTCAGCCAGGGTCCCAGCTCCGCACTGCACTGAGGCTGGGCAGGGATCTGGCTCCTCAGGCCTGCGGGGCTGTGCTGTGTGAAGGGAAGTGCCCAGAGCCCCCATGCTCCTCCCGGCACCCCCCGAAACTCTCCACAGCCCCCTCGTGCCTCCCCCTCGAGCCCTCCCACGGCACAGGGCTGCCACTGATGGCTGCAGGTGGTGGTCTCATCCCCTCCGCCAGCCCCTCAACTTCTCTCTGTGCCGGCTGCCTGTGCCGGCATTGCGATCCCGGTCCGGCTGCCACTCCCTGCCCACGCCCTCACTGCCAGTGCCCTCTCGTTGGCCACGCAGCCAGTGGCCCCCGCACACCCGGCTTGGCCCCAGCCCGGCGATGGGTTTGGTTAATTTCCTGGCGACTGCATTAGCGGGAATGGAAGCCGAGGGACGGCAGCTCCTCTGGGGCCCATTAATCATCCCCCTCAGACAAGCTGCCTTGATTACAAGTGGCAAGAAATTCATTAGGGCTGCGGCTCTGACAACTTTTATCTGCGCGGCTGGATCTGACTCATTAGGCAGCCAAATTAAAGCCATGATGGGCCCTGATGAAATTCACTGCTTGTTTATCTTGTGCGATCTGATACATCTGCCCATACATCATCCGCCACGCGGGATCCCGCCCGGCCCAGCCCTGGCGCCTCCCTTCCCATCCCGGCCCTGCCCAACCCACGGGACAGCCCGGACCCTGCCCGGAGCAGCGGCCATGTCAATGGGAGCCGTGCAAAGACGGCTCTCACAGTGCCCATGGAGTCTGCACCCCTTTGGGGCACCCACAGCCCCGGCCAGGTCCTGGTGGGAGCGGCACCAGTACCAGGGCACAGTCCCGCGGGGACAGATCTGGAGCCCTGCGCTGCCTGCATCTTGTGGACGGGTGCTGGGAATCCAGAGGCTGCCCCTCCACTGACACCCAGGGAAGGAAACACCAGCAGCTTCCCCATGGCTCTGCCACGGTCCCAAAGAGTTAAGTCCGAAGCCCTTTTTCTCCAGCTCGTGAGCAGGCAGGCACGGACCCCATGGGCTGCTGGCACCCCCAGTGGTCCCGGTTTTCCTTCATGTTCCCCCCCATACCAGTGTGCTGCCCAAGGCAAGGACCTGCACTGGGCACGTCATTACCATCCCCAGCAGGAAGGGGTTTGCACTGAGCGCGTGTCCCTGTCAGGATAAGTAGCCTGTCTCCACCCAGCAGTGGTGGCAGGCCCTGGCAGCAGCTCCCTGCTACTGCCCTGCCCAGTGTTATCCCACTGCTTGAGCACATCTCGGCGCCAAGGTGGCCCATGTGGCTTCACATGGTCCCAGACCAGGACAGGCTGAGGCAGGAGCTGCCGTGTCCATGTTTGGGCTGGTGCTGGGGAGGCCACAGCTGGACCCTCCCTCTGCTCCATACCCCATAGGACCGTGCCAGGGCAGCAGGGACATGGGTCTCCCCCAGCAAGACACAGCACCAGCAGCAGCATTGACCACACCAGCTCCGTGGTGGCACCATAAGGACCCTGCTGCCGCCAGCTGGCACCATTTGCCCCAGCAGTCGCTGCAGCAGAGTGTGGGTGCTGCCGTCCCACAGGGCTGCGACACTTCCCAGAGAGCCTGAGCACCACGGACAGTGCCAGGACAAGCCCCATGAGGCACCACTGGCAAACAGAACCCCATGGGCCCTCTCACAGCCCTCCCTGAGCTGGCAGCCTCCCAGGGGGTATGTAGGTGGGCAGCAGCCATGGCACAGGGCAATGCTGCCCAGCCCAAGGCAGCTGTGGCCACATGCTGGGCATACTCAGAGGTGCTTCACAAGAAATGGCCAGAGCAGGGTTCTTTCTTGGGCTGCACGTTGATGTTTCCAGGCAGCCCTGCCTCTGTGGCAGAGCGGGCAGAGGGGTGGCAGAAGGCCCCAGCATCCCTAGTTGGTGCTTACCGTGGTACAGCACCAATCTGCTCTGCTGCAGCCCCTGCGCCCACGCCTGTCTTGGCACCCGGCCTACCCATGGGTGCAGACATCCCCAGCACATGTCCTGGCACAGCCCTCTGGAGGAGTCCTTGGCCTGGCAGCTGAGGACACTGGCAGGAACTGGCCCAGCACAGGCCGGCAAATGGGAGTCCCTACTTGTGGAGGGTCTCAGCAGCCTTGGCGGGCTGGGAGTCGGCGAGCGCTGCCGTCTCACAACTGCTTCACACTTAACTCGCCCAGCACCTGTGCGAGCAGCAGCACAGCAGCGTGTGGCTGCAGCCACTCTCTCCTCCCAGGCCCCAGTTCCAGTAGGCCCTTGATAAGAGCTTTCAGACCTTGGGTCATTTTCCTTTGACACTGGAGAGGCACCTGCTAGACGTCTGCATTCTGCTGCTGAGGCCACCATGACCAGACTAGCTACTGGATCCTCTCTGCAGCTGCCCCCCTGAACTCGGTGTGCTGCTGTGGAGCTGGCTGTAAAGGAATTAGGGGTGACTGGGGGAACTCATGACCCTTCCCAAGTGCCAGGCTGGTGAGAAGGGACATTGTTTCTCTCCTGCCCAGTCTCAGACAATTTATCCCCACCAAAGACAGAGGTTCATCACATTGTAGGATTCCTGCTGTGGAGACCCCCACGTCCTACTTCTGACCAAGGCCAGGAGACTGGTGAGCTGCTCTGTAAAGGCAGCTCCAACGGCAGGGATTCACCCTCGGAGCAGCACACGGCTGTGCTCTTCTGCCCTGCCACAGGACAGCTCATCTGGGGTCTGAAGGCCCATCACAGCCAACAAACAGCTTTGGAACAAACACTCAGTGTAACCTCCTGGGCAACTGCCCTGTGAGCCACTGGTAAAGCAGTAAAGCCTCCGAGCAAGTCCTGGATAGGATGGCTAACAAATGACAGAAGCACCAGCACCGTGTTGTGGCCCATGAAGTCTTCCTAGAAGCCTATTGTCGGAGAACGCCACAAAGCAGCTTTGTTGCATTGGAAACCTTCTCCTGAGAGGGGATCACTGTGGGACGCATCACCGCTCCTTTCCCAGTTCTTTAAGATCCACTGTCCAGGTAAATGAGTGGGCAGGTCTGGGGAGAGACAACTCCCTTGTAAATGATGACACTGCCTTCATGAGGTTAAAGGAGGGCTTGTTCGTGCGTATGTGGATAAACACGTGCGCGTGACCATGTGTATAAATAAATATACAGCTGCGTATATACGTAGCTCTGTGTGTCTACATCTGTATCTAACCTCTATTCTATGTGCGCGTATGTCCGCTCGCATGTGTGCGCATGCACAATGTGTGCACACAAGGCTGCGCTTTTGGGTTGCTACATACGAATTTCTACCCCACGCCCCTGGTTCCTACCCCAGGAAACAAAACAACAGACAAAAGGTGGTACTAGGAAAATTCCAAATAGGTACAAGTGAAAAAAAAAACCCTAGGCACTGGAACAAGGGCCCAAGGAGGTGGGATCACCATTCTTTTGAGATATTTGAAGTCAGCTGGAGAAATTCCTCAGCATCCTCATCTAATGGGAGCAGCTTTGAGCAGGTGTTGGACCAGAGACCTTTCGAGGTCCCTTCCCATCTGCGTGGCTCTGTCCTGCCAGGGTCTGTCTTCACTGCCCAGATTTGCAGCACTGGCCTCCTCCCCCCACCCACCCCAGTCTAAATGCTGCAGCATCTCCAGCTCCCAGCCGTGAGACACACTGCACTCTGCATCCCGGCAGCCACCCCAAGGTGCTGAGGCCACCTCAGCATCATGGGCAGTGCCACTTGCTGCGGCTTCTCTCTGTGCTGCACAGGGTGGGGTTTGGACTCACTGCCCAGCGCTGGGCTCGCAGGGCAGCTCTGCTCTGTGTGGCTCTTCTGCTGCTCCCCCTGGCCCTGCTGGTGACAGCGGCGAATCCATCACCTCCACCAGCACCAGACCGAGCTGCAGCACTTGCAGCTACATTAACACGACTGGTTGTGGGGTGCATCATGTACTGGCTCTGGAGCTGAGGTAACGCAACTTAAAAAATCCAACAAACTGAAAACCAAACAACTTGTAAGCAGCTGAAAGCTCCAGTTCTCCGTCTGCTCCCCAGGCTGCTGGAGAACCCGTGTGCCACCGGAGTGGGAGTCCTTCACACCCAGAGCTTGAGTTGGTGGGGGCTAGGTTAAGGACACAATAAAACTGCTGCTGTCACTGGGGCAGGACATATAAAACTGAAGTGTCAGCTGGAAATGCCAAATGAGAATAAGGATTCTGAAATAAAATTTAATTCCTTTCACTGTCACCCCCTCAACCCTGGAGCTGTGGACATTTTTCAGAGAGTGGTGCCTGATCTTGTACTGCTGGGCTGTGCTGGACTGCAGCAGCACAGACCCCTGATGTGGACACATTTACAGTGGCAGAGCACTGCTTACAGCTGCACAGCTCCATCCTGCCCCCCCCTAGCTGGCCCAATTGTACACATAGGAGCTGCTGCAGCTGCTGCTACCACCCTTTGCAGCCAGATTTCCAGGCTCTGCTCAAACCAGCCCAGAACCAAGGAGGGAGAAATGCGGAATGCCTGAGCTGCAGTTCTCAGGGCAGGGCAGCCAGGGGCAGCTGCCAGAGGACATTTACCTCCCCTGATCCAGAGCTAATGCCAGCAGATGTTGCTACCTGATCAGGCCAAGTCCATGCCAGGGATGCTGTGAGCAACACCAGGCCAGGCAGCTCCTGAGGACATGTTCTCCTTTCCAGGTGGGTAGTGCAGGGGACAGAGGCAGCAGCAGTCCCTCCATGGCTGCAGGAAGCCAGACATGCTCAAAAATCTGAGTCCTGAAAGGATCCTGCAGAACTGTTTGGGGACCGGCAAGAAATATCTCTGTGGAAAGAAGCACCCACCTGGGACATCCTGGAGCACAGCTTAGTCCTCACACTCACAGTTGCTTTGCTCTGAGCTGAGGCTGTCCCCACCAGGCCAGGAGAAGCCAGCAGCCAAGGGGCAGGGAGAGCCACCCACCAGCACCCTGAGGCTCCAGGAGGACTCAGCTGCGCAAGCTGAGCACAGGATCCACACCTCAGGTTAAGAGAACGCACCTGCCAAAGAGGGGAGGGCCATGGGGAGGAAGCACCCCTCTGGGCAGCACGGAGATGGGCCAGCTACTGCTGTGGCCTTAGGGAGGGCTCCTGGGAAGGTGGAGTTGGCTCTGGCTGGTGTTGCCCACTCTTACAAGCTATGTCTCCCAGGGAAGGGTGCCAACAGCTAACTCAACTCAGTGTGACCCAAATGCCATATCCAGCCTTGGAGCAACTGGTGTTCCAGCAGCATGTCCCACACCCTTGGCAAGAACCTTCTCCCTGCCCAGGAACCTCAGGTGGGATTGTAGTGGGTGTTGCTACTAGAGCTGGATGAGCTCCCTTGCTCCGTGGGCTGGGCTGGCTGATGTTTATCAAACCAGTAACAAAGGCTGGACAACCAGTTAGTGGTGGGATCACATGGTGCCATGCACGGTGGACTCAGGATTGTGCATGCAGCTGTGCCCCGTGCAAAACTAGATCTTCATCAGGTTCTACCCACCAAGATGATTAAGGGAGTGGCGCATCTCCCTTATGAGGAAAGGCTGAGGGAGCTGAGTCTCTTTAGCTTGGAGAAGAGGAGACTGAGGGGAGACCTCATTAATGTTTATAAATATGTTAAGGGCGAATGTCACGAGGATGGAGCCAGGCTCTTCTCAGTGATGCCCAATGACAGGACAAGGGGTAATGGGTACAAGCTGGAGCACAGGAGGTTCCGCTTAAACTCTAGAACGAACTTCTTTACAGTAAGGGTGACAGAGCACTGGAACAGGCTGCCCAGGGAGGTTGTGGATTCTCCTTCTCTGGAGACATTCAAGACCCGCCTGGACACCTTCCTGTGTGATGTCATTTAGGTTCCTGCTCTGGCAGGGGGATTGGACTTGATGATCCTTCGAGGTCCCTTCCAATCCCTAACATTCTGTGATTCTGTGATTCTGGAGTCAGGCTCGATCACCTGGGATTCCCTCTGGTTTCAAAAGCAGAATCTCATGCACTAGCCCTCGAGAGCAGAGTGTTCCACGCTGGCCTCGATGTGGGAGCCCCCACTGAGAAAGCGTGAAACCCAACTCTTGCATCAGTGCAGCGAGAGCCGGCAGCTGGTCCAGCTGGGGCAAGGACACACGATGACGATGCCAGCAGCGTCCTGCCTGCCTGAGCCCTGCTCACTGCTGCACGGCCTCGGCAGCGTGGTCGGGAAAGCAGCAGCTGGTACTGGTGAGACAGGATGAAATCTCCGAGGAGGGGCGAGACCCCACCCTTCTCCTCAGCCCAGGGCGGCTGTGGGCACGGACGTCTCCTCAGCCCATCTCCAGGAAAGGCCGGGCCCTGGCAGGAAGCCCATGGGGCGGGCAGGGCTCTGCCCTGGGAAGGGCGGCAACCTGTCATCATGCGGGACACACCCCGGGGAGCGGGGGCCCGGGGCACCAGGGACGCGATGCCGGCTGTACCGGGCTGGGCAGGGGACGCAGCCGCGTCGGGAGGCCGGAGGCAACACACCGGTCCCTTCCAGCTCGGGGAGGCTGCGGGAGGCGGCGGCGGACACCCCGGCCTCGGCAGGAGGACGCACCCGGGGATGCTCCGAGGC
>VWZK01018918.1:0-79354 GCA_013396935.1 Baryphthengus martii
CATTTATTAGGGACAGAGAATTCTAGCTACTGAAAATGAAAAAAAAAAAAAAATACCAACAAACAATTCACTTGGGAAATACTGCTGAAAAGATACAAATATTGTAAATGAAACAATACCAAAAATTATTTGATCAAAATACAAACAAGTTAGAAAACCGAAGAAAAGCTCATTCTTAGGCATAAGTACCTGACAACAGCAATCACAGAGGAATTCTTCCAGCTTTAAAGAAAAACAAAATTTCTCAGGGGCATGATCTAGGAAACAGTGAAGCATCTGGAAATGCGGAGGCCCCCCAACCTTGCACAACATCTAAACCAGGATGGACTCAACCCTAGCCAAAAAACTGCCAGGGAAAATAATACCTTGACCACCATGGTGACTCAGAAACAGATCAATCTTTCAATTTCTCTGATACTATGATCCTGAAACTTTACTGGTTTCTAAACATATTCAACTTGTGGTATCAGCAGATTCAAATTTTAAGTTGTAATAAATATGACTGCTCATATTACTCTGTAAAGGCAGACTCTGCCTGCTGTCTTGGACCTTTCTAGGCATAAATTTAACAGTTGAGTTGTTTTCTAAAACCGTATATTAAAAATTTATATAAAAAAGCCTGACAATGTTCAGCTGTTGAGTTTTATTTACATTCCTTTTGAAGTAAATAAAATATTTTACCTTTTTTTTAGCTCTCAGAGTTCTTCCTAAGTACCGTAAGCCTTTTGTAGGGTTGCAAAAGAATTAAGCAGAGGTGGAAAGACCGAGGCATGTAAAAGCATGAACATTCAAGTGTACTAAACCACATTCCTATTTCTCACACTTAAGGAACCAGAGATCGTCAAATGAAGCAATCAAATGCAAGATTTAAAATACACCAAAAGAAGGCTATTTTTCCATCCAACATCAGGGTAAAGTTGTACTAATAACAGAAAAGCCTTTCTATGTGATGTCATTTAGGTTCCTGCTCTGGCAGGGGGATTGGACTAGATGATCTTTCGAGGTCCCTTCCAATCCCTAACATTCTGTGATTCTGTGAAAAGTTCATCAAGATTATCAAATTTAAATGTAAAGATATGATCCCCGATCAAGAATGCTGCAGAGTGCAGAATACCAAAAGATGTCTATGTATAATAGGGGAAGGACCAGTATCTGACTGCCATGTTCTTATCTTTCTCATTTTATCCACTACTCAACACTGCTACAGACAGATACGGTTCTAAACAGTTCATGAGTGCCCAGTAGAGCCTGAGGTTATTCCTTACACAAATTCCATGTACTAGACCTTTTAACGTTTTCCACAAATCTGTCTTCTCCAGCCTCCGATCACTACTGTGCTTTTTCCCCAGATTTTTAAAACTTGTCAGTATTTTTCTCCTATTGAGACATGTGAACCTTAGAATGTAGCTGGTTCGGTCTCACTGCAATGTCAGACCCAGATTTTAATTCTTGAGTAGGTTTTGGAGAATCAAAAGAAATACATTTTTTTCCCTAGAAGTTTCTAAAGTGCTTTCCCAATTTAGAATTATTTTAATAACCTTATTCAAACAATTAATGAAGTTATTAAGTAAAGCCAAATAAACAAACAAATCTTTACCAAGAGTAGATCTCTTTACATCACTGCCAGATGGTGCCCTAAAAATTCAATACTCTATTATTTTATGAGAATCTTTTGTTTATGATTCTTGAGCCACATTCACTCCATGTGATTGTGTTCACATGTACTCCAGTTTGAATTAATCAGTTTGGGGGTATGGTTTCATGAGAATCAGATGTTTTATTAAAATACAAATATCAGATTTCTTCTTATACTAATATGTAATCCAGCCTTTAAATATCCAATATATCACATAGGATCTCTTTATTACAGATGTGTGTTTATCATTTGCGATATTACCTTAATCTAGAGAATAGAATGTGAACCATGTGGAGTTTCACTGACTTAAAAAAGACTACTTTCTGAATAACTGCTTACCAAATCAGTAAGAGACTTGCTATGTAGCCTTACTGGTTTCTGGACTTTTCTTTCCAAATACTTTGTTTGCCACCTTTCCTGGAATACATGCTGAATCATAGGTCAAGTTAATAAAATTAATTGCTTTGTTCATCTGTTCAATTATTTCCTTGACAATTATGATTTATATTACCAAGTTTGTGAATGCTACCAAATTCTAATATTTCCTTGCATGTTGTTCTTTATTCTTTGTTTTCCTCTATTAATTCCATATGTTGTTTTTAAAGATTAATTTTTAAAAAAAAAAAGTATTTCCTTGCCACTATAGGATTCAATCCTACAACTGTTCTGAAGAAGGCTAATGTGCCAATATTTTAAAAACAGAAAGGGAATGACCTGGATAATAGGCCTGTCAGTCTGATACTGATACATGGCAAAGCAATTTGAACAGATGACATAGAGCTTAATTAATAAAGAATTAAATACAAGTAATAAAATCAGTGCCAATCAACACAGACTTAGGGAAAATACCTTAAAATACTAACTTTGCATTTTCTATTAACAAGATCGCACTTAGCTGATAAAAATCATACATTACCACTATTATATTTACACTTCTGTAATATAATATATTCCATTTTAATTAAGAGTGCGATATCAACAGCAAAAAAAATAAGGCTTAGTGGAAACTGGACAAATGACAAATATGAACATTGTTAGTCATTGACTGCATACATTTCTAGTGAAGCCTGAAAAGCACTTGGTCTTGACCCTTCTGTACTTAGCATCCTTACGAATGACGAAAACAAAAGAATCAAATCATAAAACAATAAAGTCCAAGGAAAATAAAACAATTGTTAAAGACTAAATAATGAAGAAGGCTGCTACAGGACAGCATAATGAGCTGGCAGATCCGGGCTCAATGTGTGTGTGTGTGTGGTAATACAAAAAACCCAAAGTGCCCATGGGACCAAATGACGCAGGACATACCCACAGGGCAGAGGACTCAATTCTGAGAAGCACTATCTATGGAAAGATGTTCAGGCCAGTATTTCCCAGTTCTACACTGTAGCCAAAGGCCAAAATGTCCAGTAGCAAGTGCTACTAAACAGTAGCAACGGGAAGATGTATTGTACAGCAATAGAAACGTTATATTAACTGGGTAAGACAGGACTGGCAAGGGTCTACAATAATTCTGTGCCCTCTTCTCTCACCCTAGTCCCCAGAAGAAAGCTTAAAATGTTGAGGAGGTTTAGTGGAAAAACATTAAAATAATTAAAAGGCCAGAAAACGTCTTAAGGTAAAAGAGTCAAGAAATTGTCTCCTCAGTTTATGGAAAAAGAATGCTATGGTTTGAATTGGATGTACATGTACCTAAAAGAGGAACATAAATATGATGGCAGAGTTCTTGATGAAGCAAGCAATGATACAGCAAAATGTAAGAAAATGCCTGGAAACTGCTAGCATGCAAATTTAGACTCAAATAGGCTGGATATTTGTAAAAGAATTCTCCAACATCAAATCAAACTATCAAAAATACAATAGGTTATTTATAGAAAATTTAACTTTAAAGCTTAAATTGCTCTACTTAGCACTGATAAGGCTACATCTGGAGTATTGTGTCCATTTCTGTGTTCCCCAGAATGAGAGACATGGACATACTAAGAAGAGTCCAGTGAAGGGCTACAAAGATTGAAGGACTGAAGCATTTCTCAAATGAGGAAAGGCTGAGAGAACTGGCACTGTTTAACATGGAGAACGGAAGGCTCAGGGGGAATCTCATCAGTGTATACAAGTACTTGAAGGGAGGGTATAAAGAAGGACTAAGCTCTTCAGTGGTGCCCAGTGACAGGACTAGAGGCAATGAGCACAAACCACAAGACAGGAGATTCTTTTTGAACACCAGAAAACGCTTTTCACTGTGAGGTGACTGAACACTGCAACACTTCACCCAGAAAGGTTGTGCAGTCTCCACCCTTGGAGATGTTCAAAAGCTATCTGGACATAATCTTGGACTATCAGTTCCTGGTGCCCCTGCTTGAGCAGCACTGTTGGAGCAGATGACTTCAAGAAGTCCCTTCCAACCTTAACCATTCTGTGACTCCATGATTCTGTGATAGTTAGCTCATGTTCAGCTTTCTGTCAGCAAACACCTCTGGTACTTTCTGGCAGAACTGTTCCCCAGCTCCAGGCAGTGGCAATTGCAAGGGTTCGTTCCTTCCTTCCTTCTCAAACCCAAGATATTGCCAACAGCAAACCCTGGCAGCAAAGAAGGTCAACAGCTTCCTGGGTTGTATTAACAGGAGCACATCCAGTACACCAAAGGAACTGAGTATCCCCTTCTACTCATTAGACAGTATCTAGAATACTATACCCAGTCTTTGGAATTCTGTTATAAGATACTGAGAAACTGAAGTGAGTTGAACAAAGGACTATCAAGATGGTCAGAGGGCTGGAGCAGTTATCCTGCAGAAGAAAGAGAGGGAACTGGACTTGTTCAGCCCAGAGAAGTCTTCAAGGGAGGAATATCAGCAGACTTGCAATATTAAGAGGAGGTCATCAAGAAGATAGAGGCAGGCTCCTAACAGTGATGCATGCCAGGAGGACAAGAAACACTGGACATGAACTGGAACAAGAAAGATTCAGGCTGAATAAGGGGAGACAGTTTTTACCATCAGGACAGCAAAGCACTGGAACAGGTTGTCCTGAAAGTACATGCAGTCTTCATCCTTGGAGATTTTCAAGATCCAACAGGATAAAGGCCCAATCCATCTGGTCTGATCTCAGAGCCAACGAGCAGGACACTAGAACAGAAACCTCCTGAGGTCCCTTCCAGCCTGAGTTATAGTGCAGGGAATGCTGTGCTTCAAATTACAATTAAATTCTGCCTAAAATACACCTTTTCCTTTATGACTCATGAAATCGAATGTTTCTTTTCTGGGCTTTTAATTTCTACATTTTAGGAATTTATTATTCCCCTACATGTTTTACTTAGTAGACATAGTTTTAAATGTCTAGGAACTTAAGTTAACTTTCATTAAAAAAAGACGTCCGATTTCTCATTAGCGTCATTGTACGAAGCAGTCTTATTATTAAACTAGTTGCTATATCAAAGATACTGATTTATATCTTAACAGGAGAGATGAACCAGGTAGGACAATATGCATCACATTTTGTCATTTTGGCAAAACAAAAACAACAAAAAACCCTCTACTACATCTTTCAAGTGTAATCCCTGAAGTGACCACAGAGCTTGTGGTTACCTGATATTGATTTACATCTTAATATGACAGATAAACCAGACAGCACAATATGTATCATATTCCATCATTTTGGCAAACAACACCAACAAAAAAATCCTCTACTACAACATCTTTCAAGTATAATCCCTAAAGTGATGGTACACCTTGTGGTTACCTGCAATGAATACAGTGAACAAGCATGATTGTAAGTGACTCATTGCTACTGTGCTCTCATGATTTATGCAACTTAATAAAAGAAGCTCCAGGAGAAAATGAGACTAACATAATCACATAGCATCCAATATACAGAAAAGTGGACTGCATTGTACGGTATATTAACGTCATAATGAAAACAGCTTACTGGATGTCATTCCCTAGAGACTCTGACTCAGCCACTTGTGGTGGCTTTTGGAAACATGTTCCACTTTACATATTTAAGCCCCATAGAGACAATATCATCAAAGGTTCAGGATCAAACCAATTCATTGGTTTCATTCATCTCAAGATCTGTTCCCTAGATGTTTTAACTGAATAAGGTTCCAACATGATATAAAAGCTGTGGAAACAGCCATTTATTGTGTCCCTGACGACTTTGCACGTCTAGAGAGGTTCGGGGTGCAAGATTTTTTTTGTAATAAACAATAATCATGTTACAAGCATTAATTACGTAGTCTTAGAAGCCCAGGGAGTGATGCATTTACACATAGAGTGAGATGCAAACCTGCAAGAAACAAGAAAGAGATATATACTATTTTGTTTTTCTTTAGATATCCTATGGATATGAACATGATTTTCAGAGTTCTGATAACCTACCACCCTCAAAGACTGTAACTATCATTGTAGTTGCTCAGTGTGTGGAGAGAAAAAAAAAAATAAAGCAAGCTGTAGACACTTCAAGATAGCAAAGAGCTTTGCTATTCAGATTTAGAGAAAACTTTCCCCTCTGTGCCAAACTTGGTAATGAGGCAGCTATGTGCAAAAGGAGAAAATAAGATCTTTCTTTTTTGTAAATTCACTAAAAATAATCTCCCTATAAACTGCTCAAAAACATTACATTTTGGTAATGTTTCTCAGAAAAAGGACAACTTTATTGAAAGTGTTTCCTGATATTAGAGTTGGCTATTCAAGGTGCATTCAAATACATTTTATGTGAAACAGAAATATCAAACATACATTTCAACACGTCAGTCAATTTTTAAGTCTGAGAAGCAGAATTTGGCCTCAGTTATCTTTTCTTGTATTTAACTAATCTTATTTTATGATCCTGCAAATTAAACAGCAATAACAGCATAACTATTATAATGAAAGACCAAATGAGAAAATCTACAGCTGTTACTCTGACATTACTGAGGAAGCAAGCCAATTCAGGAGAGAACTTAGGCACGTATTGTGTTTGAATTATAACCAGAATTCAAAAGTCAGCTGTTTAAACTGTGGTTAACAGTTTAACACTAACTTCACCTAAAAACTTGATGTCAAATATAAGCTACACATGCAGGTTCTGTTTGTAGTAAACAGAGACACATTCAAAAAGGTAAAAATTATCCCCTTTCCTGTAGATAACTATCTAATGGAATAAGTAAAGGTGCTTATCTTGCTCCAATGACTAAAAACTACCTTAAACTGGCTTATAGATGACTATATTTAGATAAGACAAAATTAAAATTAAAAGGACCACCTAAGCATTTCTTGAAAAGCTGTTCTAACCTGGAGTTCAAAATAGTGAAAGATTTGAAGGGCAGCAAGATATGCTTATGCAGAAACACAAACAGCAAAAACAAAATTAAGAAAAATGTGGCCTTGGTACTCGGTGGGACAGAGATCACAGTGACAACAGACATGAAAAAGGCTGAGGCACTACCTGCCTTCTTTGGTTCATTTCTTACTTCTATGGTGTACCATCAGGCTTCCCAGGTTCCTAAGCCTAGTGATAAGTCTAGACCATTATCCACAGGACTGTAAGATTAAGTAAGCACTTAAGCAAATTAAGGAGCAATTAAGCAAATTGGACATATATAAGTCCATGGGACCAGATGGGCTGCATTCAAGGATGATGAGGGAGCTGGCCAATTTCACTATGAATCCATTCTCCATCACCTTTGAAATGGTGCGGCAACTGTGAGGAAAGCTTCCATATGACTAGAAATAGGCAAATGTTACACCAACCATCAAGAAATATAAGGAGGAGGTTGCAGGGCACTGTGGGTTTTTCAACCCAAACTACATTCCTGAGAGTAGTATGAAGCAAATCTTCCTCATTGTCACGACCAGGCACACATAGGACAAGAAGGTGGTTTGGAACACCTGTCATGGATTTATTAAGGGCAAATTAGGTCTGACCAAGCTCACAGCTCCTCTTATGAGATGACTGGATCAGCAGGTGAAGGGACAGCAGTGGGTATTGTTGGACTTCAGAAAGACATTCCACTGAGTATTCTCATAGGCATACTGGTGAAATACAAGCTGGATTTATAAACTGGGTAAAAAAAAAAAAAATGTCTGAGCCACAAAATTAAAGGAATGTGAATAGCAGTCCATCTGGAGGTCAGTTACTAGTGGCATCTCTCAAGGGTTACTTCTGGGGCCTGTGCTTTTTAACATCATTATTAACAGCCTGGATGATAAGAAAGAATGTCCTTCAGGTCTGCAAATACCATCAAATCAGTGGGAGCAGCTGAGAACCACTGGAGGGCAACCACTCAGGGGGACCACAACAACCTGGAGAAATAGGCTGATAGAAACCGCATGAAGCTCAACCAAGGCAAATGCCAAGAGAGTCCTGTACCTGGAAGAGGTGGGCCTCGTGCAACAGTATAGGTTGGGCACAGCCTAATTTGAAAGCAGCTTTGCTGTGAGTTGACAATTTGGACAGGTATCCTGACTGTGCTCCTGCAGCAAAGTTGCATTGCAGTGCAATGAAGAAGCAGTGCCCAGTTGCACCCTGGGCTCTGTCGGAGTCTATTGAGCACGACATACGCATATATACTAGAATGAGTCTGGCAGAGAACCACAACACTGCCAGGGGCTGCAGCAGGGTAGCTGAAAGAGCAGTGAAGATCAGTGTCAGGACAAGAAGGCTAACAGGTTTTAACTGCTGTATTCACATATATAATGGGAGGGTAAAGACAACACAAAGCCACTCTTCTGTGTAGGTGCTCAGGAATAAGACAAGAAGAAACAGACACAAGTTGCAATAAGGGAAAACTTTAAGAACATAAGGCAGGCAACAGAAGGCAGGCAAATATTAGAAAATCTTAGCAAGCAAATCAGACAGGGAACACTGCTGAGAAAGTCTGTAGAATCTGCACCTGTGGTGATCTTCAAACCTGGACTAGGTAGGGCCTCGAGCAACCTGGTTTAAGTTAGCCCAGCTTCAAGATGGGATTAGACTAGATGACCTCTAAAGGCATCTTCCAATACAAATTTTTCAATTATTCTAAATAGTGGTATTATTCATAGTTACGAATAGCTATTAAGAATTGATAATGCTTAATGTCTCCCTGAATCAAGGCTTTCCTGGATGAAAATGTCTGATTGAATTTTAAAAACATAATCAATGACAGGAAAATATCTTGCACAGTAATCCAAATAAAAAGCACAGCTTTTCCCTTATTCATAACTCATATCAGTTATTCATGCTTTCTTTCCAACATATGAAACCCATTTTCAATACAAATCAGAATTAAAGACAGGGTCAAGACTTAATAATTTAGTTCTTAATTGAAGTTCAGTGGAATATAGGTAACAACATTGAAGAAAAGGATGTAGAAAATCTCACTTCAGCAGCTGCTTATCATTACACATATCTAGAACTCTCTTTATTCTGATTCCATAGGTGTCTAAACTCAAATGCAGCTGCAATGTTCGGTGCTGGTTAATATCCCCCTAAATATTTCAAAATGCAAAGACATAAAGTAAAGAGCAAACTGAACATACCTGAGCAGTGCAGAGTACAGCACAGAGCGGAGCTGGCATATTTGCTTTCAGGATTGAATTTGTGATAGTGACCACAACTTCATAAAAACAGATCTAAGAACCAGGACACTTGGTTCTCATTTTGGTTCACCCTTACGAGCATCCAGTCCATATCTTTTGCCTCCGAAAATACTTCTTAAGAGCAAGGCAGAAAATCTGTCTACCCTTTGTGTTGATATTACTGATTTGTAGTCAAGAATGCACAATGTACACGGCACCTTTGCTGTGGTCATCAACTAAGGACAGAGAGATGTGGATTTCTGTGTTTTCCCTCAGAATTCTGCATTTTTTTTTTTAACAGACAATTACTCAATTCAAAGTGGAATCAATTCCAGAAGTACAGACATGAACTCAACGCTCTCCCTTTCTAACTGGATGCTCTAATCTCAGGACTACAAAACGCTAGACTAATATAATGGAGGGAGGGAGAGAAGGGCGTTTCAAAACTAGAAAATTTTACATCCTTAAGATATAAGCCATTCAATTCCCGAACTAAAATGCTGTTCTTGTATTTTCAAGTGAGATCCTGTTATAAAATTCTGTCTCACCTTGTTCTATCCCTTTTCCTTCCTGCATATTTTTACCAGCAGATGCTGAGTTTGCTGATGAAGTTTCCAATAAAACACCAAATGATTAACCCAAGAAATGTATGAAACTCAAAGAAACATATGAATGGTAGACTAAAAAGATTCTTAATTTTGGTAGCCTTAATGCATGAAAATTGGAGGGTGAAACTAACAAATGCAGGAGACATTCATTTTGGACTCCAGTGATGCTGGATTAGCCTGCAACTAAGACTTTATACAGGCCCCTATTGCCTCAGTGACACTAATCTATAACACTGCAATGTAAATCATGCATTGCTGTACTATAACTACAGAAGACTACTCTAAGAGAACAGATACTCCACGTATACCTCAAATAGCCTGTCTTCTGCAGGGCTGTAAACAACTCTTCAAATAAAGGTTTGCAATATTACTATCATATATGCTTACAATTTTTCCAGCCCAAGCAGAACATGTCGTAAGTTTCATGCTGTAATTCCTGACAAGTTAGTGTTTTATGTTAAACTTAGACTTCAAGTGACCTTACATTAACGATGTTTATCTACCACTTAGGCTGTTAGATACTAAGAAATGTTTTCCTCATTCCTAGATCAGCCAAGGCAGCTTTGATCCCCATTCTGTCATTCCGACTGGGAGTCATGAGCAGCAGCAAGAAGATTTTTACAGGAGGTTAGGGGGCTTGGAGCTTGTCTCCTAGTGATAAAATTAGAGAGGAGAATTAAAGTGATTACACTCTAAAAATGACTTACTAGAAGTGACAGGATTTTTTAACCTAAATATTTTTTAAGTACCAAATTTGTCAGTCCTGTAAGTTATATATGTTACTAACTGTAAAATTATTTTATTGTAGTAGTAAAAGAAATGAAGTACTTCTAGCAAATGTTTTTAAATAAATCAGGAACCTTGTATTCAATTCACATTTTATTTGCTTATATAAGGATTCTTTTATTTTTCACTGAGTTACTGCAGAGCTCTGAATCACAAAAAGAAATGTGTGTACCCGTAGCACCGCCAACCCCCTAGTTAGTCTCTCCTGGGCCAAAGCAAGCCACTGAGCAAGCTAAATTTAAAAACTAGGTAGTTAAGACTGCTGAGTGGTCTAGTGACAATTTAGAAGATATGTTCAAAGGAGAGACAGAGAAAATATAATACCACACAGGCTCCACGCTGCAATTACTGCACACAGTTCTGAATATCACATGTGACAGTTAGGGCCAAATCCTTCCCATTATACCTCATGAACTCCCACTCAATTGAGACACTGTTCTTTGTAAATCCCACTCCACCACATTCTAGTCTGCAGCCTCTTTTGTAAGATGCAGCAGTGGCAAAGATTCAGAAGAACACAAAAGGCTAGGACAGACATCTACCATGAAGAGCCTTCTGCTTCACCAACTTCAGGAGGCCAGGAAGCTGCTTCCAGTAGTCCCTTAGAACTCACAGGTATCTCAGGAGCGTTTGCTATTTTACATGGCATCCCCACCTCCAAATCCTCTTTTCAGTGCTCAGATGATGTTATTTCTGGTGGCAATAATACACAGGATGATTACTTCCTCCTGAAAAACCTACATCACTACTGCTTCCCCATTAATCTTCCCCTTCCACTTACGAAGAGTGCTATGATGAAAAGTCTGCAGGGAGAAAAAGGGCACCTGTAGGATTTGTCTACCACTTTTTGTTATCTATGTCTAAGTTATTACAGCATTAGATCACATGAAATACATATTATTTAAGTGTAACTGAAATCTTAAATTAGGACCTAAATATCCTGTTGAGCCAACTGCACTACAGCTCCTGTTTGCAGGCAGCAGTGAGATATCCTGGTGTTTCATGCAAAAATCCTCCCTAAATCAGTGTATGGGCAAGTATTTGAGGACTAGTTATTTGAGTGAAGTTAGTTTGTAGCCATACTGCAGAGCAAACCATATCATTACCTGAGCTAGATTAGGTCAACTAGAATCTGTAATTGTAATCTAAAATTTCAGAATACCATCTAACGTGACTTAAAAGCCTCATTAAACTCAAGGTGAAGCTGAGGGGTGGGAGGTCCTGCTGCTCCACATGGGTGTGGGACTTCACTGAAGAGAAATATTCAGGATGTAATTAGGCTCGACTTTGGCTGTGGTCTATTTCTTACAAATATGAATTTTACTTCATTCTCCACACTCTGCTTTTCAAACATGGGAATTTGGTACAAAAAAAAATAAGGCAGCTTGGTGATTTGTTTCTGTATTAAAACTGACTCTATATACATTGATTATTAATAAGTACAGCATTATGAAGTTAACTTTCTGTGCTAAGCATAGTAGGATTTCTCTATGGCCACTGAAAACTACGCATCTGGCTTGAGGACTAAGTCTTCCAATGTGCCTTTATTTTGTTTTTTTTTTGTTGGCTGAGTATCTGTCCTAGTTCACTTACTAAGAATTCATAAATCTAACAGGTGACTTAAAAAGAATGTTTTAAAGTGATATGACAAAGAATGAGCAGTTGGTTGTGAATATATTTTATGACGCATACAAAAGATATTTAGAGTCTTGTTAACATATTACTGGAAACAGGTATGAAAAATCACAAGGTTACATCTTTCAATTTGTGCTCTTCTAGTACATACGAAAAACAATAAAGATTGATGCATGTTCTGTCCTTTCAATGTGCAGATATTCACATGTTTCTGTGACCAGTTTTAACAACTGAGCATCTGAAATGACTACGATTAGCACTCAGTAAACTATTCAGGGAAATTTGTGAAAGTAAATTCTAGTATTTTTGCACAAAAACATTTAGACTGGTGCCTGTTTCAGGAACGTAAACAAGTACTTTTTTTTTTAATTATTTTTTTTTTTAAGTTTTCAAAGGAAGGCCAGTGGCCTAAGCCTCATCTTCAAATAGCAGCTTTAAATCCTATTTTTGAGACAGGAAAATACATTTTGGCTTGTATTCCAATCAATTTTGTGCAATTTTGATTATAATTTATCAATTAACAGAAAATCTTTAAATCTGGGTACAAGACAGATTTGCTAGTTTATACACTATCATACCATGCGTGACACTGCACAACACAAGAGATTCAAATAAAGATTTCCGATGTTATCAAAGTTATGCAATATCAATATAGACTGAGATTAGATTTAGACAGATTTTTTTCCTAGCAAAATTTCAGAAAAACTAAAGCTTTCCTGTCTGCTTTTTTTTCAAATGGGTGTGATAAACCTTGAATTTAAAAAGTATCAAAAAAAAAAAATCGCATGTATTTACTTCTAAGCTCAATGGAGACACACCCACCATAACTATCTCCAATACACTTATTTAACCAAGGCCTAAAATGTTGGTTTTCTCTTCATATAAATATCTTAATAAAATATGAATTAAGGGGAAAAAAAAATGGCAAAAGGCACAGGAACACCAACAAGTCCTATTTCAGTATTTTCACAGCTGGTGAGTAGCATCTGGAATCTTTACATTGTATTCATAACTAGAAGTAAAAAGACTGTCTGGAAGGGGAGGACACTAAAGAGTAGGAAGGTTGCCCTCTTTATCATACATATTTTAACTTATAGATAGAACTATTCATATTGTAAACATGACCTAAGTAGAAATGTAGAAAGTTATGTTAAAAAGGAGAATGATTTAGGTTTAAAATAGTAATGCCTATTTGAAATAACTAGAAAATTTGTAAGCCTAATTAGGCTTTTTTCCTCCTGTGGTACCCTATAAAATGCCAGATCTTCAAGTCAACCACATACAGCTGGATATATCTCTGAGCCTGTACCATCCTCTTACAAGCAGTATGCACAACACACACCATACAACAAATTTACATGGACTCTGGAAATAAAAATCATTCAGCGAGTCTCAGTTAATCTGATTTCAAATTCACTGTCAAGGGGCAATAATTTGTGATTTCAGAACACAAAGGGGAAGTATGATGTTGCTTACTGCACAAAGACATCTCTTTACTTTAGATTATTTCCAAATGCAGCTACTGCTTAAAGGTTTGGTGTCTGATCCCTTTTTTTTTTTTCTCCATAGCACAATGACAAAAAAAAAACCCCTCAGAAGCCAAGGACAGGGAAAGAGCTGATTTAGCATTTTCCCATTCTTAAATCCTCTGTGAAGGGGTTTTAAGTGTGAAGAAAAAGTGAGAATAGGTAGGTAACATGCACTAGAGCTAGTTCCATTATTAACTCTTCCTCTGCAATTAAGGGAGGGTTAGAAAGTAACAGGGAAGGGGAGAGAGGGGAGAGGAAAAAAAAATGTATTTTTCTTTGTTGGTAACGTGAAACACAAAAGAGACACTCATACAGAATGACTGTGCCAAGTAGAAGAGACTGATGACAGAGTAACTTAGACTTTTTGTTGATTCCCAGGTTTACTATTAATTTTTCATAGCACCAAAAGAACCCTAGACAGTGGGGGAAAAAAAGAAAAAAACAAAAGGATTTTGCACAGACTCTGAAACCCATGTTCCTTTTGACCATGAAACTCTTCCTCAATCTAAGAAACCTTCTTTAAGGTTTCTATTCTCCTCCCCTCCTTCCTTCAACTATTGTCCTTAAAAGCAGCCTCAGAAGCTCTCCCTTGTCTCTTTCTTCTTACTAATCCTGCACATAATCATTCCCACAATTAAACCACGCTAAATATATGGCCTTAATTAGTTTTATTACTGATTCATAAAACTTGCTATGTTCCATCTGTAAAAAGCAGCTATTCTTCCCTATTTCCAGTACAAAAAACTCATGCTGACAGTTCAATTGTTGTTAGCACAGGCTGGCATGATTTCTTCTCCAAAGCATTTATCACATTAATTTCACTGCATCCAAAATTTTACCATAAAATAACATATCTCTATGTCCAAATAGCATCAACTCCTTCCTTCAAGTTGTCTCTTTATAAAATGGAATTGTGAGATCCCTGACCAGGACTTCAAGACTCCAGGACTTCAAGACTCCACAATCCCAGGTAAACTCACATTTAAAATTACTGTTGTTTAAAACACTCGCTTAATTGATGCCAGGTAGTTTTGAACTAGCATACCACTACCTTAAAGCTCACTTAATGCTATTATCTGTTTCTATCCAGCAGTGAAGCACTTGTTTAAAAATTACATCCTGCTCCCGCAGGGTGTAAACTTTTTGTAAAGTTTAACTCTATTTGATACATAGTGGTTTGTAGAGTTAGCTAGCTAAGTAACTTTGCAGACCTTGGACAAGATCTCAACAATTACTACAAAATCATTTCTAACTTGTCTTAGATCATGCCTTCAACGGGAAAGCTCAGGTTAGCCACAATATTTTCTACATCATTAAACCCCATACGGTGAGACAATGCTCCAGAAGATCATCAGAAGACAGAATTCCACATTTGCTACAGGACTTGGCGAGGACAACAGAGTCACAGAACCTGTACCTGTAACTTGGACATCGATGGACACGTCAAGATGCCTGCAAAGACTGTCACACTTCTAAAGAAAATAGCCACAAAACCCCTTGGAGATGGTGCCTTTAAAATGTCAACCCTAACCTAAGGTACAGAGATTTATTCAATGCCCCCTGAACAGAAAAGGACTACTCAGAATTTAAGCAAGTAAAAAGCAGCTTATCTAAGCTAATAAGCTAAGAGAAGTCCCTACACAGGTCACATACAACAGTTCATAAACCAATACTAAAATTATCTTTGAGATTTAAAATGAGTAGTAGTATTTGATACAAACTTTTACCTGTAATATGTGGAAAATATCACTACAGCTTCTTACACAGGGATCAGAGAACAGGTTTGGGGTTTTGTCACGCATCACTAGTCTCTGAAGTATAAAGCAGTTTCGATATACTGTCTGACAGGCATTTAGTATATTGGGTGCACCCAGAAAACAAAGTACTCATATTTGTTCAAACATACAGCCATATGCATGTCTTCAGAGAACTAGAGAGAGACTCTCTATGTATTGCCACTTCCAGGAACTTAAAACTTTGCAGCCCTTCTTCCTAGAAAACATCATTTAACCTTTCCAAAGCTACAGGTCTAAGGTCAGGCCATTCATTGGCAAAATCTATGCGATGGCAAAGCATTCCTGACAGGTCGATGGTGATGCCTCATTGAAGCACCTTTTTCCCTATACGTGGCTATGCTCAAGATGAGAAGTCCGTCAGTGGTTACACTTTATGCCCATTCACAGCGATGGTCGTTCCTGCTCACCTGCAGGCTCAACATGAAGCAGGAGGGCAAACTAATACTGGGCCAGAATAAGTTACTACTTCAGACAGATCTAGTCCATAACGTGTGATTTCCACTCTTGTTTCTTTGTACCCTCTAGCTTTCCATTTGGACCTGAACATTCCATCACTGGAAATACACCTCAATACAGCCAAAGTTACAAATTTTCCTTTGAAACAAACCAGATGTGCTGCACATTACAGACAGCCATATAAAAGGAAAAGCTTTGGCTATGCCACTAGATATTGCACCACCAAACTGTAAAGATTTATCTTTGACTTTTCTTTTTTATTAATAGAGGCATAAGTATAATCCTCCAGGCATGAATGCCAGGAAGGCAAGGCAATGAGAATAAATGTTTAATGCTGTTGAACGGGCATGGCAACTGTACTCTCTGCCTGCAGCTAAATATCACTAGTACAAAAGCACTCTTCCAGTTATCGCTACTAATAGTTGTTGCTGGACAGGTATGTATATAGGAATCATAGTTTAAAAAGGAGGGGGGGAGGTCTAATCATTTTCTGTTACAGACCAGAGTTCTGCTAAAGAAATTTAATCCTTTTTCCAATATGGAAGGAAGCCAATAGTGTACAAGTTTACTGCGATTTCAGTCAGTGAACTCTAGTAACACTGATTGTAACCACCTCTTCCTCTTCCCTTAGGAAAAAAAACAAACAAACAACAAAACAAACAAACAAACCACCACAAAACACCCCACCCAAATAGGCTACTCAGACTGATAAACTCTTCCCGCTGTCTTTCCCACCCCCACAGGTTGTACCTTCAATACAGCCAGAACTTCCCCAGATCAGAGGACACTGTCAGTACAGGCTGACCAATCTCAGAGGGATTTTTTTTTTCTTTTTTTTTTTTTTTTTCCTTCATGATACTCTGTGTTAACAGCTTGAGGGGGTTCAATCAGCACTGCTTTGATCTCGGCTGGAACTATAATTATTTAACATTGTTACAAGGATTTCTATAATCCATCCTACCATTAAATCCCTTTTACACCCTCATCTTCTGAAGGCTAATCTGCATCCGTACACTCAGTTTGTCTCTTCAGCTGGTTTCATCAGGCTCTGGCATTCTCCAACATTCAGAGTGATAGTTCTTTTTTTTCTAATGAAATCATTTTCTTTCAAATTGAAAAAACGCAAAAGGTCTTCCGCATTTGCTACCTTTTGATGAGATAGCTATAACACCAATACAATCCACTGTTTGCTGCAAACTTCCTCCCAATTTCATAAAATTCATTTTCTCTGTGGTGTTTTCATTGAAGTGATGATACATATGTGTGTGTTATATACATAACTGAGAAAAAAAAATAAGAAAAAAACCTCAAATGAACACCAGTAGTTGCTCTCTGAAAATGCAGCACAGTCAAGAACAGTAATAGTGTGCTCATTTCTCTATATACTCTTTGACAAATACCATAGGAAAAACTGTATTCAGACTTAGAAAGATAGGTAAATAAATTTGGAGTTAAGAGAAAAAGAAATATTTTATAATTATAATGTATGAATGACACACATCACATGGAGAAAGGACTTTAATAGAATCAAAAGAAATAAATGAGAAAAAGAGAATGAATACAGAGCAGGGCAAAAATGAAGAACATGAACAAAATCAGACCACGAATATAAAAGGAGATGATCAGAAATTATGAATGATCAAAAGGGAACAGAAACAACAAAAAGATTGCTTTTTTTTGGTAAACTAAATGAAACTTGAGAAGGAAAAAGACATTTTTTCAGCAGTTAAGCACGAGTATATTGAAGAAACTGCCTCTCTGCTGCATGCATCTTGTGTGAATCATTTTTAAGCAACTAAAATGTAAAAGCATTTACTCCACTAAGCACCGATGGACTGTTACCTTGATAGCCACTATGCTGTGACAATCTGCATGTGTGAAGGGGAACACAAGTGCAGGCAGGAAGGTGGGGATGATAAGTACTACAGGTGTACCATTGGTCCACGATTACAAGAGAGAATCCCATATACGTTTAGGTGCTACAGTTTGCATATGAAGTAAATTTATTTGGCTGAATAACCTCAGACCTAGAAGGTTAATTAAAACCATTATATATGGACTTCTTTCATTATTACAAATATTGCATAAGGCAATAGGTTAACTGTAGGTAGTGTCTGTACAAAAGAAAAATTAAAGAAATAAAGTCAATGAAAAACATACAGGATGACAATTAAGAAACTCATATAGAGAAAACAGCAGCTTTAAAAGGGTTAATTTTCTTTTATTCCCCTTAATTGCTAAGATAAAATTTAGTTCATCAGATGACACTTGAGAAAATCATCAAGCAACAGTCATAATTCTAAAATACTGCTTGGACTTATAGCTAATAATTAAAACAGTAGGCAGTAGACTCATCTGATTTTCGGAAGAAAAAAACCCAAGACCCACTGATGCTTCACACAGGGTATTTCAGAATACCCCATCAGACAAATTTATGACATTTTTTAAAAGAAAAAAACCCAAAACACACCAAAACCAAAGAACTGTACAAGATACTACTACTAATAAATGAACTGTTTCCTTTAAGAAAAGATTCGTCTTCGGAAACAATCCTTTTCTATCCCTGGGCAGTATTTTAACATCATCTTCTCTCAATTCTAATATTGGTATATTCCTATATATAGTCACAGCAAAAATATATACAGTTACAGTAAAAATCTTGCCACTAGGAAATAAAATAATATCAAGACCCATGTGCTTTATGCCACCACAAGACTGTATTTCATAGCTGTAATCAGAGCCATGAAATATGACAGGATTTTTAAAATCTAGAAAAAAAGGACTGCAAAATCCAAATGAATTATTTTAAAAACTGAAGTGTTATGTAAGATCTTACTATTCTACCACTGACAACGAAGAAATTGTGAAACGAAAATGAACAGTGAGCCTGTTCATTTTCAAGCAGCCTCAAGATTTAGCTCCTACTTCTCAGAAGAAAAAATTACCTTTTTTTAAAAAGTGTATACAAGTCAAAGCTTCCTGTATATTAAGATAAATATTTCAATAAAAATGTTTCAAAATAGGAAGTTAGAAAATCAAGCAAAACCATGAACCAACGTTCTGTAATTAACAAACTCAAGAAGTTACCATATGAAGTCCTTGTTTATTACATTCAGAATTCTGGGTCTTACTGAAGTAATTTACTCAACCTTTAAGGCCCTTTTACATTGTCAGAGGAGTGGAAAGAGGCCTTTAGCGTTGCTTCCATTTGCATCCCTATTAATTTATGCAAGCTAACAGTTTGCTGAGTACGTAGAAAGTACAATGATAAAAGCAGCTTATTCCTGGAAGAGCTTCTGACCTAAGGCCACAGTCCTACAACCACTTACATATGCGCTTAACTTGATACATGCAAGTAGTTCTCTGTTTAATGGCATGCTCGTATGCATTAAATTAGAAGTTTGCAAATTCTTTGCAAGATGGGAGCCTTGAAGATCAAATGCATTCTTCTAAAAGCAGGGTTGTTTTTTTCTTACTATCTGGAGAAGAAAAATTTAATAATAATAATAAAAAGACATTGATTCTATCTTCAAATGCCAGGTTAGTCTGAAAAAATAGATTTAAGCACTTGTTTCTTGCACTGTTCTATGAAGTCTTTTTTGCGGAGACTTAAGACATTTTCAGATGCCCTAAAATATACTTGTTCCTGTCTCCCATCAATAACAAAGTCCAAACGCTCTGCTCTGTCTAACAGTCTTTCTCCTAAAAAAAAAGTGCATTTGTGTTATACAAGTGACATACGCATTCCCACGTTAACTACTCATGAATAAACTAGCTATTAGCTTCATTGGCATCAATGTGCACTTTTCTATTTACTTCAACAGGACCAGAAATTTTAATGATATATTTTGAAATCCTTAAAGACCAAGTTTGACTAAACTTGACATGAAATAACAAAACTCATTTCCTTTATTAAACTTTAAATTAGCATAAGTAATTGCTGAATCTGGGCATATAGCTGTCTGTTGGCATCCACAGTGGTTACCACCACACCTCTGGAGGGAAGACAGTGTTAAATATAGTGACATTTGACAGCATGTTACTCTACAAACAGTCCTCTGACATCCATAGGGAATCACAGAGAGTGATGAGTACTCCAGCTGAAGGTGGAGTACTGATGATAGGTTTCAGTATTTGGTATTCTTTATTTATGCATATAGACTGCTTAATACAGATAAAGCAAAGCTGTGGCTGCTGGTGAGCAAAATAAAGCAGTATTTCACAGTTATGATGTCATCAAAGGACTATATTTCATGGCTATAACATCTTCGCAAATATATACATAAAGCAGTATCCCTAAGGAGCAATACTTGCTAAGTCTGCCTGAGGTCCATCTAGGTGGACCTCCTCAAATTCCATTTAATGTACATTAAGATTTGAATATCAAGGAAGTCTAAATAGCCTGAGGGTAGAAAAGGCATTCTGAGCTCCATACACTGTAGCATACTTGCCATATTACATGAATTTTTCTATATATTATGTGCTGTGTTATCTTCAATTCACTCTTTTTAAATTTCAGCACACTATTTTCCTTTTATGCATTTATCTATGCATATATGCTTTATATACTATATGTAATTACAAAATTACAACTCAAGTGAATCTCATATAATATATAAACTATCATTGATGCAGTCTCAGAACTTCAGATCTTGAAAATAGAATTTGATTACTTTATTCACTCTAAACCAGTATCATTGTAATATCAGCCTTAAGCAATATAGACTGCTAAAATAATTTGGTTTCATTTCTCCAAAAAGGAAAACTGATAGGATTATTTTCGTGATAAATTAATTTTACCATGTAATTGCAATTATGACTTCTAATTAATGAATGGTTTCAGCCTCACTAACTAGGTCAGCATTTTTCTTTTAAAAAATATTTTTTCTCTTCAGATAAGCGTCATGATATGTCCAAGCTTTGGGGAAATGCACATAGCACTTTTACAGGTCAATGATTCCAGAAGTTGAGAAATGGTGAAAGTAATGTGACATGTTTTCCTAAATATTCACGCCTTTTTTTTGTCTCTATAACAAGAAAAAATAAAAAGCAAGCGGGATCAAGGTTTCTAAGTGCTATTAAAGAATTATTTAATTTTGTGACTGAGTTTCCCAGTCTGTGGAATGCTGAATAATGTGAGACCAATAAAACAGTAAACTGATCTATTGCATCATGCTTAGCAATATTCATATGACATTACGGAATATATTGACAAGAGGCAGAGTTCAAGAACAGCTTTTCTGTGATCAGATGAATTCCTATCAAAAGTTATTAAAGGAACCTGAAAGGCTACTTCATACGTCATGTAGGATAGAGTCCAAAGCTCCTCATTGTGTATTGCTCTGTCAGATGACATATTTGACGGCACTATGCAAGAACTTTTCTCCAGTGTCTCCTGAAGATGTCCTCTGGCACGTATATACCATTTTAAATTCTACATTGTTCATCTTCCATTCACATCCCTGTCAACAACCTCATCATGCTGTCCTTTGATTCCAACTGATTCATGCATTGGGGTATGAAGATAGAAAAGAAAACTGAGTAAGTTGCAATTATTAAAACAATGATTAGCAGGATAAGATGAGAGAAAAATAATTTCCTTGGAAGAGGCTCAAAATTTGATGGCTAAAATGTTATGGATATAGTAACTAAACTAAATGCTAGCTCTTATCAGACTGCAACACACCAAAATATCTGCTGTTTTGTTACCGTTTTCTTTTTCTGCTGCTAGAAATAGTCACATATTTAAAGAGCACCTCTTAAAGAAAATTTCCATGAAAAATTGAGATTCGGTGTATACTTTGAAAAGTAGTCAATATCAAACACCAAGCAGTTGTGTAATTGGGAATTGTTTTTTTCTGAGAATAAGACAATAAAAATAATAAAGTACAAATCAAACCAGCAAAATTAAGTACATAAAATTTAAAGTTATACATATTTTCTCAAATCATAATAAACAATATGAAGCACTTACAACGTTTGCATTACACAAGCCTTGAAAACAGGACTGTATTACGCTTACATAACTCCTCAGTGAATGCTTATCATGAGCGCTGTCCAAATAGCATCCTTTTTTTAATGAGAGTTAGTATTTATTTATATATGCGAGCCAAAGATTTATGAACTGATTAGTAGTTCTAGCCTCACAGTAGAAGTATCAAACTTCAGATAATTTTATGAAGGGTTTTTTTCCATACCATAATGTAATTCAGTATCCTTTAAGAGCCACTCAGTCCAAAATGCATATATGCAACCCTCTGAAATAGTATGTCCACAGTATACATTACACTGTCTTTCTCAGTTATCCACAATAACCCATCATTGTGGTTTTACGCTGATGAAGAGCCTTTTAAAAAAAAAAAATAAAAAAAATCAATGCAACTACACTGCCATAAAATCAGAGAAGCACAGACCTGAATGAGCCTACCTTGAGTATTTTCTCTAATTAAAATATGATTTTTACAGCTTTATCCTCAGTCTTTGAAATATATCATCCAATAAGGTTTTTTATAGCAAACAATATGCCAATGAATAATCCTGCAATACTCACATAACACAAAACTGTGTAAAATACTGACAAGTTTTTCTATCTGTAATCCCCAAGAATATTTTATGAAGTCAAATATGGCTGCTCAAGTTTTCCAGCATGAATATACAGCTTGACCGTCTTGAAGGAAACAAAGAGGAATAAAGTGAAAGAGGGAGCTATAATGGGACAATTTATTTTTTTCTGTAATATCATAAAAGATGCAACATATACACTGTACTGGTTGGCCACACTGGCAAAGCAGACATATACAAATGTCTTCCTCACAAATATGATTTAATATGCCACAGATTAACAATATTTTTGGGAATGAGCCCTGATTATTAAAAAAACACATCTGGAAAGATGTGAACCCTTGGGGGGATGGGGGAGGGAGAGGACATCAACAAAATCAAACAAACAAGAGCTCAGATGTCCTCTACACAGCCATTTTAGAAGTTCTAAGCTAATAAACTAACTGCAGGAAAAACTAGGAGCAGTTGCCATTGCACAGTTTCAGCTTTCCAAATATAGGCTTTAATTGTTATTACTTCTGCCTACCCAAATACCAGCATAGGTATATCACTAATTTTAACACTGGGCCATATTTCTGAATATTTGATTCCGGGGTTTCTCACCAATGCTATTACAATATGTTTAAATAGCTAAAAATTTTGTAACTAAACAAAACTGAGGTCTAATTCTAATTAGGACAACTTTTGCCATGTTGGTGAATAAGTGCATAGAAGAGGTTATTTTAGCATTTCTGCACACTGACCATTACTGCACTTTACAAAGATCTTTTAACACAAACCCTTGTCTGAAGCCTGCACCAAGGAGAGAAAATAAGATCGACTACTCAATTCATAGCCTTCTCTTGAGTATGTCATGGTAAAGAACCCCAAAAAATGGAATATGGTAACTAAAAACCTAAACTCAGGTGTGTGATAAGCGGGTGTCACTGAGCTGACCACAGATACTGAGAAAGTCAAGGCTTTGAGAGAGGACTTTTGCCCTTAGGACTCTGCTGCAGTCCCATGACCGCCATGTCCAGTTTCCTTTTCTGACTCTGAACTATACTGACCTAATTTTGCGGGTAAATACCACTAGTCAATTTGTCAATCACAATGTCACATTAAATTTTTTACTAGCAAAAACTAATTCTTTCAGAATGGAGGTAAAATGGTTCCTGGTGATAACATTTTTTTTTGGTTTAGTTATATTATTCCAACTTTTATGTTTTTTTATGTTTTATGTCTCAAGAGAGAGTAAAATAATAAAGGAGTTTTCAAAGAGGTAGAAGGAAAACGTGTATTGAAAATGAAACTATTTTCTTTAATGATCTGCTGAACAAAGCATGCATCACTGAAACCAACAGAAACCCAGCAATTTCAGAAATAAAGTCACTAGCATCTCTCACTAGGTGCTTGCATCCAACTGCTGGACTACAACTTTGCATGTTACATACACAGCGTAGTGGTATCTAGTTAAGTATTATTAACACGTTCATCCTACGTAGTATTCCACACGCAATAATCTCAGCTGATTTAATGACAAAAACACAACAAAGAACAAAATAGTTGTTGAGCAATTACATGTCACTTTTGATTCTCACCCCATCTGTTTCCAAAACCAGACATTGTTTCCTAGTCCTTTACAATTACCAGGGTGTTATATTGCCTTTATGACCAAACTACAGTGGAGACAACTGGAAAGCGCAAAGCTTTCTGACAGCTTCTGCAGGTCCCTTGGTGCATGAAACTACAAGAGACAATGTATTGTAATGCAGATGTTCATTGATTCCCTGCAGAATATCACAGACTAGGAGTCCTTCACTGAGTGACCTACAGGGATTTGTACTTCACATAATAACCACTACATAGCATATCATGTCCAAAGCAAAACACCCAGTGAATCCGATCATTCATCCTTTGCCTATACCTTTCCCAGCTATCAACGTTTTTTTCAGAGAACAAGAAGTCTTTTGCGCTTGAAATGTAAATGCCAATCAAAACAGAATACATTTCTAATGTGTACCACCTTTTATTCAGAGTGCAATGCCTTTTACGAGTCAGGTCAACGTTCTTGCCTCATGCTGGACATACATAAGTACAAAACAACTCGGGAAGACACCGGATCAATTGCAAGCCAACCTAGTCTAGAAGTGAGCCCACTTGTAGGTTAAGATGGTTTTCAGAGAATAATTTACATCTAACACACCAAAAATGAATAGTCTCGCTATGACAAGTAAATATTTCACAAATGGGTAAATAAAGGATCAGAAATAGTAAATTCACACCTAACTAAAAAATAGACTTGAAGGATTTTTGATAGCTTTGCTTTTCTGAAGCTTCTGAAGCATTTTGACTAGAATCAAAATGAAGTTTTGCATTTGAAAATATTCTAAAAGGCTAAATTGTTTAAATAAAGTTCTTCAAAATGTGAAAATGTACATATGAGAAAACATTACTTTTAAACTAGGTTCATTTCTACAGCAACCAATTTTGAAATTAAATTTAAATTCACATATATATGTTAACTGTGTGAAACAATGATAAGGAAATGGCATCCCAACTGACAAAACAGTTGGAATACTTGACAAGGGCTCCAGCACTCAGTGATGAGCTTGCTGCTTTTTGATATTTTAAGATGCAAGTCAAATGAGGTAATGCTTATCTCTAAGTTTACAGAATTCTACGATATTTGCACCTTGAATCATGAAAGGTACGCTACAGAATTCACCGTAGTATGTGACATCAAGACAGGACATATCTCAGTTTTCACTGCCTATTCACAAGACTTCAGGGGAATTACACCTCAGTTTTCTCTTAAAGCCTTGTTGACCACCATTTCTGTCTAGTGGGCATCATTTCACCAGGTGTGACCATAAACAAAAATCGTCCCCACGACTTGTAGATCATGCAACAGCCTGTTGACCACAAAACTTAAAATTGCACATGGGAAAGATGACAGGAAAAGTTTGGTAAGTACTGCCATGTTAGCTCACACAGCTTCTCTCACTTTCTCATCTTTCAGGCCCATAGAGGAAACAGTCAACAAGATCAATTGCCACATAGAACAGCCAATTTCTGTACTAAGTCAATCTGTTAAATGTAAAGGAAAGTTAATTACATGTGTCAAAGAACAATTTGGAGTACTGAAGTCAGACAGGGCCATATTTATGCGCTGAGAGACTTCCTCAGCCTTTAAACAGGTGACTGCATACAAACAGCCTCTGGAGAATACTCCCCACAATGCTTTAAACTCCTGCACCTTGGGATCCACTTGGGAAGAGTCTCAGCTGGCCTCAACCAAAATCATGCCAGTAACTATTTTAACACTTCACAAGTATATAGTACTCAGCCTCTGTCACTATGGACTATATTAACACAGTATGCGTGTAGCCTGTTTTTCCTTATAGTTCCTAGTCCTGCATGGTGGATATCCAGATGCTCCTATAAATCCTCCCAGGTTATACACTAAGAATGACTCTTAAAATATCATTTCTTAAATATAAATTCTTACAGCCATTTGATGATATAAGAAACTCAGCTTTTGCTAAAAACAAAATGGGGTAAGGGGTAAACCTCTCATGAAGTTCACAGTTGTAGCAAACATTTAGCAGTGAGTCCAAAAGATACACGGATGAAGTCTGTAACTTATAGGCACTAACTACACCATAAAGTTCAAACAAGTTGAATATAGTGCAAGAACACTTGGGGAACAATGAATTTAGCCAATCAGATGTAAAATGGAATGACACCTTGCAGAGTTCTGCAGATCAAATTTCAGGTAATCAACCCAAATCTGGGCTATGCATGGAAAAAGACTGGGAACACTACAGTCCTTGCAGATACAGATCACAGAATCACAGAACGTTACGGCTTGGAAGGGACCTCGGGAGATCAACAAGTCCAACTCCCCTGCTAGAGCAGGATCAAAGAATCAGGGCAGGTCACCCAGGAAAGCATTCAGATGGGTCTTGAAAGCCTCCAGAGAAGGAGACTCCACAACCTCTCTGGGGACCCAGTTCCAGTGCTCTGTAACCCTTACAGTAAAGTAGTTCTTCCTCATGTTGAGGTGGAACTTCCTGTCCTCTAGCTTAAATCCACTGCTCCTTGTCCTAACACAGGGCATAAGGGAAAAGAGATTGTCACTTCCTTGATGTCCAGCCCTCATATTTATACACATGAATTAGATCCCCTCTCAGTCTTCTCCTCTCCAAACTAAAAAGTCCCAGGTATCTCGGCCTTATAGATCAGTTCTATATACAAGACCGAAAATTATTTGAAATCTTGCATTTAATACACAGGTGTGGTAACCTCTTGAAATAGTTACAGTATTAGAAATGAAACCATGAAGAGAGCGGTCCACTAGCACCTACTTTATCCACCTTCATACTATTCAAGTGTCAAAACAAGACCTGCAGTTCAAGGGTTAACTTGATGGTTATTATGCCCTTACTTTTGCTATTCTGTGTCCACATGGCCTCCTCCTATTCCAAACTAGTGCTGGAAACCTGATCAACATCCACAGAAATCCTCCCCTGCTCCTCCAAGATCCACTCCCAGCTCCCTCATAAGCGAGCCTGGCTCTCCGCTTTTAATCCAACATCTACCTCACTACTGAAGATTTATTTAGACTCTTTCTTCATAAAGGGCTCCAAAAGTCTGTAGTGATTTTTGACACTTTGTTATAATGTTTCTATGACCCCCCCACCCCCACCTCAGATACCACACCACCACCCAGCCTCATTTTCATATGGATACAAAGCATCAGGATAAAATGATGGTTCATTATAGTGGTACAGAGCTCTTATCTTCATCCGGCAAGAGTCATTTCCTTCCAAAGATTGAAATGCAAATGTGAAAATTAATGATAACTGCATTATCTGATAGCAGAGATAATACCGATTCACTGTCAGAGTAACACACAGTCATTCTATGATTTCCTCTGCTTCTTCACAATATTCTTCTTACTGTCAGACTATATCTACAGTTAACTATGTTTCATGGATTTTTGTTAATTTACATCAAATAGCATTTCCAAGATCTTATATCTACCACATTTCCCCAATCAAAAAAGAAACAAAATCAGGACAGTAATCTCCAAGTCCTTCTTAGGACTGGTTTAAAAAGAAAGAGAGAAAAAAAAATGAAAAAAAAAAGGGAAGAACTAAAAAGGGGGGAAAAAAAAAAAAGAGACTATGATTGATGTCTGTTTCCATCTTGCAGTGGTCTTCCAATCTTTCCCATCTATGTTATACAGTTTTGCTTTGTAACCCAAACTGTTTATAGCACTACTAAATAACAGAGTAAACCCAACAATCAATACATATTTACAGTGATTCTTATGAATGGTTACAGGAAATCTATTCAGAAAAGCTTTACAATCTACCTTTTACAGCAGGTAAAAATATCAGCCTGGCGTGCCAGATGTTCATGAGAACCTTTCTGATCCACATCTCGTTAAAGCAACAGACCAGAATTCACATGAAAGCTGGTTTCTTCCCATCTTTTATTAAGCAGAAATAGCAGTATAGCTCAACAGATTATTTTAAAGCACCATTAAATTTTCTGGATTTTCCTAAAATGTATCAGAAAGTTTAAGAAAATACCAACTTGTAATAGTAATTGAAACTATACTGTGCTATATTTAACTATCCTTCACACTTTTGTCAACAGTTCTCTATGTGTATGAGTTATGATGAGTCTTCTAAGTCGTAACATGAGTTGTAAGTTCATTCTGCCTTATTTACTATTATCAAAAGCAGAAGTTCAGTTGATTTACTGGAGGCAGAATTCTACACATGGAAAACTTTCACTTTATGCAGAGATGAATCTAACCAATACATTAAAATTTATGATAAAATGACCACAAGAGTTTTAGGTCTTATGTTCCAGTACATATTTTGTTTCATTCTGGATATGTGGGCAATATAAATTTTCTCACTTTCTAAGAATAATTCAAATGCATTTCAAAAGAACTTCTGAGAATGACTTTAAAGACTATTCAACTCAAAAAATCAACACATTCTGCTAGAAACCTGTGATCCTTTATGGCCATGAAAGTAAGAGCTCACACAGGGAGTAAGGATGACAGTATACAGCATTTGAACTAAAGGAGAGAGCCAATTCCTTCTTAGGACCAAGGTTTTCTAAGCGGCATTAGCTTCACCTTTGTAAATGCCGAATACTCAGTTCCTCAACTGCTAAGACAGAATATTTCTCTGTCTAAAAGGCAGATACAACTTCACTGATGGTTGAAACACTCACTGGTTATTTGATCTCTGCAGGAAGAAAGTCTAAAGAACCGAGCACACAGGATGGTGGAGTGGGTTTTGAAAATCTTCTTGGCTTAGTTAGTCAGAACTAGAAAACTGTGTCCCATCTGTCTATAGTGAAAGAAATTTCCCTTGCATATTACAGAATAGGTATGGAATGTCTTCTGCTGCATTGTTTTATTTTACCACTACAGAGAAATAGCACAGAATTTAGAAGGGCACAGACAAGTTATTAACAGCTTGAGTACAAAATTACTAGAGAAATGAAAATTGGGATTTGCTTATGTGAATGACTGCTAGTACTTTTTCATTATAAATGCATCCAAACAGTACAACAGTGATAACAATAATGTTTAGTATATTCATCTATTCATTCCATTTTAGTTACAAGGAATTATTATAATCAGCCAGTCTAACTTCTGCCCCAGTGGAATTTATCCCATTTAAGAAGTCCAGTATTTTCCACAGAACTGGATCATGTTCTCTAGGAAAGTATCTCATCCTGAATGTAAATATTTCCCATGATAGAAAAGTGACTTTTCATCAAATGTTCCAACAATTAACTTTAAGCACCAAAATCTGTCCTTCATCTCTGGAATTCCAGAGCTTAAATATCCATTTAATCTTCTGATACTTTTACTAGAAAGAGGTGCCCATTGTTATCAGATTTTCACTTTGAATTTCAAGTAGTTTGTCATCAGGTTGTCCTTTAATATTTTCTTTGACAAAATAAATAAAAGGACTAGATTTTTTTTTTTCTAAATACCATCCTTTCAACATTCTAGTGGCTCTTCTCTAAAACCATTTCAAATTTTAATATTCTTGAAGTGTGAATGCAGGAGACAGACCCCTGCTTCAGCATCAAACAAGAATGCTAACCAGACAAGCAAGACAATTTGAGAACCCAGACATATCCTTTAAACACAACACTATCCTTTGGGCTCAACCCTGGTTCCCTAGATCTCAAGACTTTTTTGGACACACAGTTTTCTGTAGTAAAACATCTTTTACCTTCTCATAAGCACACAACATCATCTTTAATTTTACTGAAACTAAAATTTTGCTACAGCTAACATGTCAAGCTCTGGGGAGACTTTACTACAGCCATACAGCACTTAAAGGGGGCCTACAGGAAAGATGGGGATGGACTCTTTATCAGAGAGTGTAATGATAGGATGAGAGGTAATGGCTTTAAACTGAAAAAGGGTAGATTTAGGTTAGATATTAGGAAGAAATTCTTTATTGCAAGGGTGCTGAGACATTGGAACAGGTTCTCCAGAGAGGTTATGGATGCCTCCTCCCTGGAGGTTTCAAGGCCAGGTTGGATGGGGCTTTGAACAACCTGGTCTAGTGGAAGGTGTCCCTGCCCATTCTATGATTCTGTAATACCTAGCCATTATTCAGTATTTTCTTTGGATTTTAACTATTACAAAGAACTAATATTTAAATCACTCCTTTTCCTATCCCCTGTAACTATTAAGAGTCCTGACTTATAATAGATCAATATCAATTTTCTGCTGACTTTTTTTTTTTCTTACCACATTTTAACATGTCATCTTACTGTTATTAATGAGGCTACTGATAATTTTTTAGTTACTTTTCCTGTTTGTTTGGGTTTGTTGTTTTTTTTTTTCCCCTCCATTTTAGCCATGTATTACACTTCCTAGCATCTGGTTATAGCCACTGTTTTCCTATTCATTTTAAACTTGGATTTTTCTCTGTCGTTTTTATCTTGTTTGCATTTTTAAAATTCTCTTCTAGGTAAACTCAACATTTCCCTCATTTTTATTATAGCTTTCAGAACATCTAAAAAATTATTCTTAAATATTTCCAAGTTATAAATCATACCTTTTCATTCAAATCTTTTCTCCATTTCAATACCGTTCATATTTGCTGTCTCTTAAAATGGCAAGTATAGTGAAATGAACTTGTATTCACCAATACAAGCATGACCACTAGATGATAAATAAGCACTGATTTCTAATCCTGTAAAGAATTTTTCCGTATATCTTAAGATATACTATCTTATATGATACAATTTTCTTATGCTGGATTAATCAATATTTTAGTTGAGTGGCTGGGCATCTAAAGTTTTCAGAGATTTTAAGAAAGTTCTGATATGAAAGCATAGAACCTCTGGGATATTTAATTCACAGTTCCCAAGCTTAGGAGGTTTTTGTTCTTACATAGAACAGATATCCACTTAAAAAACAGAATGAACTGTTCTTAGACTTTTGCTGTTGGATGTAATGCAAAAAGGATCATGTCCTTTATTGTGTGTCCATACACAGTGTATCGACCTCAGTTTCTATTATTTCAGAGTAGTCTTCTCATTAAAAAGCATTTTTCAAGAATGAAGACAAAAAAAAAAAATCAACGAAAACAGGATAGTTCAAAAAACATTCAAGTAACACTCAAAGCGACTACACAGGGTATGCATTATCTCTGCAATTCCTTGATGGTCAGTGAAGGTCACAAGACTAGGTGATCTGGAAGATTGCTTCAGCAGAAGCTCTTTGAAGCTACAGCACATTTTAGCTTTAGATTTTCCTTCATAAAAATATTCTAATTACAAAGGCTTGGGAATGAATGTGAACCATTTAACGATGCAAATTTTCAAACAAAATAAAACTCTAATTAATGCTGGAAGCTTAATTTTGTCTCATCTGTGAGTAAGTTGTTGCTAACGAATAACTCACAGAACTTCAGTCCCTGGCAAGTACTGGCGCTGAAAATAACAGTATGTTCCCTGAGAGCTAAAAAAAGGAAAGAAAAAAAAACCACATTAAAACAACAAAACAGCTCTACTATTTAAATGAATCTTTGAGTTGTCACAGTTCACATTATCAGTTGACAGCAACTTGTATCATGCAGAATACAGACATTGTTGGATTCTGAGATAGCTCCATTTCAGTAAGCAGACAAAGACAGATCAGACAACAAAGAATGTATGGTCATCTGCTCTTCGAGGTAGTACCTCTACTATGAATTGGTAAAGCTGTTGAAGAGAAGTTTAATGGTTCTGTTTGTCCTGTGCTAAAAAATGTTCCTAACTAAGCAAAATATTCAATGGTTTGTTTGTTTTGCTCCACAGATCTGAAAAAAGTTATCTTTGTACTGTATGGTTGAAAATAATCTTCTCTTGATCATTTCTTCATCCATATGAATATAAACCCAATTTCATTTCAGAAAGCATCCATGATGGAGTATTGCACGTGGTATGTATCCCTCCCTTTCTACATACATATCATATGCTTGTAAAGAACCAAGATTTAAATAAAAGAGCTGGTTATTTCATGCTGGTGGTCATCAGTTTTCTGAAGTCAAAAGGAATTTTCCCACATTCAGCTTTGATTTCGATCTCATCTCAACATTACTAAATGAATACTACAAGGAATGCACACATCTTACTGTTTAACTGAAATTTTGCCGCTCCCGAAAATACTCCTTTTACTTCACGCTGTCATAAAAGATATCTCTGAAACTTTTGTACAAGATAGCTCATTTATAAAGCACTAACAGCCCACAAAACGCAAAATCAAATATGTTGAAAAGCACTAAAACCAAACAGCAACAAAACCTACCAATTTCAGATACAGTTTATTTGTAATTAAATTTAAAGTAAGTCATGTGTTAATCACTGACAGTCTTTAAGTCTACTATGAAGCTGGAAAAGGCCATTCTGCTACATCCAAAGATGTCTTTTGTATTATTTCAAAGATACTGTAGTGTATTACAATACTAAACCTTATTTCCACATAACATCATAGTGCTTTATATAGAACAACAACTTGTGTGTGTATTATCATTAAAAATATTTTAAATTACATCATAATAATTAGATATATCATGTCTTCTTTTTTTGTTTGCATTATATTTTTCCAGCTACTGGTTTCATAAAATTACCATTAGTTTTGTTCTCTTCATGAAGAGCATACAGTAATTTGCAAAATCAAGAAAGAATGAAAATGTGATTGAAATACAGGAATTTTCTAATTAAGTATTATTACTGCATTATAAATTATTGATAGAATGTTTCTGGAACTCTTTTCTGACATGCTCATCCTTTTCAGGGAAAATAAGAAATACAGCTATTCTGATAGTATGTTTGGCTTCATATGCACATTTCCCAACAGCACTACTAAAATATAGCCAATACAATGGATTTAAGGTTCATTCCACAGTCCACACTCACAGAAAGATGGCACTGAATTCAACTGCAGAACTACCTAATTGAAAAATACAGTTTATCATTTTATCTTAAGTACTTTATGGTACCAATAGAGGTTTGACATATTTATAGTGAACAAATGCTTGGAAAGTATCTCCATGTTTTCATCATATCTTATATATTAGCAATGTTATGCTTGCATCATCTTCACTACACATAACAGAAAGTGATACCATGAATTATTGTTTTACTTTGAAGTTCTAACACTTCATTGACTGCAATCTAAGAGCTTTCCATTCAACTGAAATCAAGTAAACAAAGTTCTTGAAAATGTCAGTAGATACTGTACCTATTTGTTAAGCTCAACATGTTGATAAATGTAGGCACAAAGCTTGAGAAGAGACACAGGCATCTGGTTGGTCTTCTGGCATCAGAAAACAGAGCAGAAAAGCTTCTACTTTTACACAACCACGAAACTGAGAACTCACAATAGATTTTAATCCTAAAATTCTAAGCAGCAACAACATTTTCTTCTATATCAAGCAGGTACATAAGGCATTTTACAAAAAGGTATTAGTCTAAAACATTTTTCGCTCAAGAACTTTATCTTAGCACAACATCCAAGACTCTAAAGGATCATAAAAGAACTAATGCATTAAAAACCAATGCAAAAACATAATACATCTACTAAAATAACAATATTAAAAAATACTGGAATCTAGTTTAAGAAGTTTCTCCTGGCTTTTTCATTGTTTTTTTTCCTACCTGGTCCATCCCAATCTTCAGTCTCCACAGCAAGCTGTCCTGGTTTCTCTGACCTTGCATCACCATCAGATTCTGTCGTCTCCTGGGTGCCTTCTTCATTGCCTGAAAAAACAGTCACAGAAATACAGTACTGACATATTTCAACAGTGACTTTTAGGAAGTGCTCCTACAATATCCTAACAGCTGCTTACACGCCTAAGTGAAAACATATGCATGTCTATAAACTAAGAGAAAATAAAAAAAAGTTAGATATGTAAATATTAGACATGTCTAACAATGTCAAAAATTATCAGACATGTCTGAGAGTTCCCAGTGATTCAAACAAGCCCTGAGTATCCAATCCTTCCAGTTCTGTGGAGAGACAAATCTTAGACATCAGTGTTTATTCCATAAGCTTAAAAAAAAAAAAATAAAAAAAAAAATCAGAATTACAACTTGCACCCAATTCTGTAAACCAACGCACAAAAGAAGTCATTAAGTTTGTATGCACAAATGAGACAAAGAAATCAGCTTGCTACTCCTCAGGAACATATGCTTTCAGTTATGTGTTTTGTTGAATTGACACCTGTTTTTTATGCATTATGGATTACTGACACTTAATATAAAAATATGGTTCACTAAACATTCTGGTTTTTCAGGCAACTAATGCAGGGCTACTCCGTGGTATTTCAGCACTGAAGGAACTTGGCCCTTAAAAGGTCATAAGGAGAATATTATAGGGACTTGCTGGTACAGTATCAAGCTTTATCTAAAGAGCTGCAACATTTCTGATGAATTTAAATATTTCACTGTCCAGAAGTACCTGAGAATATCTGTCTGTCTTCAGTAACTATTCACTACAAGGTTGTACCATACGACATATGGAAAATTATAAGGTTAAATTTTTAGAGATGACCACTTCATTTTTATTTGAAGAATCCTTGTTGAAAGCGCGGTTGTTTTGGTTAAACAAATATTCTGGGAAAGCTCCTTGCAAAAAGTGCTTTGAAATAACCACTACAAAAAATTACACTGAAGGTTAGGGGTTCAGAAATTAACACAAAGTAGTCTGGTCACAGTAATGTGTTAAACGACATCTCCAAGGGCTTATCAGTGAAATATGACTGAATGATTGTTTACTTTTTTCAGCCATCTTGAAGCAAACTTTAAAAAAAAAAACCCCAACTATGTCCCACAGAAAAGAGGCAGTATTAAAGAAAACAAATGCTGTGTGTTTTAGAATCTGAAAATCAAACTGTTGATTGGACAATAGGAGAGCAAGAAGGAGCAAAAAGCACAGCAATTAAGTAGTGACTTGCAATTTTTTCCCCACTCGTGATAATAAAAGCTTTTATTAGCAACATAGGTAAAGAAATGTGATTACAACAAACCATGCCAGATCCCCATACGTTATCACTTGAGCTATATTTATACCAGATAAGATTGTGACCCAGTCTTCAAGTACATGATTATATACAAACACTATAAAGTATTCACTTCATGTGTATATGCAGCATCTTGTAACAACACATTCTTCATTGCATTCATAAAACAAATTATTTTTTCAGATTCTAAAAATAAGAGCCTAGTAAAACTCCTTCTCACACACACAGAGTACTATATTCATTCCAGATTTTGATAACAAAAAACAGTTCTGCATATTCATAGTACTAAAACCATTCACTGTATTCGTAGGCACTTAAAAGCTAAAAGACAACATGAATACCTAGTACAATTTTTCTGTTAAACAACATTTTACCCAAGCATTTGAAGTTCACATGTTTCTGTTCAATCTGAAGTTACCTTGCAAAGGACAGTTCTAAATACATGCTGAACATGCTGAACAAGCTGTCAAGTGTCTTATAAGTAGTTTTAGCTTTTTTTTAACTCACTATTCTGAATTAGCATTTGTATAGTTACAGTCATGAAACTGAGCTCTGCTTTTTTTGAGTGGACTGAGGAACCTACCAGATATTTTTACCTTTATATTTCTACCTTCATAGCTACTTATAGCTGCAACAAACTGCTCTTTATTGGAGTGACACAAAGAACAATTTTCCAATGTTCAAACCTAGCAAGATCCACTCCATTTTTCTCCAAAATGTTGGAAAGAATTTCACAGCAAAGGCAATTCCGATTATGAGTTTCTAACTCAAGCTGTACAATCAATACAGAAAGTTCTTAAAATGTTCTTTGCATGGAATTTTTATACTAAAAAAAAAGTTTTCTTCCACCATAAACAATTGATCTCTACGGACTAAATCAGAAAACCAAAATTTAGAAGTAGTAAGAATTCTTTTAGATTTAATCCCAGCACAGAAAATTTTAGCTGCAAAATATAGACATTTTTCCAGGTTATAATATATGGAAACCTGGCCTTAGCATGCAAATTTGAACAGTCTTTCAATCAATTCAACCAACCAAAATATCAAACAAAACTACTAGAACTGAAAGAGGAGAAACTTGCATGAAAAGTTCGGGCTTGTATGAAAAGATTGGGGGATGAAAATGGATCTGAAAATGCGCATTAGCAGATGGCTTAATTTCCATTAACTTGCTTATTCAGTGTTTCCTGAAGTATGCCATTATGTGCTTTTCATAATCAAGTTTTCATGAATGAATGCATGTCCTCTACAAATAGAGTAGGAAAAAATGTGAGAATTTACATTAAGGAAAACTTTGTTTGGTCTAGAAGTATTTTAAATTATTTTTATTGATATTTTTCTATAGCTACCAAGTTCATGCACCACACACCTGAAAGATCACAACACTGATTTCTCCTGTTCCCCTACACTACTCTCTCAATACTGAAGCAATCTGCTTGTAAAACTAAGAAACGGTACGTTACTGGGAACTTCAGAATCCATCAGTGAAGCAAGTCTATCCCAGGCTCAGTTGAGCATCAAGGTCAGATGAAAACACACAACCAAGTCAATCCATTTGGTGCTGGAGACAGTGCAACTTTAAGAAGTCAAAACAAGGCTAAACACAAGAGCTGATAACAAAACACATCTTTCAAGCTTTATTCATTTTCTTTACTCTTACTTAATGCTACTTTAGCGGCTAACATTTGTTTAGCACAAAGGAGTTCGTTTCCTTACAAAATTTATTTTATTTCCATTGTTTACTCTTTTTGTTCATTTACTATTTACCAGTCTCAATAAGACTATTTTTAAATATTACTTTAAAACCGATTACATTTTTCTGCATCTTACAGGTGTAGACTTTAATTAGATCCATGTCATGTTGCTTTTTGTTATTATTTCTTCCAAGCAAAATCAAGTGCTTTTTGGCTTATATATTCCACTTATTTTTCTACTAACCTGTTGATTCCTTTCTCGTCCCATTGTTTTAGTTTTTTCTCAAGTTTATATCTTCACTTTGTTGCTCAATTACACTTAGTATTTAAATCAAATGAGAAATAACTTTTTACCATCAACATCAGAGATTGTTATAGAAGTATTATGAATGATAACTGCTCTAAAATGAAGCAAAATCTACTTCTGTTTAACTGTTTCCTTCTGGCAACTAATATCAGTAAGTTAATTCTGTCCTTTAAAAGAACATTATTGCATTAAAGAAAGGACTTATATGAGCAAGAACCTATAAATATCATATAGTATGTTTAGTCATGAGTCAACTAAGTCTACTGGACTCTCAGCTATTTTTTTATATTTAGTATTAAAGCTACACTGGGAAGAATTCATCTTCTCTAACCTTAGATGTCAGAAAGTTAAGATAATCCAGACTATTTATATAGGCACTCCTATAGACAGGGAAGGGAGAAACCTTCAGAGTGACTCATCCTATCTGAGGATGCATGAGATAGGAGACCCCTCTTGGTGTCTGAGATAGTTAGAATGAATCATTCTCTGGAACACACAGCTTAGACTAGGAACCTATCTTTAGCCTGCTAAAGTTAAGCGAAACTAATCTCTGCCTTACACTGAAGTGCTGAATAGACAAAATATGGCTTAACTAACGAGAAAAAAAGAAAAGTGTCTTAAACAACTTCAATACTGTAATACGAATAGAATTTTCATCTGGACCTTACTATTTCTTACCAGTTATTGTTTATGTTGCTCTTCAAATACAGTTCACATTTTTTAATGTGGTTTTTAATATCCTAGTGTTTACCCCGTAGATGCAGGTGAACACGCTAAATCACTGTAATTCAAGGTGGTACAGTTTGGTCAGGGAATGTGAAGACTGAGAAATGAGAGGGAGAATTCTGACAACACTGACAAGAAAAAAGGAAGACTTGAATATTAACAAGTAATTTCACTTTAATCTTTTTTAAAAATTAAAGACTTCCCAATTTGTACTTAATCAGCTTGTACCACAAGTAGTTGTGATATTTTAAAGCAGCATATGGGTTAGAAGTTCTTCTTAACCCTGCTGTTTTAATCCATGTTGTTCGTATCAGTATTAGGCTCTTACAGAAAGCCTCATACAATGGAACTATTGAACTTTCTTGACTAGGAACATTATAGCAGCTGTTAGTCACGCTATAATATATTTTGCAATCAGCTAAATCAACAAAGTATTTTTAACAATGAACAGTTCAGAACTGACAGATCTACTTTCTTGTTCACACTGCTTATCACAGCATAGATATCATATATGTTTGCCAGGTGCTTCCTATAGTTAGGATACCTTCACAGAAGCCACTCACAAAAGATAAGGTCATAAAAGAGATGAAAAATGTGCAAGCTTCATACACTTATGGTTTTATCATCAGACAAAATAGCTTTGGATGAAGGACTGTACCAGTCACAAACTGCACACAGCAGCTTCTATTAGAGTGAGAGAACATTACAAGTTTGAAATTCAGTTTGTGCTCATTCTTCCCGGCAGCATAAAAGTAACCTTAAATTGTTAACATACTAATACAGCTGTTCAGAGTGAAACATCACTTCTCAATTAAAATAAATCAATTCAGAAAGAAATTGTTATGAAGTTTGTATCATTCTGTACTGCCAAAAGAGAAAATAGACACGATGCAGATACCTGGGGAGTCAGTCACTGTAGAATTTAATTTGGCAAGGACATAACCTTACGTATATTAACAGTCCAGTACCACTGGTCGTGAAGGGGTAGGATTTCATGGGGACATGGGAAAAAGAGGCCCTCTTTCTGCCGCTACCTACAGAGACAGTAATTCCAGATCCAACCAAAGATAGATTCTGAGACTGTACACAGGACTTAGACGTCAGAGCTTCAGAAACTGTAAGTTAGCATTCAAAAATGGTCCTTTGTTCTTTGCTTTATCACAATGCCTATGACCAGTAACAAAACTAACACACACCGATAATCTTGGTCTTGAATCCTAAGAAACACACTCTAAGTTGAAAATCACTGCCAGGAGTTCAAAAGCAACAATCATGTAATCTTGAAAAAATCATATACAATTTAAAATACAAATGTAATGTACTTAATTCATTCGGCGTAATTTACTTTTTGGCAGTTCACACTTTTCTTAATATCACCAGTGACATCTAACAGGATGTAACCATCCTTGTGGATCACCTCTTTTTAAAGCATTCTGTGTATATAATCAACAAGTAGAAGTCTCTAATTTTAATGGCAATGGAACTTTTCAGCAGATACAAAATATTCTGGGTATAAAATGCACGTAAGTAATGCAAATAATTCAAAGATATTTTTAATAGGTTTTGGTATGGAAATAGAACTCTGAGAATAAAGATACTAAATAAATCAGAGGAGTTGCGTCCTTGTTTTGCCGTATTTGGCATCTGGTGTGAGGACAAGGTAAACCGCAGTGGCTACAGTGTCACACAAATGGGTTTATTCTACAAGGCTTGCAAGGACAGAGAGAAAGAAATCCAGTGCTATCACTACCAGACTGTTATCACACCATCTGATTTCTATCAGAAATAATTTCAGTGAATCCCAAAGTCAGCTGAGACACTCTATAAATACAGTAAGTCTGAGAAAAATCTGGCTCTCAGATGATTGATTTGTTAACATACCTGAAAGAAACCAGAACTTGCACGTGTTAATCCACTGCATTTTATTTCAAATTATATTAATCATCTCAAGACTTCTCTTCTTTGCAAACAATTATTGTTTTCTGTTATGCTGATTAACAATAAATTTCTCCTGGGAGAAATCTCATTTGAAATAACTATGTTTCTAGGTTCCCAAAGCACTCTTAAAATTATTTACCCAGTATATGTCAGAAATAATGCACTGTTTGTTATCCTAACTTTTAGGAAAGGTCTATGAATATCCATGTGTCGGTGAGCTCCTATGTGTGTGAAAGCTGTTAAGTCATCAAAATAATGTTACAGAAACTATTTTGGTTCATATTAAAATCATAATTTTGTTTAACAAAATGACATCTTGACACAATGACATTTCAGCACAGTGATTATGTTAAAAGACAGTGTCAATTATTTCTAGCCATTTCAGCTATGGCACTTTTCTCCTGGGATAAGACACTGCTATGCAGCAAGTTCATCTAGAATCAGTCTGGACTCCCTTTCTCTCTCTGTCTGATATGTTCTCATTATCACATTGTTTGCTTTTGAAGTCCTTTAAGGACAAGGATCGTCCATTCAAATGTTTTCCCACAGAACAGTGAAAGCGTTCTTTAAGTTGTTTTTCAGACTCTCCTTCCATTAATGAGTTTTATATTTATACTAATTTTTAGGGAAAAACTTTTGTGGCAATAATAGCACAAATGACTATCGTTCCGATATACAGGCTACCCAAAAGGTTAAATAGATTTAAAGGAAAATAAAGCAAAAAATCTGGCATCTTTACAATCTTTCCCCATTAAAAATTTAAATACAAAAGAGCTCTCTATTAGACACATTCAAGCACTAGTCTGAGGTTGAAACTTACATAGATTTAGGCATTTGACTAGAAAAGAAGGAGAAGAAAATTTTAATATTTAGACAACCCAAAGACTGTTGCTTAGTACAATTTTCAAAAATTACTTCAGTGGAAATCAGCAACCCACGGGACTTGAAAACACCCCGCAGCAGAACAGAGGGATAACTTCAGAGACATTCTAACAAATTTTGAACTCTAGGTTTGAAGACTATTCTGTAAGTTCATATTTCAATTTTATTAAACAATAGTTCTGTTCTTCCTCCACTGCAGAAATACATCCTCTATGAGAATTCTTCAAACCAAGAAAATACCACTTTATAATGAGAAGCTGTCATAATTATATATACATACCGTTTTCCTGTGATTTCCACACACTGCTACATAACAAGTAGCAATATATATGTTCTTATGAAGTAAAATTTAAATTGTCTTGTAAAGAGTTTGATGCTTTTATTTGAAATAATCAACACTCCATGTGCTTCAATATCAAAACCAGCCAATTCTCTATCATTGGAGGTATGTTTCCACATATGCTGTATTACACATGGTTTCAGAAACAGCCTAGACTTCTACAAGTCAAACACACAAAAAAGACTTAGCAGTCAAACAAATGCTTCTTTTTCTCTTCTCCACAAGAATCTGTCCAGCAATAATGTTTGTCTTATCAATATATAACCAATGATGTCATAAATTTGACATTCGCTTCATTTAATTTTCTGAGCATTTGAGAGTTAAATTACCACCAATATGCCCATTGCTGACATACATAGCACACAGTCTGTGAACAATTCTGGTTTTTGGACCTGGGTGGACAAAGATTTTTCAAGGAATGTCTCAGAATTCTTCAGAAGTATTCAGAATTATTGTGTCAGTAACACTAAATTAGACAGAAGAGGCAAAAATGGACCTTCATTATAAATAAAATTAGAAACAGATGTATAGTACACAGACTAAGAACAAGTGAAATGTGTCATTTGTGCATTTCATACTTTAAAGATTATGCTTATGAATTTGCAACTCATATGCTGTCAAATTTGAGTTCAAATTTGAGTCAATCCAAGTTCAAGTTTTCTGACTTTCTAGAAAAGGGACATTACTTGTTGTAACCAAATAATCCTTTTACTCATAACTTTGACAGAATTCACAATTTCATTGTTCTTAAGAAAAACAAAATGTGCTGACTGAAAAGGCTGGAGTTGCTTTGATAAACTGCTTAAAGTTAAGTAAGCTGTTTAAGTGTTTCTCTCACTTTAAAACTCTGTACTGCTACAAGAATGTTTCCATTTAGATCTATGTATTTACTTATTGAAACATAGCTTGTTAGTTTCTTTTTGAGATACAGTTTTCTGCTTGATGAACAAACATTTAATTTCTTGATTGAAAGAAGGGTTTGCTTGTCTAATTTAGGACTATTTTTTATCCCACTGAAGTTGAGGTTAACATTGACATAAAATTCAGTTGGACTAAAAATATGGCCTGAGAGGTTTACAACATGAGCTAGTAGTAATTAGAAAGTAATAAAGAACAGATAATCTTGCACTCTTTCTGGAAGCGTTTATACGCTCTCATAATGGTGGGAAAAAAAAAACAACAAAAAACCCACAACTCTGACCATTTCAAGTACCTGCTTTCTCTTCTGAAAAGAAAACAGGTGGTCCTCTGAGCTCCAGTAACAAAAAGTAAGAAAGCATAAGAAGGAAAGTATAAGGCAAATGCTGATGTTCAGAAGAAATGTCTCCTTTCATCCTACCAGGATTCAATCTAATTCTGACTTAGTACCCTTTGAAGGCTGTTATCAGAGAACTCCCTTCCTTTCTTCGTCCATATTCAGCATCTGACAAAAAGAAAGGCAGATGCACACAATTCAGTCATTTCACCTAATTGAGATACAGATAAATAAATATATGGGAACCCTCACTCTGAGAAACACAAGAACCCAAAAAAGGTTGACAAACATGCACACAAGTCAGTAAAAGGTAACTACAGACTACTGTGTTTTTGGAAAGAGTAGCACTCTGAGTTCTTACGCATATTCTTGTTATTGTAGGGGATGAAGATACATCATCATACAGACGTGCCCCCTCATGTTTCTGCTTATGAAAAAGAATTAATGTGTCCTTCATTTAGTCAGAATGACTACTTGAAGTGTAACGAATTAAAATGTAAATAAACAAATAAATTAAAGGAGTATGAGCTCCAGGAGAACAGAAGTATTGCCAGGAAAGATAATGTCAAGCATAGTGGCGGGGGGGAGGAGGGGGGCGCTGTCTGGTGCCAAGCAAAGCCGAGGGCTGTGCAATCACCTCTATCAGTGCTCTATCAGTGTCTACACTCCAGCCAAATCCAGAGAAAACAAGGAGTCAAAGATTCAGGTCAATAAGCTTATAGGCGATTTGCACAAACAGCTCCTCCAGCAAGGTAAAAAACAAAGTCATATTGGCTTTTCTTTTTTATTCCTTCTCTTTGAACTCCCTGGTCCAAACACATCCTGGAAATGTCAGTGTTATATGCAAGAATTTAAAGAGCTGAGCTTCTTAATCCCGTTAAGAAATATGAACAAAGTTGCCTGTAAAGATCTCCTTATTGAGCTCAAACTGATTATGGTATAGCTGCCTTTTGCTGATCCTACTTCCACTTGCTATAGCTAAAGAGGTAGAAATTTGTCATGAAATCCATTACTGAAAAAGAAAGAAACGTTATCGATTAAAAGGTTTCTGATTAAAAAACAAAAAGAAAAGAAAGGTATACATCTACTTTTTCATTACATACCTAACATGAAAAAGACAAAAAAAAGTATGCACACAGATGAACATCGGCACACACGCAAAGTCATACTCCAGAGGAAAAAGGGACACACAAAAGTCATTTTCAGGGTGTTAAGAGTTTGGCTGGTATTATAGATGGCAACACGATAGCTTTGCACATGAAGTCGGAACGGGAAGATTAATGCACAGAAGAATTTAGCTTTGTATATGCTTTTTCTTATAGGAAGGATCACACTGCAGCTGATTCCCTGAACCTCGAGCCTGGCTGCACAATCAGGTTACATGATTTAACAGAAAAAAATCCCGGTTCTAAGTTGGTCTGGCAGGCTAGTGACAAAACATCCCCTCCTGCCCAAGCACAATACAGCAGCAGGTATACACTCAGTATGCAGAAACCCATATATTCTCTGATTTCTCTTCTTGTTGAGTTAGAACTACCTATGAGCTTCACATATTCCTCTTTATCCAGGAAAAAAAAAAAAAAAAAGGCAAGTAATGTATCAGGAACTGCAACCACACATCAACAGTCTGATTTGCATCAGCATACACAGCAGTTTGTGTTACAGATCCTAAAAGCATCACATCATAAAAAAAAAAAATTAAAAAAAAAAAATCAATCTTCATTCCACCTTATGTAACCCCCATATCTTCCCATGTCACCAACAGAAGAACAGTTCACATTGGGGAACAAAAGCCATTTGCTTTCCAATCTACCACCAGTAGTGTTAAGGCCACTGAAACTCCTTCCACAATGAGGGCTGGTGCCAATGCTGCCTTGTGATGGAGTAACTATGGGAAGCCTACAACATGAGTAACAAGCACGGTAGCCATGCTATAGCAAAGAACAGGAGAATTCAACAAATTTGTCCTGGTACGCGTGGCAGCAAGAAACAGGTATGTCTTCCTCCTCTAACTATCAGCTGTGTATGTTCTTCCATTTGCCTCTTTCTTCTGGAAACAGTTCCCCATTTTCTCTCGATTATAGTCCTTACTCTATTTTCTTCTCTTGGCACTTTCTTTCTCTGAATGCAGATGAACTATCTACTAATCTCAAGATAACTGCTCAAGACAACTTTTCCTTTGAAAGTTAGTCCCTCATTGAACACTTCTGCCAAGAAGGTCATAACAAACTGTAATTTGTTTAGCCAGTTCCCACCCTTATCGAGTAGACAATGTTACCATTCTCCTTGCTGTTTACAGAGAGGAAGACGTGTCACCTCCACATGAGGTTGGCAAACTCTAAGTGAAAAAAGAGAATTTTTTTTTTTTCCTGAGGGTATCTCATCAGGATGACAACAATCATAGACCATTGTGTTTTAACATCTTTAACACCATGCAGCCACTTGCCCACTGCTTCTTTCCCCCCACCCTTCACACCCCCTCCAGGGAGATGGGAAGGTGAATTGGAAGGAAGAAAAAGGTGGGTGAGACCTCATGAGATGAGATAAGGACAGTTTAATAAAACAATACAAAGAGAAAAGAAAACAACAGTAATAATGACAGTACTAATGAAATTATATACAAAGCGAGTGATAGACACCAGGACGCTCTATTTGTGCCTGAGACACTACTTTCCATGTTCCGACCACAAGTTGAAGCTACATGGTGAAACAAGTCGAAAACAGGTGCCCCTGCCCTGGCCCAGCCCTCTCTTTATACAGCGGGCACAGCGTCAGCATGGCATCAGACATCCCATTGGCTGGTTCAGATATTTATCCTGGCTGGGATGCCTCCCAGCTGTCGCCCCTCCTAACTGCATAGACCAACAGCTATTTGTGATAATTACCCAGAACTGAACCCAGGACATAGAATAAAAAAAGACAATGACAAACTATTTCACAGCCCAAATGAATTTGATTTAGTAATTGTCCTTTCATATTATCACCTTCTTGGCTTTTGTATTGTTCTACTATCTATGCCCCCTTCTTGCATCTGCCCTCCTGCTTTTATTAGCCCCATCACACCTTCAGCTGACTTCTCTTGTCTCTGTTAACATCATCTCATTTTCTTATTCCTGTCTATAAAAGACAAAAATTAATCTGAATGTACCATATCCTAGCTTCCATATTAGGCTTTCAGCCATCTAGTCTATCACTTTCCTCCATGGGAGACAGGCTGTTTTCTCCTTATTCAAACTACCTAAATACTGGCATTTAAATTCAGATCTAGAGGATTTATTTGATAATCTGAATTAATCTTAATCTGATACAGACTCTTATTCCAGATACCTGCTATCTAGACACTAGAGAGAAAAAAAAAAAGTAAAAATATTAGTCACAGAGGTTCCAGGCTAATACAGGCTTTGTGGGGACGGCATTATCAGATAGAGAGTATATGAAATGCAGAAATTTGTAGTAACTAAGCGTGAACAATTTTCAAAGGCCACAAACTGACAAAATGCAATACAGTATCACTTTGTTGGTACTCCAAAGATTGAGACCAGTACATCTTTCTAGGGGAAGAGCACTATGACTGTGGTGTTGTTATTACTGCTATTTAAAAAATACTCATCTTCCTTAATCTTACTGTCAAAATAGCAAATTAAACAAAACTTCTAAGTGCTGTCTATTCCGAGGCTCTTGTGAAATATTTATTCTTGGATGGAAAACGTCATTCAAAAGGTTAAAAATTCAGTTGCAAGCTTAAACCAATCCCTGATAAATAGCAGGTTTCTGTTTTCACTTTTAATATTAACATGCTTAAACACTGTTCACTTCACATTTGAGTGTAAATGAAAACTACATAGGAATAATTATTCACATGTAGCAAAGAATTGCTATTTCGTGGTGTTGCAAAAGCATGTGGGGAGGTGGAATTTTCCAGATTTCTTGCCATAAAGGCCATTGATAAGCAAAAGAAGGGAAAAATAACAGCCAAAAGGCTTAATTTTGAAAAGGGAGAAGTTGCAGAATGACATGTAGCTCAAGCAATGTGATTAATTTGCTTCACACTTTGCAGAGGCTTTTGCCTTCACCTTCTAATTCTGGCAACTATTCTGCTGAATCAATCTCACAAACCCAAATTAATAAGGTAAGAATGACACGTATGGCTTTATAAAGGCTACCACTTTGCAGTTTAGACAGTAAGAGACTGCCCTCTGCTTATAATACGATCAGGCATAGTTTGACAGGAAAATCCCTTCAATCAAAAAGCCAAAGGTACCAAGTTGTGAACCTGTACGTCCTCCGCTTTCATTTATCTGAATGAATTATGAATTCAGTAAATTGTTGCCTTCAGTGCCTAGTGTGGATAGTTAAAAGCCTCTGGTTTTATGTGACACTTGGATTTGCATAGCTTGGGAAGTACGAGAAACCTTCAATGGGTGAACCGGCACAAACACTTTCTCCCTGACATTATGCCATTTGATGTCCGTGTCTCTCGATTCCTTCAGGAAGCCCCACTACTCATTCATCCTCTTGTTCTGGGTCATCTAAGAAGAAACCCTGGGGAAGGGAAATGGAGAGCCAGGACAGATGAGTATTTTTATCCAATAAAATCACCTTACTTACTAGAACCTTTAATGGTCCACGCTAGCAAGAGGAGAATGCAGAGAGAGCATAAAGAATTCCCATGTCAATTCTAATATTTTCTAGGAAAAGGAAAACTGTCACATAAGAACACACAGATCTACATTTATTTTTCCCACATTTGAAGAACTCTGTGATTTACAGGTTGCCAATACTGTCAAAGATCAAAATGAGAATCAGAAATTCACACCCTCAGAAGAGAAATTAGAACCAATTTATTTGCTCTCTAATCTATTTGGTATATAATTCATTTTAAAGCTTCCATTCGTGATTTTAAAGAAAAAGTATTTTTAGGAAAAATAAAGCTTATTTCTCACACCATCTTTTAGTTTCAATACTGAAGCACTATAAAGAAAAATAAACATTATGAATGATTAGTAGATTCATGACAAAAATCAGGAGAATTACTTTCACTTTTAGTATTTACTGTAATACAGTCCCAAACCCTTCCACTAAAAAAAAAAAAAAAAGGCACAAAATAAGTTTATTTGCTTTGTAGATTAATTTCGTCTTCCTAGGTTTTATCCTCAGAAAAATACATGTGGCCTCATGCTAATGACATTTAAGATGAGACACTGAAGAAGTATGACATTCAATAGAAGTTGAGACGTAATAAAAAACCAACACATTTCTCGTCTCCCATTCCATCCTTTTCCAGGGATGTTCTCCACTTACTTCGAAGTGGGACATTCTGTCACACTGCCTCAGCTGGAAGTAGGTTAGGGGTTTTGTGTGGTCTTTCATCCTCAGAAATTCCCTTTTCAACTTTTTTTTTTCTGCAGCAGTTGCAGTCGATAGGTTTAAGACTCTTGTACATCTACAACACTTGAAAAAAGAACTGCTAGGGAGTCAAAAGGTATTCAGCTTGAAGAGTCAGCAGATGTCCTTAATAAAACATATCATAATCAAGATTCAGATTTAAAAACAGTCCCATTTAACTCCTGATCTTAATATATATACACACAATAATGGCCTGGATTCAGTGTTTTCCCTGAAAGACGTGTTCATTACAGCAAAGCGCCAAGATAACCAGAAATTCAACATGAATTTGCAATATTTATTGCTGTAAATTAAATTTTAAAAAAATCTTATATTTTTCTGGATTTCACCCAAACCAGTAGTATTTCCATCGGTGGGCCCTGGAAACACAGCAAGACATACAAAGAAATAACTAAATCAAACCGTTACGAGCTTCCACTGCTGACAGAATTCAAGAGAGGTCAGTATAGCAATTACGCAAATGGTGGCCGGTAATAGGAATAGTACTTTTTTTTTTTTTTCAGCTAAGGAAAATGGTGTCCGAGAGGTATGTGAACAAGTGAATGCACAGTAATTGTAGCATTTGTTTACAGCACAGTTATAACAGTACTTCCTCTGTTTGTAAAGTATTTCCATTCATAATTTGGTTTCTCTTCCTTCAAAGATTTGTAGCAGCTAAACTCTAAACTGTTGACTACACTGTTGTGATGGTTTGACCACGGCTGACAGCCAGGTGTCCACCAAGCTGCTCTATCACTCCCCTCCCTCTTCTTCCTCTTAGCTGGATCAGGAGGAGAAAATAAGATGAAACTTGTAGGTAAAGACAAAGGCAGTTTAATAAAAAGCAAAGCAGCACTGTGCACAGAAAGAAAACAAAGAGCTAGTCACTACTCCTCACCAGCCCATATGGAGAAGCAGGGCTCCAATATGTCCTCTTGAGGACAAGTCGATTCCCCCCGCCCCCCCTGCTCCCAATCCTCCTTTCCTAGGTTTTTTTTAGTTAAGCTGATGTCATACGGTATGGAATATCCCTTTGGTCAATCTGGGTCAGCTGTCCCGGTTGTGTCCCCTCCATCCTGATAGGGGGGGGATGTTGAAAAAAACCCTAAAAACCAGCCTTGGTGTTGCATAAGCCACTCTCAGCCGTAGCCACAACACAGGCGTGTTATCAACACCTTTCTAGCTCTCAATACAAAGCACAGCGCTACAAGGGCTGCTATGAGGAAAATTAACTTCAGCTCAGTCTGACCCAATACAACTGTTTTAATTTCTTAGATGGCTCACTAAGTATCAAGAACCTGTAGTGGAAAAAGTAAATTACTCTTTCAAAAGTTTGAAAACTACATACAGGACACACAAAACACATTTTCATGCCTTCCCCACTGACGATGACTGAAGACTCTGTAGGTAAGACGAATATTCAGCAGTCATAACATCTGATTATTCTAACGGATTTATTCTACCTTGTCCAAGACAGATGAAAATAATACAAAATCAGAAGCATATCAAGCTCTCACGAGAAAATGTATTTCAATAAGAGGGAAAGAACAGAAAGACAGTCAAATCGTCAATATCCAAATGCCTGTCAGAGTTGTGGACTAACAGAAGAATGTGAACACAACTCCAGCTATTCGATAGGCGTGCTTACCTGCAGAAGACAAACAATAAAGCAATCAAGTGGAAATCCGGCAGGAAGAAGGTTAAATCAATGTTCTAAATAACAGTACATGATGGGAAACAGCACCATCTTGCAGACTGAACACTGGATAAAAATGAATTGGTGCAGCTTAAGCTAAAACACCTCTATCTTTAATAATTTGCAAGTCGTGAATGCATGAGAAAGGCTTCTGCAACGTTAAAAGTTATCCTTTCACAAATCATGAGTTTTCTACCACGCATAAAAAGTTCTATAATAAGCTCTATTTTAATCCTAGAATCTACATATACAATCTGTTTTTCTAGCAATGTTTCCTAGGCAAAGAAGCAATGAACAGACGTGCAGTATTGCTAGCTTTGGATCTGATAATAATTGGCTTCTGAGGCCTGTTCTCTGCAGTTAAATACATAGAAAATAACATTCTTGAAGGAAAACATTAAAGGCGAGACGATTCACCTCCCTGAAAAGTACATCTTCCAACAAATTTAAATATTTACCTCTTACCAGACTTAACTCCAGTAGTGACTCATTTTCCTATTTTTAAGGCACTGTATCAATAGGACTTTTTGCACATTTTAAACCAAAAAAAAAATAAATCTTTTTGCCCAGTTAAAACAGTTTGGCCAGTATTCCCTCAAGAGATAAGCTATAATGATTACCTTTATTACAAAAGTATTCCACTTCTTCACAGCTCAGATTTTCAGGCTCAAACTCTGCAGAAAAGCTTTCCTCCAATGGAAAGTCTTCTTTTGAGATAGCATCATTTTCCTCAGACAGGCACTCTTCTTCTTCATCCTCAACAGCATCCTCAAGGGGCCCTTTAAAAAGAATCGGGAACACTGTGGCAAAACCATCTAATAGGACAATGTAAAATAAAACCTAAGAGGATTTATAACTGAAGGTCTTTAGCTAGTTCTCTCTATGGCCATGTTTAGCATTTATTAGAACTGGACAAATAACATTTAATGGAAATTGAGATGGAAAGTCACTGTTTCCTTGAAGACTTCAAATCAGAATATGCAAAGTGTTATTAATAATATGCATTAATAAAAATCACACACTTTTTTTTCATTACTCATTAGGCTCTAGTATCAAGCACAGACAGTTTTAACAATGGAAATCAAAGCTATATTTGTAAAATTATGTAAACAGTGAGGAGTCTTTGTTTGTTAGACATCGGGTTTTTGATGGTGAATTACAGTACTTAATAGGCTCGCTTTACAGGCTTCATTCCTTGAGTTAACACTACTGATGACAGTGAATTACTACAAAGGTACTGACAGTATAAACTTCAGCTTATTCTGCTATTTTGCTTCAGCCAGCACCTGACAGTATCCACGCTCATTCATTTGGCAGACTCTTTACCAGACTCCTAGTCAATGCACGGGACTCAGACAATCACTTCATTTCAGAGAGGCCAAACAACTGTCGTAGTAAACTACTAGCCGAGGGCTACAGAAACATAAACCAGTTACAGGCACAAGCCTGAATTTGAAATGGCAGCCTGAGGTCTCTGATTCTTCTCTAGTTACCGAGACATACTATCACTATCAAACCTCCTGAAAAGCCGGTATCTGACAGATTAACATATATCACCCAGGTTATCAATTGAAATGTATTTAAAATTTCTTCTTTCTTATATATACACACTTCATAGAATGCCAGGTTGGAAGGGACCTCAAGGATCATCTGGTCCAACCTTTTAAGTAATAAATAAATAAAATAATTGTTTAAGTGAGATAGTCCAGCATGCTGTCAAGTTGAGTCTTAAAATTGCCCGGTGTAGGGAAGCCCACCATTTCCTCTGGGAGACTATTTCAATATTTAATTGCTCTCATTGTAAAGAATTATCTTTTGGACTCCAGTCAGAATCTGCCCTGGAGCAACCTGCAACCATTCCCCCTCAACAATCATTGGTTAATAGTAACTATTTGCTAAAAACATCCCTTATGCACATATAGAATTTTACCCTAGATTTAGTGATTTAAAATAACTGAACATAATTTAATTTAACTAAGATTTTATTAAATGTAACTATGTTTCAAAAATCCATCTTTAGATTGGATTTCAAAAGAGAGGTTTTACTATACATGCTTGAAGCTTAAAAAAAAAAAATACATATTTCACTCTCCAAGGAAAAAGTGTCATTTAAATTGACTGAATATTTCTTCCTGGAAATGAAAGCTAGCCAGCTGATGAAAAAAAATGTAGTTTGTATTTATATGATAGTTTTCCAGTATTAAATACACTATTCCTATGTAATCCATCATGGTGAGATACACTGTGTAAATGATTCTGTTGCATTCAATGAAAAGTAAGGGAGAAAATTTTAAAACAAAATCAAATACTGACTACACTCTAATTTTATGTAAATAATTGTGAACCAGTGACTACCTACAGATTAAAAGAGCAAAATTCAGTTTAGGCTAGGCTGTGTAATTCTTGCTTCAGAGGAATAGGATGGTCACTTTTCACTGAAATTGACTGAGATTCCCAGCTGGGGTTCCATAAATTAATATAGCTGAGTATCTTACATAGAAATAGAACACTTTGTGCCGGCTGAGAATCGGACCAACGAACCCGCTTTTGTGGGGACATACCAACAGTAGCTGTCATTCAACAATTTATCTCCTTAAATAAGGAGCTATTATGACTGAATAAATAAAGATTCTTACTACCAAAGTATCCATTACTGTTAACTGCCCCTTCTAGTCACACTGGGGAAAAACCCCAAGTACTGCAAGGGCACAGGGAATGAAGAGCGGCTATCGCACTGTACGGAATGGAGAACAAAGCAGTAGCACACACTGGAGCAGTGCACTGCAGCTAAATATGGGCACTCTGCCAACTTACACACGTCCACTTTCACAGCAGAACTGAAAGCATGAGGGGTTGAACACAAATTACCAAAAAACCTTTCCGATTTAAAACGTTACTAATATGTGACATTGTCTGTAGAGCCATTCATCGGTGTGTACTCGTGGTAACAGCCAGCTAAATAAACCAGAAAGGAAAAAAAAAAAAGCAAACCAAACAATGAAACAAAAAAGATGCTACTTTAGAGAACTGTAAAATTCTGCCATGTATAAAGGTGGATAAATACCATGTTTTGCATCATTTCAAAAGCAGTCATGTGCCTTTAACAAATTTTCCAAGTATTTTAAATTTGGGGGAAAAAATGGAAACTTCAGTCAATATTTCAGTGAAGAGTCACTTTTCTGCTGAATGATTGGCTCTGTCATTTGACTTTTTCAGTAAGTGTCTTACAAAATACAGCAAAAGCAATATACCTTCAAGTAATTCTACTAGTATGTCTATGCAACATTTTGGTCTGTTTCTAGATGTTAAACCACTTAGTTTGTTCAAGTCACCAGTACGTAATCAGCAAGCTAATAATCACTGTATGTTAATTAAGAAAAGAAATGCAGTTGGTATGCTTTCATTTGCAGCAGTCATGGAAACATACACCTTCTAATTTCCACTGACATTGTTTCCCAGACAGCAGAAGAAAAACAATATATGCACCAGCTCCACAGTGCAGATTCAAACTCTGTCATTTTGTAAGCTGGGACTTTTATTTTTTAAACAAGTCTCAGACAGGTATGTATGAACAGGTATGTAACATATGCTAAAGTTACAATGTCCAAGCATTTGAAAACATAAATGTAAATGTTGTCACATTGAAATGAGATCAAAAGTATGCATGCATCTATACCTGGTTTTGTTTTGCATATGCCAACTCACAAACAAAAACCAGTGATGTTTATCCAGTTGCATATATGGGCATGCATCAGAGCTTTACGTAACCTCAGAGACTGACATCAGATACTACACTCCAAAAACCAGCATGATTTTTGGTGAAATTGAGGAATCAGGGCATAAATATCTTTCTAAGTTTCAGGCTGCTGCTGTTTTGTCTAATTCATCCATCTACAACCTGATCCTTGGGACAAATTCTGACTTAGCCATGTTGAGTCATCTTTCGTTTTTTAAGTGTTCAAACACACTCAGCTCATGCCCACAGCTACAAACTGGTGACTTTAATCTGATAACAGTAACTAAGAGTATGGTTCAACATGAGTAAGACCAACCCACAAGTACAACAGGAAAATTAAGTATTTCTTGGTTGGTAGAAATACTGATGCCTGATTTCTGTGGCTATTTTTAAATTATCACTCAAATACAGGGTGAGTTGAAGAAAACAGTAAAACCGAAAGCCACTTACTACTAATTGTAAATAGATTAAACTGTATTCTTGACTACTCCATCTAATTACTTGCACATAAATACACCATGAATAAAAATACATTTTCACAGTCTGACAATAAAGACTGAAAGGAATTACCTATTCTTGACTAATGCAAGCACATAAAACTCTACAGGCTTGTATTTGCCTAATTTGACCACCTGCTTCTATACACCTCTTACGGGTACCAGTAAATCAAGTCAGCTAGAAAACTAAGAATTTACCTGGTTCAAAAACCATGTACATTGATTTTCAACATTTACTAGCTCCTCTATCTAGGGAACAACCTACATAGCATCTACTTAAATTCTTCCCTGATTTAAAATACTTAAAAGATACAGACATATAGACAAAAATAAGCATGTCATTAAAAATAACTGAATTTCTTTCAACTGTTTTCTCTGACATAATCTTCAACAGTCCAAATACAGCTTAACCAGTTACTCAGTACTACACTTTACCTTCTGGCTTTCTTTTAAATTGTTCATTTAATTTAACAGTATCACACCCATTACTTATACTGATCATGTTATTAAGCATCTATGGCACAACATGTACCATGTTTGCTTTTATTTCAACTGGAACAGGGTCAAGGTCCCATCCTCGTCCTGTTGAAAACTGCTTTTCAATAACTGCTGATTGTGACATTACAGCCAGCAACTGCCATAATGACACAGAAACGAAAATCCAAATAATTCCTACTACTGAAATTCATCTAAGTGTCACAGTGATCTGACAGTAAACAGCTCTGAGATATGATTAGATTCTTAAATAAAACAGTAAGACTTCAAACTGAAACGGTTTAAGAATTTAGTTGAATGGTTAATCCTAGAGATTGTTTAGATGTTTGTCTTCTCATTTCAGCAACTCTTTTCCTATTAGCACTTTGTAAAAGTGTGATGTAATCTAAGGAGAGGTGATTCTCAAATGTTTCAGATGAGTTAGCTAAATGATAAACAGTTAAAAATTCCCAAATGCACTAGGTAAAAAACTCGATTTCTAATCTTAAATGGGGATACTGAAGTCAAATAAAGCCTCCATTACTTCATTCTAGATTTTTGCATGAAGTCCTGAAAAAATTATTTCCTTTATAAAACAAAAAAAAACAACTTGTACACAACACAGGTGATTTTGAGGGACATAGTAATTTACCTATTCACTTGATACTTACTCTATTTAATGAATATTTATTGATATGATAATACGTCTCAAATATTTTTTTCAAATAACACAAACAAGAGGCAGTAGAAAGCAGTACAATTAGAGACAGCAATGAAGGAATCGGTGTGGCAGAAAACCCTATTGCTTAGTGGACACAGTAGTCCATTTTGAAAAATCACCAGATATAATTTGATACAAATAACAATATCTACTGAGAAGAGGCTGACGAGTGAGCCGCATGTGCCTTCATGGAGAAAATTACTTCTGATTGAGGCCACTTGGCAATGCAGCGTGGGGAAATCTGAACTGTGCTCCCTAATTTGTACCAAATTTACAGACACTCAAGCACATATTTTTTAGCACTATTACTGTATCAATTGTTAAAAAAATTCTCTCTCAAACAGTCATATACTTTAATATAAATGCAAATATATAGATACAAACACACAAAGACAGCTAAGTGGCAATCTTTACACAATGACTAACAGACGCTACCTCAACACTTGAAAGGATAGGCCGCATTTAGCAAAACAAAACCAATATTGTAAGAATTTTAACAATGTGGAAAAGTGTGAGAACGAGTCACCAACAAAGGGTTTACATTCACTTGACAAAAGATGCCTTTGTTACAATAAACATTCCTCTGAACACAAATTTGAGCACTGCACCCCTTGAGCATGTTAGTCCTGATGCATCAATGCATGACTCCAGTTTTATGGTACTATAACCATAATGAAATAATTGAAATTCAATAACATTAAACTGGGTAAGTAAGCTCTGTAATAATTTCTCATAGTCAAATTCATCATACTTTTCCCTAAATGAAACTACTTAAATGCATGCTTAAATTAAGCACATGCTTATATGCTTTCCTGTCCAGTGCTTTGTACTTAAAATGCATGTATCCAACAGTGGGAAAGTATCATTGAAATAATTATCTCATGAAAGCGTTAAGTGGTTAGCTTCCTTCCCACCTACCAATATCCTCCTACGTTCCCAGAGCAGCAACATAAATCGGTGCTCTTAAGTAAGAATGCTTCAGAAAGCCTACAATACTTGACAGTGAGTGTCTGGGGAAAGGTTAATGTGTATAATTAGTAGTAGTAGCAGCATTAAATAATAACTCCAGTAAATTAGAGGCCTGAAATTCACTGGATCAATATCATGCATTTTGCATGTTCTATGTGATACATACAGTGTTTCCTAGGAAAACATGATGCCACACACAGATTATCCTTAGGTTGTGGTAAAAGCTAGGTATGTGATACTCTCTGATTACAAATCGAGGGAAAAACTTCAGAAAAATCAATTCAGTTGTCTCCTATTTCAACAAGGTCATTTTCTTCTAAATACAAACAATTATATAAGAAAACCAGCAGGCAAGCACTTTATATTGATTCATATCACAGGGAACTGTTTTCCTAGAAATTCAGTCAGGGACATAAAAAATATAAAAGATAGTTCAATTTATTTCATTTTAAATATGGCAGCAGAGGTGAAGACACTACACAGTAGTTCAGAATTTGCTTTCTCCTGGGAAAACTTCTATACAACCTACTTCTTCAGCCTTTCGGTTAACTCAAAGGAGTGGTCATTTCCAATCACTGTGCTTTTACAGCAGCCTGGAGACAAGTTTAACAGTGATCTGAACAATCCAGTTTCTCCATTTGGGGAAGAAATTTTACAAGTCACTGCCAGAAATATGCTCCCAAGTTCTTTGCTGGGAAGCTGGCTTTTTCATGTTTTGCAGAATTTTTAAGTGTTCAGGCTAAAATATTTCCAACCTATCTATTCCACCAGAGTGAAGACATGGACTGATAAAACACAGGAGATTAATATATCCTGTAGCAATCAGAATATATTTTCAGTTTCTGTTGAGGACTAGGACTGCCAGATACTGTTCAGTTACTGACACATTCACTATTCCCCTGAAAAGGGGAACCTCCAATCAGAGGTTATCTAGATGAATTGCAGAAATGGAAGTATACAAGTCTGCAGCTAACATCGCAGATGGTGATAAAACAAAATGGTAATAAAAATTTTCCCACTGAACTACTTTCTTCCCCTACCCCAACAACCTCCCCATGACTGTCTATGCTACTTCTCTCTCCCTCGGCTTTTACTTAATAGCGACCCTGATTTTTAATTTTCATCATAAAAAAAAAATATTACCTCTCCTTTGCTATGAGAACTGAAAATACTTTAATCACATAATGCCAGGAGAATAGAGAGAAAGGGCAAGAGAGGTGCCTAAATACTTTTCTGTTAGATGGTAGATGGCAATATCTAATCTTGACAAACTGACCACTGGAGGTCTAGCTAGAAAAATGAGCATGTTATTGGCAGTGGGTGACTGGCAAATCCGTTTATAAAAAACCTTTGATACACTTCTTAAGGTCAATACTTATCAAACAAACCACTCCCACTTTTACTGAATTGCTTCCTTCTTTAGTCCATTTACCTTAACCAAGTTATTTCTGTAATTCTTGTTGTTTTTACAGCTGTACTCAAGACAAGCAATGCTACCTGTGCACATTGAACCTCTGTAGTCTGTTCTGTAAACTGGCTGAATTTCAAAAGTTTTGTCCAGACCGAAAGATCGTGCCAATTTGTGAGAGACTTCTTACATCTTCGTTGTGGCACCCAAGCAGAATGAACCACTTCTCACTTTCAGACTGGGAGAAACTTAATGACAATTAACTTAAAAGAAAAAGGAATGGACAAGAGCTGCTCTTTGGATACTATAAATCCACATGATCCTGATGTAATTGAGCTTAACTGTAAGAATAAAGTATAAAAGTATATTTCTGTAGCAAAAAAACCAAAAAATATTTTTAAATATCTAAGTTCCTCCTGCAGCCACTCAACTTTTAACATAAGTTGCATCAGGGGATCTGGTAGGAAGGAAACATTTTTATTAATTTTCGCCTTATCTGTAAGAAGAATGCTGATTTTTTTTTTTTTCATTTACGTTCCTTGCCTGCAGGTAGCAGACCAAGAAAATCATATGGCAGAAATTTTTCCTTTTGATTAATTTCTTTCCATGTGTTATGTTATTTCTTATATATAATTGATTTCAGGTTTTGCTCGTAGCTGTACATCTTTTTTATATCTGTACCTACTGCCTTCTTTCAATCAAGAAAGTTGAAGGAAATTACCTGAATTTTGCTAAGTTTATTAAAAAAAAAGAGCTCTGTGAATATTTAAATTGAGTTTTGAAATGCTAATACATGAAAGATATTAGAGAATTTTAATAGTAGGTTCAATTTGACCCACAGACTATTGTAGAAAGGGTCAAAATTTATTCAAATTATTTCTTTACAGCAAAAAATATGAACCCTTTGATTTTATAAAAGTAGATTAATATTCTTCACTGCTAGGCTTTTTGGCACTTCAGTGTATGACAGCATTAGCTGTGCTTGTATATAAACTTTTCAAAGACCTTTAAATGTTCCAGTAATTTGGAACTTTACTTTCATTTATCCTCTTGTCTTCTCTTCTCTTACCACTATTCAAGTAGCCACAAAAACCCAACAGTGCCTATAGTTTGCTCTTAGGGCCAAGGCCAGAATATTTCCAATGAATAGAAGTGAAATGATGAAAAATTTTGTGACCATTCAAAACATGCTTAGGGAGACGGTAACTTCAAAAAAAATAGTAAGCAATCGTGCTGTTCATGATAGAGTTTCACCTGCGTGGGAAAATCAAAACAAAAGAGAAAGATAAGCATGGAACGTGAGCTGCAAATACCCTTGCAGTTAAATGTCGGACTTCAGTTTTCAAGTAGGGGATCATTCCAAAACACAGATTTAGTCTTCCAATACCATTATCCCTTATAATAAGGGTCACAGCAATTCTTTTACTGTTGGAGCTCTGTTTTGCAAGGTGCACCTTGTTTGGCTCCTAGAAGTCGGAAAGGACATATTTACCCTGCAGATGAACCTGAGGGTTTATTGATTTTAACTCAACATGACCACAGAGGGAATACAAAAAAAAGACAAGTCATGTGTGGTACTCTTATTACAGAAAGTATTCAGGCAGAAATCATCATAAAAGATGATACTCATTTACCAAATGAAGCACAATGTTTTCCCAAAGAACTTAAATTGGTCTAAAATATGACTGTTATGAAAGGCACTTACAGAATCTTCCTCTCCTCCAATCTTCACACCTGCCTGCAGTCAAGGTGTTGGCCATACTAGAAAACCTCAAGGTAGGGATCTTTCTACATGTGTCTCTAAAAGCCATAAGAAATTTTTTTTTTTTTTTTTAAGATGCAATGCATATAGTGACAGCACAGATTTAATAGTTGCAATTTCATTCTGGAATTCCTATTCTGAAGAATAAAAGGTCAGTGAAATTTTTAGTAGCGACTTTCTTGGTACTATGATGTCAATGTGACTGCAAAACTAGTAGCAGCGAAGAGTGTGAATTCAGAGGTATCTTAACTGATTCCATGCCACTGTATGAAAAGAAAACCTACAAAGTGTGTTTCAATACCCTACAGAATGAAACAGAAGATTATCTTATCTTCTAGAATTAGCAACATCGTTCTGTCTTCTGATACAAATTGATAGCATAAGTTTCATCTTGGGAAAGGCTTTTTTTAAAAAAAGTATTAATTATGATGCATTTATATAATTCGGAAAAATAACAAAAGCTACAGTATCTGTTCTTGCTCTTGGGCAAAGTGGTAATTGAAATACAGAAAGTGATTTTAACTAGATAAGAAGGGTGAAGATGTTTTTGCATCAGTAAACCACCTACTGTACAGTCACTGATCCTGATTCAGCTGCTCTTTTTCTTCCTGAATAGCCAATTTAGGTCCAAACTTCAAAATTCTCTCAACACCTATACATGTTAGGACTGTATCACATCTGTCAACAAGTTATGGGCCTGAGTCTCAGGACTGTTCAATAAGCAAAGATGTAGAGTGAGAAGACAACTTACTGTTTCTTTTAGCTGTCTTAATTCTACCTACAGTCACAAGAGCTTCACAGTAGATGCTCCACTGCAGATGCTAAAAAAAAAATCTGCTAAAAAAAATCTACTTAAAAAAAAAAAAAAAAAAATCACATTAGCAATACAGAACCACCACAGTGCACCAGTTTTCCTGATGAAAATTTTTAACTAAAGCCTACAAAGCAAACAGGATGTTGGACATAAAGCTTTCAGAGATGGACCTGTGATGCTTATAGGTAACTTTCTACACCAGGAATAATTTTGCAATAGTAGCTTGTTAGTCATTTTCTTATATGTAACAGAGTACACAAGGAAAATTTCTTGTTTGGCTATGCAGAAGTATTATCCCTGAAGCATTTTTCACTGGATTATGATATATTTTACAGTTTTTAAACCCATCATTTATTTCCGCATGATTTCTATCTGCTAACTTTTACAAAAGAATCTTTGAAACTACTGGCAATCTAATCTGAAATACTGACAATGTAATTTGCCTCATGATAGATGGCTAACATTGATGCAAATATTATCCAGTTCCTGTGGATTGTTTCAGCTAGATAAGTAAAAAAATAATGTTTAAATTTACAGGCTTAAACAAGAGAAATGAAAGAAAGCATTGTTTGTCTAAGAAGATGGCTTCTTAATTCTGTCTTTCATTAAAATTGTATGTATCTATATAATAATAAAAATTCAAGTATTTGATGCTTCATACATCTATGAGAAGTTCATTAATTCTTATATCTATACAAGTATATAAAGAAAAAAAGTATTAGATATTTGTAGCTTTTTTTTTTTTTTAATATATGTTCACATTGTTTCTCCAGGTAAGGTATGCTAAGTTTTCACATTCACCTCTCCAAAAAAAGAAACTCCTTCCTCTTGCATCTTACAACCAATAAAGCATATTAAAATTAAAGGTGCGCTTTTAGGAAAAATACTCAGACTGCCTTTTTGCTTTGTTTTACTCCTGTAGGTTGCTCATTGTCTGTTTTTAACTCAGCCTAGGAGAACAAGGAATAAACACGTCTACACCAACCAGTCAACACCTGTCAAACAACATCTACGGCATGCTGCTCTGAGCAGTCCAGTTAAACCCTCTGAAAATTCTTGGACCCAGAAATTCTCAGTGAATCCTCTCCTCCGTCTGGAGGAAACTGTGATACTAGTAAGCAACAGAAGCCTTTTTGCATGTCCTAATCTCACCATTGAGGATTTCAGGCATGCAAGCAACACACTCCCAGTTACACAGGAAGCCTTTCTCTACAGCCTCTCCTTTACCAAGTACAGCAACAGCAGAGCAGTTTCAAACACCACACCCCAAGCGGGATGAATTTTAAATTAAACATGGCCAAGTCATGCTCAGAACATAAAGCTTCTCAGAGCAATGAAGGTAACAAAAGTTCACTCCCTACCTCCAACTCCAATGCAGCACTTAGTCCAAACACAGAATTTCTGAGACAATCACACAAGTAGTGAGTGACAGATACTGGTATTTGCTAATCACTGTTCTCACTCACCTGCTGCAAGAAAAAATGGGATGCAAGTAGGAGCACTTTGAAGCCACTAATGATGCTGCTGCAGTGTATTTAATGGCCAGCATGTTAGCTACGATGAAAGAGGAACCTCACATCAAGTACATTAAGGGATCAGAGGAATACATACTCATTACTCACTGTAATTTTACATCCCCAGGTTCAAGACAAAATACTCATTTTTCTCATACAGCAAAGACAGTCTATACTGCTATAGAAAATTAAGGGGTCTTTTTTCTTCTGTTTATTTAATATTTTCTGTTTTCGTATGTAGCTGCAGATCATTCCTGTTCATCTTTTGTTTGTAGCTGCATTTCCTCAGGTGAAAACCAGTCTCTCTGATCTCTGTACGTCATCATGCAACTAAATTAAAAAAGCAAAAAAAAGTGTAATCTGGACATTCTAGGTCTAGAAATCAGCAGTGAGCTCATAACTTCTCTCACAAGTTGCTATTTCTCTTCAAATTACTATTACTTCTTTTTTTAACTCCACCACTGCATTTTCTAATAAAAGCAAAACAGAGAATACTGAAGAAAGACGAGCCCCTGAAAGACAGATCACATTTGATCTCTAATAACACGATCAAAGCTACAGAGTTTGTATGTAGAAGTCAATGGCAATTTGGGTTAGATCTCAATAAAAAAAGCAAGCACATCTAAACTGATCCATAATTCAATGAGTCAGTTGAAGGAAAAACTTAAAAATACAGCAGGTGATATAACAGACACATGGAAAAAACACCAAGCTTAAAGCAACTGATAATTCTAAAGTAACAGGCAAAGGAAAGCTGAGATATTAGGAACTAGCTAAATCACAAAACTTCATAATCTTTGTCTAGCAGATGCATACGAGAATGAATAGTAATTTAGCTTAGTGAGATTCTTATAATTTGACGAAAATACTACTTACTGTATGTAAGAGCTATAGAATTATGCAGTTACTTATATTCTTAGAAATTGAAATATATTCTTTGAAATTGAAATAACTGGAGACAATTCGTTATTTTTAATTTCATAATGGGGTTTATCAACATGCAGAACAAAACTGGAGTCTCAAATTAGAATTAAATCTTTAGATCAGACTGTAAGAGAAAGGAATAGTGTATATTTTTGATAGAAACCAAATAATCTGAAAAGAGTCAGGTGGAATAAAATGCAGTACTTAGCCCCAACAAGCCACAAATTGGGCATTTTCAAAGTCCCTCCAGTGCAAAGCAATCCCAACCTGAGGATCGACTGCAAAGAAATACTGATGCATAGTTTCTTTTCTATGGATATTCACATTTCATTTTGTCCATTAGATGGTCAGTTATAACTAGTTACAATAATAAGAGTTGCTGTAGTTCACATTGATGCATCATAAGGATAAAATGTGATTCATTGTTTGCTTGTTTTCTAAGATCTTCAAAGAATAGCAGCATTACAGCATGTATTGAGTTAAACAAAAATATAATGGACTACTGACTTGAGATTCATCAGCATACACACCTTATCATCACCCTGGAAAAAACCTGACTTTCATTATCACATCTCAGGAATATGAAATATAAGCACACCATTGTCTAGGTTACGTACACAATAGGATTTACTGAAAAATAACAACGTTCGTCATTTACAATTATATATCTTTACTCATGTAGGTATATAAACCCCAAAGTACAAATAAGCAAACTACATCTCTTAAAATAAACCAGAAAGGCATGTGCGTATTTGATTTCTTTACTACCCCTGCTCACTTTTTTATTACTTCAATTTGATTCCTCACTGGTGTGAACTGCAAGGTTGCACAAAATACATTGCATTTCCCCTAGAGCTGGCATAACCTGCTGGTTTTCTGAGTTAATCACTAATTAATAATTTGAAAACACAAAGTCATTATGTCATTTCCAGACAATGAGCTTTTAAATGGTGCATGTTATGTCCCAGCCTTTTCAGTAAGGAAAAAAAAAAAGTTTTTTTCCTCTGGAAACCAGATGGCTGGTAAGTGTTATTATGAGGCTATGCAAATCTCAAAGCAATAAGCATCAAATCAAAACAAGAATTCATTTTCCTCTCCTCTTATCATGATTGTTGTTTTGCTGAACCAACTTGTGGAATAATACAACTCCTACAAATTAGCCACTGGATGCTTTGGCCATGACGAGTTGATAATCCATCTCCGCTTTCCTTTTCATAGCAAATACAAGTTCTGAAAACATTTTTCACCTATACTTTCAGCCTTCCTAGTATCTTGTTCTACATGCCATGCTTAAATGAAGCGATCTTATTCCATGCTGAGTCTTCTTAAAAAACATACTCACTTGAGAAGTCTACTGGCTCCACCATTATAATTTCATTTTCAAAATATCCTTGACTGGTTTCTTTTGGTTTGGCCAAGGTTCTTCCGTATTAGGGAAGAAATTCAGAAGAGTTATTTGTTATTTTCTCTCACTTAAAGAGTAAACACATGCACCTTCATGGAAGCGCCTGTTTCACCCTACAACTAAAAACCCACACTTCAAAGCAGCCTTTCAAATTTCAACTCCTAGAGCTGCATCACTTCGCAGTGCTCTATTTCACAAAACATGCAGATTACTCTACATAATCTTAAATTGCTAGGGCTGCCCAGAAAAGAAATTAAGAAATTAAATTCCAAACATTGATTTCCAAAGGAAATTAGCTTCTAAATATTTAGAAGTACCTTAACCAGACAAAAAAAAAAAACAACACACCCACAAAAAAAAAAAAGCCACCAAAAAAACCCCAAAAAACACAATACACTTCTAAAAACTTTCTGTAGAGCTAAATATTTTGAAAAGTTCTGGGAAGAACTAAAACAAAATAAAATTTTTTTGGAATGTCATTTTATAGGTCTTAGTCCTATTTTTAATTCCTGGTTTTATGTTTTTCCATGACACATTGACTAGTATTAAATTTTAGCATTGAGTTTTATCAATTTGCACTTTAAATCCTTACACATGGCAATTAATATTTAGGGAAATATCTCACTATTCTTGCAGCCTAACGTTTCCTGTTCATATATACATGTCAAAAAAAACCATTTCTAGCTACCGTCAGATTGTTTCATTTTGACACAAATAAGAGTTATGACAATTATGTACAACTGCTATTTTTTTATCATGAAATAGTGTCAAAATATGACTAAAGAATTAATCCACAAAATAAACCGAAACTCTCTTCCCCAACAGACTTCTTGACAAATGTAATTTCCCTTAATGAACACTGTCTGCATTTGGGTCGTGCGAGGTTAGACGAGTTCTTTGCTCCATCTTTCCTTCACTTTTACACTATAAATTCATTTGTCTGCAGGTGTTCAGCTTTAAGCCTATGAAAATTTCGCTGACACCTTTCACGTGCCATTCTTCATACATGCATTAGTACATCCTGAGAAAGGCAAAGCTCAATTTACGTATATGTTGCAACTTATATTTACTGCGAACTAAATTTCTTATAAACCTGGTTCCTGCACACTGTGTCACTGCCAAAATGCAAGAGAAAACTTAGTTTTGTAATAATGGACATTATGGGATTTATAATGTAACGTACACAGCACCTGTTTCACTTGGAAAGTATAACATTTAAAAGTTTAATATGTTTAATGATCACACAAGATCCACTGACGTATTTTGTTTAATGTTGCACATGGTATTCATAAAAGAATAATGCGTTGTTAACCAAATTCGGTACCATTGAAGTCAGTCTGTAGGACGAACAATTATACTATGCCAGTGCTAACCTGGAAACACAGAACTGATCCTCTGATATTGTTACCACACTTTGCCCACTTCAGTTCAAAGACCAAGATGATGCTTTTATGCAACTTTCTTAAAACAATTATTCCCTAATTGAAGTCACTACAGCATTTGCCTGATGTTCAACAAAAGTTTCCTTTTCAGTTTCAATCCATTCCCCTTCATTGTAACTCCTCTAAAGATACTATCCTTTTTAAGATGTTTATACCTTCAAACTCTAAGCCTTTTGTCATGAATCTTTAAATTATCACCTATTTAAAAAGGAAAAGTTCTTAGAATTTAATCTTGCCCACATACCATAGTCTAAGAGTTACTCAGATATCTTACTACTTGAGCCTTTGAACACCTTCCTCTTTTTTTTCTTGTATCTTCTTGTACTAAGGTGAGTAGAACTGAATATAGCACAAATTCTGCATATAATTTCTCCTTTGCAGTAGAGAAGACAGCAAGCATTACATGAGACTGTACCTACACAGAGAGCTCTAGGAAACAAAAAGAGAGGGAACTCATTACACAGAGTAGAAGTATCATCCAAGAATGAACTAGGGTTGAACCAGATGTTACCTGTTACAGACACACAGCCAACCGATATCAATAAGTAGTACAACTGAACACTCAATTTCAAGACTGCTTTTAGTAGAGAAGAAAAGGTTTGAAATCAAAGTATAAAAAACAATAGCAATATTGATAATAATGGTCAGCCATGGTTAATAATAAAGAAGTAAACACTAAATCCAGCTGCACTGCTTGTCACAGGCTATATAACATCGTCACGCATACGGTAACTGAAGTTCTTCTCAAAATAATTATATTTTCAAGATGAGTATCTTTATAGAAGAGACACTGCTACTAAAAATTGAAGTATAAAACACTATCGTCTGCAATAATATGAAATGTCACCATGCATTACAGTATATTGTTACTCCCATGGGTGAAGACTAAGGAGGAGAGGAACTGTGGTTTATCTTCCCAGTTCATGCCAAAGAACTTGAAAATATTTAAGGATTTGCATGGTGAGAAAACCATACCATGGAATGGCAGTCAGAAGTTTGACATTCATTTTTACTGGCCAATAAGCTTCCCTTATGTTTTATTTCCCCCCTCCTCTCCTCTGCCTTTGCTGCCACTTAACTGTCAAACACAATGGTTCAATACACTTTAATTTTAAACCTCTCACAGTGGGTTCACACATCATGACTATCAATAATATTAGACTATTATGCCAATACCACTGGAGAAACTATTGTTATCATGTCACTACCAGCATTTAATTGTTATTTATTTAGCACAAGGCTGTTGGATTTTTATTTCTTTTTTTTGTACCCCTTTGAGAGTTTTCTTGATGTCCCAGCAGAAGAAATATTCAGAACGGGAGATTTTTTTTTCTCATCAATAGCCAGGCTTGAAATATCCTTACTGGTTATTCTGTTGCCAGTTAATGTCTTTAGATGTCCTTCCAGTTTTCTCTGGCAAGCGGTATCAAATTTCAGGGAGTAATACACAATATGAACAACATATTTGTGCCTTCACCAAAACAGGTAATACCAAGAAGGAATCTGTTGGGGCTGGGGTTTTTGCCCCCCCCCCCCCCCCCCCCCCCCCCCCCCCTCTTTTGTTATTATCATTTCAACAGTTTGACTGTCATGTATTTAACATTATGGACANAAAGGCAAAAGGGAAAGGTTGTGAAGAAAAATTGGGATCAATCTTTAAAAAAAAAAAAAAAAAAGTATGCTTTCTTCCCTGTCACCAGTCTCCCACGGTGCTCTCTTCCTCCTGTGATCTGCAGATGTTTATCATGACATTCCTAAGTCTCTGTGCCTAGAACCAATAACCTTTGCTAGAACCAAATACACAGGAAAACAAACCCATTTTTAGAGTGTAGCTGGTACCGCATAGAACTAAGTTGTGCTGTGTTGGTAGATCCATTAATTAATTCTTTTTATTAATTTAATGAAAAATAAATTAATCTCATTGATACTTTTTAGCAAATTTGGCTTCTAACATTGCTACCATTGATTACTTTGCTCTGGTTATTACTGGTGTACTCTGCTACTCCAGAAGACTGAAAACTTCCATAGCTATCCACTTCAAAATTACATTTATCTTACTCTTGATGGACAAAGACACTTGAAACACCAACAGGTTTGTATGAATAACTTCCTCAAACTAGTTACACAAAAGGTAAGAGTTACATGAAAAATACTAGTAGAACAAAAAAAAGGTTAATTTCACACATATTTTTGAAAAATGCATGAGGGACAAGTATTTTAAAATTAAGTCCTATTATCTGACTGAAACAAAGCTATAGAATGGGAATTGCAACATGAGAAATCCTTAGAAATATCTTCTTTGAACTAAATAGTAAAAAGGAAATCAGATTGGTTTTTAAATATCTTGGAAAATTGTGTAGACTCAACCTGAAGAAAAATACTTCTGTGCTTTTAATAACTAAGTTTTCTTCAAAATCTTTACAAAAGACTAACTCCTGAGGGGAGTGCAGATGGAGGGGGATGAAGTTGAGGAAAATCTTCACTAAGGTTTGATGGTTTTCAACACAATTTAATACGAAACTCATCTTGCAAGAGTTCTTCTAATTGACAGTGCTAATGCCAGGATTCTAAATAATTTCTACACCAAGTCTAGAAGCCTTCTAGACTTGGTGTAATAATTATTTAGAATTTTTAAATATTTTTTTAAAAAGCCATTACAGCTACAAAAAACATGAAAACTACCGAGTATAGTAGATATATAGTTTCATTCATATCTTACTTCCAGTGAAAATCATCATTGGAACAAAAAAAAAAAATATATCTGCTTTTTAGATCTCATCAAAACCCACTGTCATTGATCAAGGCTAGAAGAGAATATTTTCTGTGTCGTGATCTGATCGGTGTTCAAACAGACTATTAAAAAAAGCATGGAAACTCAAAATATACTCTAACGTACACATACTGGGATCAATAATCCATACTGGCCACAGTATCACCCATGGGGAAGATTCACTGTGACTCTGAATGTCTTTTCGAAAGAAAACTCCAGGCTCATGAATGTGACTACTTACTCACCTGGTAACTCCAGATTGAACTTGTCTTCTTGTAAAGAACACAAGACTTTCATCAACTTCTTGTAATAATAGCTTGGTTTAAGACAGAAGTAACGTGAGTATAAACAGCAATAACACATTCAGGTGTGGTTTGTTTTTTTTTTTTTAAAAATGCAAGTGCAGGTAAGCTGCTTGAGTGTCAAGGGTTTAGTTTGAAGACGGACAATAAGAATCTCTTATTGGTGACTAAAGCTGGCAGTCACTGGAATCATAGCCAAGAAGTTCAAAGGTGTATCAGTGCATACCTACACTGGTATTTCTACTCAATTTAACAATGACAAATATGTCTATGATGAGGATAGTTCCTGTACCACAAGACTGGTGAAATGTCAGATCTCCGAGGTAAATATTTGTTGAATACTTGCTGAGAACTATATGATAATGCCTTGTGGAATGCAGATGGTGCTTCTCTCCTTTGGCAGAAGATTTTCAAACTTTCTTTCCTTCATCTCCCTTGCTTTTTTTCCATGTTGTTCTGACTGTCTAGCGCATCTTTCTTATTTAAAAAAAACAGTTAATAAAAAGTAAAATTATTCACTATGACATAAAATAATACTGCTTCGTGTCATACTGACTTTTGTGGCTTGGTTTATTATTTCATGGTAACAGCGTTACTCAAGACAAGAGTCTAAAGTGATCTTAAGTACCATCCAGAAGATTGATACATTTTCAGACTCATAAATCCGCCTTATGAGTTGGGAATCATTTAAAAAGCCCTGGAAATATGCATATCAGCTATAAAGTAAAAGTCACAGTACTAACACCTCTAATTCATCTCAAAGGTGAAAAGGAGTGTTCTTCACTGTCAACAGAGGAAGTGCGAGTCTTAGCCACTAAGCTTAATTACTTATCTGAGTCAGATCTGGATTTTTTGGGACCATAGGGTTAAAAATCAACCAACCAACAAACAAACAAATCCAACTACATGCTTGAGGAGTGATTCAAGTCCTTTAACCTTCACAGATAAACGAACAGTATGTGGTTTACCATACGAGTAGCACTTGGGCACTGTACTACACAACTTTTTTTCCCCCAGGGGAAACTCATCACTGTATCTTGAGCCAAAAATCTAGCCCTACCATTTGCTGGTTATTCTGCTTTGCAGAGTTGCAAGAGCTTATCTTTGGTGGCATGCACACACTATATGATGATAGATCTAGTGAATAGTGACCTTAACATGAGATTTCACAGTGCAAAAATTTTTCAAAATTATGAAACCTATTCAGTAAGTTTAGGTCAACGTAGAATAAATATTTTATTTGAAAATTCAATTTTTGGATGAAAAATTGGCTCCCTACTTGCAAACACTAAAAGCGTATTTATTTCTTGTCTTTCCAAGACAGTGAAGCCTCTAACTTACTGTAATTTATAAACTATTATTTACTTTGTTAAGCCTTCTTCTGACCTTTGAAACCATACAGCCTGCTAATGTAAACAAAATTCTTAGAATTTTATAACGAAGATTCCTGTATCCAGCATGATTTCATTGGTCATCAAGAACAAGCAGTGGAAGTTATGGCAGCTAAGGACAAACTATGACACTCCCACCCATCTTAGCTACACTTTGATGGGGCACCAGGCACTAAGGGAGGGCTTGCATAGTTCTGCAAAAGTGTGTTGCACCACTCCTGAAATATCCAGGAAGTCACCTTTGCTGAAGAAACCACTGTTTTGAATTCTTTACCTTACTAAATACATCTTCTATTTTCCCAATGAGCTGTTTAAAACTCTAAATAGGGAAGTCTCTAGTATCAGCCAGTAGCTTCTAATATTCTTCTACAGCTGAATTTCCTTCAGCTGTACTACATGCCTTGCTCAAGAGGACAAAGTCTCCTATGAAAAAGTGCAAAACATGATATTTATTCTACTGAAGCATATTCACTCCATCTCCTCAAATATTTCTATTTACAAACAACAGGCCAGAGAATGACAAGCCAGACTGCACAGAAAGCTGAATTTAGGCAAGAAAGAGCAAGACTGTAAATTAAAGTCCTTGCTACTGTGGTATCTCCTGTTTCCAAGGGATTCTGACTTTCAGTATATTATTTGTAGTCTTGAGGGTTTTCTAAATTATTTCTGTAATATCAGAGTAATAATGCCCACTCCATCAAATACAAGCATAAACTTGATCACAAAGACCCACGCATTTCATTCCTGTGTGCTTTCCTACTATAGTTAATAACATTAAGCACAATTTTAAAAATAAACTTTGAAGATCCAACCAGTACCAAATTTGTGTTCAAATTACTGTTCAATTATATATATCTGTCCTAATTCTCAAATAATAAAAAAATGCCATGCTCACAATCTCCTCTTATAACCAGACTTCCCTGACTGGTCTTTCCTCAGGAAACTCTAATCTTTAATTCGTCATCTACACGAGCAGTGAAATAATTATCGGAAGATACTCATAGGCAAGAAAGTCGGAACTTGCTCGGGACTTGAGATAAAAATGTTGTAACTCACTTCTACTACACATTTGTAGTCACTGCTTACGTTCAAAAACCTGCGGGTTTTATTATTATTATTTATGATCCCATATGTATATTTTTTACATACCATTACCATTGTTTGAACTGACTTTGCCTTATTTTCAGCCAGATTTCAGTTTAGCACAGCAGTCAACTCTTGGAAAAACGCATACAAAATTCTACCTATGGAACCATGTTAGTCAACACACGACTATACAACACACGTTTTGTTACTTCTTCAGCCAAACAGCTACAGCTTCTAATTCAAGACTGAAGCCTGGATACACAGTACAGACAGTCATCTAAATTTGCATCTATGCTTTAAGTCAAGCTTATATCCTTCAAAGCTCTATTTCAAATTATGTCTCACTTCTGTTAATCTAATATGTTATTGCAGGGGCAATCAGTCACATTAGGGTTTCAGTTTAAAATAATATTTTCCCTTACTTGTGTTATTACGTGATGCTTTGCAGCTGCCGTGATTCACCCATTTATACCTGCTTCATCATATGAAAACATTATATATATAATTTTCCACAAAAATTCTACTTAATTCTGATTGTTAAATATACTCTGTATTAGTTATTAATCTGTGATAACACTAAGATACAAAGCTGCTTATAATGGAATACTGGAAGAGCCTAATTTCTGCATTCAGTCATGTAATGTGTTTTTCAGGACTACAGAAGTTTAAAGAAAAATCAAAAGACAAGTAAATTCTCACTGACATCAGCAGCAAATCCTGCAAGGTTTTTTACTTACTGTTTATTTCAATGTGTTTTAGGGTAGGACTTCAGGAGCCAGGACATCTAGCCTGGATTTCTACACCACAGAACTATTTGTTGAGACACTTTGGTTACAATTTACCTTTCTTTAAACAGTAAGTGTTCTCTACCATAAGCTCACTAGACCTAGATAGCTTGCTACAGTTTTGAAAAATCAGCTGTAACTTACTCATTAGTGAGTCCTACATGATCTTACAGAGCCAAAACAAAATTCTTGGTGTAGTTAATAAGTATGATTGATCCAAAGCTCACAGGATTTAATAATAAGGTCTTGAGAGACACAGAAAGCCAGTGTTCTTAGAGCTACTCTCACACAAAACAAGAGCTGTAGCTGTGTTCTTTGGATTACAGCAATTCTATCAGTTATCTTTAAGCACAAGATGGATGCACAATTTGATGACAAGACATTAAAAAACATCATGAAGACATTACTACTGAGTGTGCTTCAGTGGGTACAACATATGCTGCTGAGATACTAGAAATATGATGTAAGGATAAGATATTGCCCAGGGAAATCATTTACTAAAGGCAGACAAACAAAGCATGAAGAGTAAAACCCAGCATAACACAGTTGCCTCTGTAGAATAGTAGAAAGTCTACTAAAGCAAATTAATGCCTCAGTTTCACTGATCTACATTTCAAGAATGTACCAAATGGGCTATGCTATTACCAAAAGTAAAATTATTGTGGCTTCTCAGGTGACCAAATTTTATCAAATGCTGGAAGCATAATGGGACCCAAAGACATCCAGCAAAAACCACTCTCACCTCCTGATTACAGGAGGCAGTCAATAGAGGGTAGAGATATTCAGCTAAATCACTAACCTGATAAGACAATTCAGCCTGGTTCTCCAAGGAGTGAAGGACATCATGCATGGCACCTACCTCAAGCCTTATCAAAACTTCCAGGTACTCACCAGATACACCATCTTTCTCCAACCTCAGTGTGAGAGTAATGAATCACCTTCTGGAGGAACATAGGCCTCCTTCCCACAGACTGGAGGGAGGAGGTGGGCTAAAATACTTAACACAGGTATTCAGAGTAACCTGCTAATGCAGATACCTGCATTTTTTAAAACTCTGACACCTGTGCCTGGCATCGATAGTGCTTCAGTCCTTAAAAGAAACCATCTACTGATAATATTTGTACCATACTGTAAATACAGAAAATTATTTTTAGAAAGGTAAAAAGAATGAGATGCCAATCTATAAGAAATTTGGCAGGCACAGAACATATTGAAAGGGAGAAGGCTTCATAGAAGGAATACATCTGGAGTGATATCTGTGCTTGCAACCACTCTGTAAACAACTCTTTTACTAAGTGATGGCTTCACTTCAGAAATCGAGTCCTTAGCAATCCCACAGCCACGCAGCAAGCTTTGATCATTTAATGCCTTTAAGTACTTTGACACTGGATAACATATTACAGAAGTCCAAAGACCTATTATTACTTTCCACTCTGAGTTAGAAAATACTACATAATAGGAACAGGGTACACTAAAAACCACAAATTATAGTGAAGTAAGAAAAATGGACATTTTCCAATTATATGCTCATTCACCAATCTGAGATACAGTAGGTAGAGTGTATTTGTGGTTCAGTGGTATTTCCTGAAGTTTTAAAATGAATCACATAGCTGACTTATCCTGTAAATACTCCTATTTATTACAACCAGATCTGAAGTAAATGCAGTTATTTTCAACTACTTCAGATGCTCTTTGCAAGTTTTGTGTTTTTATCAGAGGAAGAATAAACCAAACTGGCCATCAGGAAACATACCAAACAATAATAATACAAATCAATAATAAGATCACATGATAATGCACCACATACTTTTGTCTGACTGCTCAGCAGTCCTGGAATCAGTAAGTCTCAAGTGTTCAAAATTTTGTTCATCAGAGTCTACTCAATCTTCAGATATAATCATTTTATCATTTTTCTTCAGCAAAGTATAAAAGCAAGTTTGTCAAAATCATTATTTCACCATTAATATTAAAGTTCTTCATTTTCTCTTCTGACAGAACACAGCAGTATTCGAACATCCTAGGGAAAATTCCAATTCATTCATTAAAGTCAGCAACTGAGTAAACACCAAGGGAACTGGATTCAGCTTTCAAGATCAGCGTATAAACTACATTTTGACCTCTGTTCATGAAAGAACACAGACTACAAAAGTTTGTCCCTTGTCTCTACTCAGCTTCACGATTAGGCCCATGGCTGCTTGTAAAGCTCTGAAGTGAAGAGTCCTAATCTACACTAAAGCCTGTCTACAAATGCTCTCAGAGGAAGCAGTCAGGTACTAGCCCTCTCGGTCATTTGTGTTTGATAGGTAAGCACTGCAACATCAACCTATGGAAATTTACTGCCCGTCACAAAGTACTTGCTAATCAACTATGTTACAATTAAGCCAGGAACAGAAACTACGTCTGCTCCTAATTCAAACCTCTGGGCCTTTTCAATGAAGCTTTGCTTTAAGAAAAGAAGTGAAAAAAGTTTTAATTTTAACTCTAGAAAGGCAAGTACAATAAAATCTTAATACAACACATACCAAATGCAAAGTGTCTGCTAATTTTAAGTAGATAGTCATGTAAGACAAGAAGCAAACCACAGCTGTTTCAGGAGTGATTTTGAAACTTGCCTTTATTTCTTCGGATGCAGTTAAACAAGAATGCAACGAACTGAAATTACAAGCAATGATCAGATTCTGCCATCAGTTACACCCATCCAAACCCACAGTAATTGACTTTGACAGTTCACTAAATACAAACTGATGCAGAAAACCTGTTTTACAGTTATGGTTGCTTTTACTAATTTTCATTACTTATGAGTCATTTTAGTAATTCATAATTCACCAGACCTGATATTTAACAACTATTCTGTTCTCTGCAGGACAGAATTTTATCACTAGGTACAAAAATATATGGAAGGAAAATCAGTTCTCCTAATTTTTTTTATTTTTTTTAAAGTAAGCATTTAAATTATTTGCTTCAATTCTGAACTCAACAACTAGACATATAAACAGTGAAAAAGACTTGATTGCTTGTCTGTGAATTTTAGCATGCAGCACAAGGTGAACTTGTCACCCACTGCAAGTCTTGTAATAGATCAGAAAAACTTCTCATTAATAAAACATCACTATGCCAAAACCTAACATTTTCTAGACTTTACCAATAAAACAGCACTTAGTACAGCTAATTCTCCTCACCCAAAAACTGTGTGTGCCAATTTACCTGACTGTGACTTCCATTTTCTAGTATGATATTTATTGCACTTTAGTTTTGTCTGAAAACTTACAGATTACACATATGTTCTATGCACAAGTCAAGGTTTAGATGTAAAGTTAAAACCAGGAGAAAATGTTCATGTTTCAAGTTTAAAACATGAGATTGTAAAGCGCTATTTTCCCTAGATCTTGTTCGAATATTAAAAATCTAGATTTCTGTACTATATGTTTTATTTTCAACTGTATATAACACAGAATACATGTCTTTAATACAACGAATTAGCTAATTCATTTCCTTCAGATCACCTGGTCCAACCTGGCCTTAAAACAGAATATCCTGATGTTGATGGTTGATGAAATGCCCAAACACTCATGAGATTCTAGTCACCAAAAGTATTCTTTCACTACAGCTATAAGCAATATTTATTTCATCTTGTAAGTAATCTATATACAACTTCAAGCCCAAACTTTGCTTCTGATCCTCCACTTCAAAGATGGAGGTAACTCTTCCACAGATAGCTGATATGCATAGCATCTTTCATCCTCATAGAACTTCCTAAATTTAACTGTGACAAGATACAGCAGAATGTGATACTGAGAATAAAACATGGTTTCTGTAGAGCAGCAAATCTTCCTAACCATACTGTTCTAGAGAGTGAAAAATTCTGTATCAGAGTGACACCTGAAAGAGAAGGCAGAAACTATTTACTGAGGACTCTGACCAGACCACTGGAGTTTCTACTTGCCTACCCTAACAAAAGGTATACTGGCTCAGTTTACAACTGTATTTGATGATGATCCCAAATCGCCTTTCGTAACAGAAGAACCATTTCCATCAGCACCAAATATGCAGTAATCTGCAGGCTGACAGGTTTCCCCATACTTAAGTTTACACCTTTAGTTAAGGTCCAAACATTTTAAAGAAAGGGGCAAGCTAAGTATGGATGAGAAGCAGCAGAGATGATCTCACGTGAAAGCTTCTATAGTCAAGCTTCACTGTTGCCAGAAGAAAAGCAAGTATGTTCATAATCTGAGTAGTATGTATGGATTTACTCTTGAGAATCATCTTAGAACTTCAACTATCAGCGAAAATGGAACCTAAATCAAACTTACACCTATTCCAGTAAACAAGGTAGACAGGAGGTGATCTACAAATATTGGATCTGTGGTCACTAACATTGCTGAACTGAAATCTCACTTCCTGATCCTGTCTTGATCATTCTACCTAGCTCTCCTTAAGATAAAGCTTGCTATAGAGGGGATAAGCCCAAAGCAGGATGGTCACAAGCCAGTCAATGCTACTGGACTTCAGGACCAAAGCTAAGTCCCTGGCCTTTAAACTAATCACACACAAATGATGAAATGTATGAAATGTATGAAGTCTAGGGAGTGTTTTTTAAAGGCATCTATCAATGCACCTATGCAAAAAGTCTACTTCAAGCACAGAAGGCCCAGATCCAAAAGGGAAATGAGGACCAAATACTGCACTTGCATAGCATTCAGGCGCTTACTCTGAAAATCACTACCCTCAACACTTCAGCGTAGCTTTTTGGGTCCCTAAAAGTTATAGTAACAGAAAAGATTATTCCCTACATTTTTGCCTTTGCTCATTTTTCGGACTGTCTCCACCCTGGCACAGCTGAACAGCTCAATTGTTTACTTTCTGTCTAAAAAGAACATGAGTCACCAGCCAATTTCTCCAGCTAAAGAGCCTGACCTGAGTATACCCAGTGTGAATCAATTACAACAAACTTGGGGAAAATATGGTGGATATAACCAAAACCATAAGGCAAAGAAAGATTATTTCCACTTTGCCCAAATATGAAATCATGTAGTGGGAAGAGGACTAAGCCCAGAGTAAGAGAGAAACAAGATGTGTGATCTCTTATCTTACAGACCATCCTAGAAAGCAGGACACAGGATTTAGTACAGAAGTATCTCTTATCATCGAATGCTTGCACACTTTCTTGGAACAAAAGGTCTGTGGGATAGCACCTTTCAGGAGGAGGAAGAATTTTGTATATTTTAAATATAATAGTTGTTGTATAACAAGTAGACACCTAAGAAAATATATTGTCCTGTTTGTCTATTCATCAATTACCTAATTAACTATCTGTGTGCCTATTAAAGCAAAATCAGTCTGCAAATTCTTACGTGATAATTGGCACATTCTGTACTACAGTACTAGGCAGCTATATCTATCATTGTGTTGGTGACTGTAAAGTTGCAGAAACTGCAGAATTCTCCCCTACAAGTTTTTAAAAAAAATAGATCTACAAAGGAAAAATTAATCATTTTGACCTGAGTCATGTAAATGCCTCTGTAAAAATGTCATCTGTTTTCTTCAACTTATGTTTTTAAAAAACACGTCTATACAGTTTCATGACAGCCTAATGCTGTCACAAAATTGTAACTATTAATATCAAATATTGCATACATTTACCTCGTAGCTAATAGGCTGCACACGTAGAATTGACGATCGTTTAGTAGAAGAGGTTAGATATGCCTAATGCATTATAAGGGATTTGAAGAAAGTGACCACAGCATATTCAGGCACTCACCACACTCCATAGGAGCATCTCTTCCCTTCCTTGGGTATAAATATCGCATTAACTACAATAATAAATAAACTCTTGTGAGTTACATTTTTAGCTGCAGCTGAATAATGAAATTTAAGAAGCAACAGCAACAGTTTGTAGACCAGGTAAAAATGAACTGCAATTTCCTCAAACAAATGTCCTTCTGCATTTTCTTAATTACATGCAGACTACTCCACTTCCCCAAAGAGCTCTTCTCCCCTTTCCTCACGTCATTTCCACATTTTTCATACCTATGTAAATTTTTTCTGACTGCTTTAGTGGATTCATAAAAATTTCTAAAGCAAAGTGAGTCTTAAGTTGAAATGGCTGAACATTAGGCAAAAGAGGTAACTATTACTGTAAAGTTCCTCCTCAGCCTTCTGGATTCCCAGACTCACAAAACATCTACTACACATCAAACGTGCACATTTCTCAATGCTTAAGATTAACTGTATTTGTTTGGTGAACTGTGATTTTTAGGATATCGTAATATTCTCAGACACATGAGCTTAATATTTTAACTACTAAATGATATTAGTTATTATAATATCATTTAGTATCATATTATACCTAATATAAAACCATTTAAAACATTTCTTCAGAGACACTTTCCCCTGCCTACACCTTGGCTTTCTGCTCATAATTTAAGTATAAAAATCCCATAATTATTTGTTACGCATCTTACTCCTTCTTGCTATAAATCATTTCTTAAATCGTCCTATTTATTGGCCTAGCTAATTACGGCTTGTCTGAATTCCATTAGCACTCTTTACTCCCTCCTCCCTAAAGTTGGCAAGTCGTTCTTCCAGACAATTTGTACCATAATTTTAAAACACTGCATAAAGTATAATGAACAAAAGGATGAAAAGTTATTTTATGAGTAACAATTTCATTATTTTTTCTGCCAGCATTTTTTCTGAAGGAGTTACATTAATTACATAAGAACACATGTGGCCCTCATAACGAAACACAGGAGAGACAGATGCGTCATCATAACCCTAAGATCTCTGATCAAAAACCGTTAGTGAGGGGAAAAGCAGTAGAAATGCAAAAAATTGCATTTAACAAGAGTTGTCCTTTATGTGAAGGAACAATTAAAATAATATTTTGTTTCTTGATTTGACAATACTTTTGGGTTTACAAGACTAAGTGCAAATTGCTGAAGTGAAGCAAAATATTTTTTAAATGGGAGAGTTGCTCTGCATAGAAATTCAGGCAACTGTGCTACAGCCATAACGCTAAAATGTCATCTTCAAATGACACTTCAGTGGCACATCAATGAAATTTTAACACCTTCTAGTGAAAATTAATAATATAAAATAGAATATCTTCAGCTTTATGGATTCAAAGCAGAAAAACGTTTTACTATTTTGTTTACAATTTTGCAAATTATCATGTTTTCCCTGTCAATGAAAGTAAATCACATGAACTTCACTAATGAAGTGACTGTAAACACTTCAACCCAAATTATATTCACAATATTAAAGGATCAGAATATACCTCAAATCATTCAAGACTCCCATCTCAAGAGTGTGACTGAATCCCCTGTAGTTTTAAGCTTCACTGATACTATCTTGTTATCAAAAAAATAATCAAATGTAGCATGAATACATTAATACATTGCTAATAAACTAACATAACAAAGTTCTCTTTACGGAGTACAGCAATGGTATTGTGTTTATTAGTTTTTACGATCAAAAGCAACTAGCCTCACAAAGAAAGTTCTCTTCTATCTAGTTCTACCTTTCTAAAGCAAAATCAGTCTGCATTTACTCATGATGAAAACAAAAAATAGAATAAATTTAAGAAAATTATCCACAGAAAGTTTACATATAGAAGTGTATACATAATAAAGAGGCTCTAAGGCATATAAGGAAAAAAACATTGCAGCTGTATCTCATACAAAACTCTCATTTCAGACAGATCATATCTGCCTTCTGCAGTATTAGTATAAGCACTGAGCAACCAATATATCCGCTACACTAATTACGTATCACTACCTACTACTTCAAACAAAGCAGAGCGTATTTTTGAGTATCACAGAGTGATTCTATCCTAAAACAGCTGTCCAGCAGTGTAGTGTTATTATCTCCTTATGCCAATACCAGCAGGCTGCATTTCCAAAAGAGGCTGCCCTACCCCTCTGCTTGCTCTTACAGTCACACCGCCTTCCTTGTTGGATTAGCACAAGTATTTGTGTGGCCATCAGGTGAACTAAATAAAGAAACTGATTTGAATTACAATTGAACCACAAGGGATCGGGGG
>VWZK01018922.1:250-22769 GCA_013396935.1 Baryphthengus martii
GGCGGCTCCCCCCTTCCGCCCTCCATGTTCTTCCTACACCTGAACCCCCCACCCCGAGGTGCGCCCCGAGGATTCTCTCTGCAACGGAATCCCCTCGAGGTGTACCCCGAGCGGCCTCACTCCAGCTGAACCCCCACGAGGTGTACCCCCGAGGGGTCTCTCCGGAGACCGGATGGTGTCGGGGACCCCCGGCCCGGGCTGGGGGAGCACGGTCAGCCTGCCTTGGCGGGCGGCCCTTGCAGGAATGCTAAAAATGTGCTAATTGTGCCCTGCCAGCAGCCGCAGTTCCTCAAGGATTAGAAGTAATCATTTTTTTTTTCTTAAAAAAAAAAAAAAAAAAAAAAGAAAAAATCGATCGATAATGAACATTTTTTTGCCCCGCTTTCCCCCTGGCCACTCTCTTCGGTTCGCCAAAAAAAATACGAGGTGCCTCATTTAACCCTAATCATCAGTATCTGAAGTTAGAACAAAAAGGTCCCCATGGAAACCGGGGAGTAATCTATCAGTATTACGTTCGTTACACAACGAGAAAAGGCCTTTTGTCCAGCCTGTATTTACTACTGTTTAATTTCTTTTTTAAAATTCTTCAGCCAAGTTCTTTCAGGTTTGAAGGGCGAGTTTTGCCGAGCTTCCCCACTTTCCTCCCCGCGTGTGCATGTGCGTGTGAGGCCTAAAACAAAGCCACCACCATATCAAAGCGCGCCCGGAGCAAGACGGGAGGGTTCTCCGCAGGCAGACCTACTTCGGAGGCAACTGGTTTAATATTTGTTGCAGAAACTGCGATTTGTTTCTTCATTATCGGTGGAAATGCTCGGCCAGGTTGTTCTTTGCAAACTTTATGTTAGAGCGTCTGGGGTAGATAACGATTTTACTGACTCCTCATTTGGAGCTGCAGGGGGATTTTGTGTAATGGAGGACGGTGTAAAATTCGAAATTGAAATTTGCTCCTGATGAGGCAAAGTACCTAAGTGAGATCCTGAGCCCCGAATGCCGAAAGACAGCAAAATGCTCAAAATTGAAGTCAATAATTTAGCATGGGGCTGTAAATTTATTATCAATCCCCCTTGCAGAAACGGGATGGTGAATTGACGTAGTAATGAAAAATGGAAAAGTGTCCCAGGAACTCACAACAGGATAGAAACCCCTCCTAAAGAAAAGATTTAGTGTCTAATTCTAAACCGAAACTTTTTAAAACTTAGCAAATAAGCACCAAATGTGACACAGTACTAGAGAACTTTCTTTAGAGAAGAATTGTATGCTTTACATTGATCTTTTTATTGTTAAATATGAAAAGTTGTATCCTAAGTATTCTCCAGCTCATCTATGAATAAAGTTACGTGTAAGCGTAGCAGCTTTTACTCAATGCGTGCTGCAAATCGATTCTCTCTTTTCCGTCACTTCAGAAATAAATCAGTCTTTCAACAAAGAGAGCCTGAAGATGGTGAAATAAGTCTACAAGAAGTGTTGCGCAGATAAGATTAAACGGTATTTTTACATCCTCCTGCTGACCTTTGACTTGTATTTTTTGTGTATCTTGGAAGGGAGTCTCGAGGTCTGCAAGTCCGTCAGCCGCTAAAGAAAAAAAGTAATGGTCGAAGGAAAAAATGCCACTTAATATTTTCAAGCGTATTGTCTAGCTGAAGCATTCCTCTGCCCCGTTTTAGCTCGGCGGCGAGTTTTGCGCTGCGTCGACGGCCTTTTCAAACGCACGTGATTTATAGATTGTGAGGTGGTGCTTGTAAAACACATCGCTTACTGTGGAAACGTTTTGTTCCAGGTGAGGAGGACCGTCGCAAAGCCTCGGCGAGGTGCAGTCCCTGTACAGAGATTAAATTAAAAAAAAAAATAAAAAAAAAAAACTTTGAAAATCGCTGTCAGAATTTATTGTGAAATTATATAGCTGACTCTATTCTTATACCAGGTATTTTTTTTCTGTCATGGAATCCTGTGCATGCAGACACGCCGAGAAGATCTTTATTTCCTTCATTGTACTTCTGAAGGCTGCAGATAATTCTGGTTTATCTCTTCTTGGTTCCTGATTCACTCGTACTCGAACAACTGGGTTCAAGAATTGCCTAGGACTGTCTCCTCCACTTCTGTTTCCTTCAAGAACCAGAACTCTCGTCTGACCTTTTTCAGGCTGAAGAAAGCGCAGAGAATTGCGCTGAACTATCTGGAGAAAGAGAAAGGAAAATCAGAAACGTGTAAGAGGGATGTGTCTGTGAAACGGAAAATTAATTTTTCAAAACAAACCATCCAAAGATGCTTATCAGTTGCTGTATGGAGAGGTTTCTGTCAGCTTCACAAAATCTCGTGTTCTCAAAACTCTGGGAATAGTTGTCAATCTTTTAAGAAGGTCTTTTACTAAACTTGCAGAACAGCAGCATGAAATCAGTGCCCAAAAACCTATTTTATAGACAGGTTTGGAGCCTTTCGGGCATCGTATTTTGCATTTTTGAAAGAAAACGTTCAGAGAGATCAGGTCTTCTTAAAAAGGAACGAAAAATGCAAAGGAATATTTAAGAGAAAAGACTTTCATCGTTCGCTACAGAATTATTTCCCTGATCCTGCAGAGGCTGCTGACTTTGTGTGAGTGCTCAGACGGTGTCAGCTTTGGTAAATCTTTGCGGGGAATGGAGTTCCTTAAAGATCTGTCTTCGTTTGTCTTCTGCACACTTTGGATTTTTCATAGACCTGTGGATTCCTTGTCGTTTGCTGCAAAACTCCTTGTTTTAAAGCACTCAACTGAAAAATATGTAGAATGAAAATTCCTTTCCTCTTGCCAGGACAGAACAAAAAGAACTATTTTGAGATGACGATTCAAAGTTTTCCTCAATGACAAGAAAAAATTTAACTCCAGATCAGTTTTCTGAATGATCTCCGCATATTTGCGCTGCTGTGTGAAAAAATCGCTGATAATAGAGGGTTTATTGTAAAAGATTTCACACTTTTGTCGTCGTGTTAGTAAAACAGATTTAAAACTGGCGTTCACCTTTTCATTTCTACTTATTTTACTTGTAAAACTATTCCAGACAGAAAAATAAGATACAGGTAAGCTCTGTTACTCTGCATTTTTGTTGTGGGAAACAGGCTTTTAAAAACACTAAACCCCCTCCTAAATAAGACAAAGCTACATGTAAAATGAGAAACAAATACATACTAATGACGTGGACTGGTGTCTAATTTTTTTTTATTTTTTTTTAGTAGAATATTGATTGCTGTGATAAATAATGCAACAGTTGCTGTGCCTCCGATACGCTGTAGAGGACTAATGTCTCCAACATGTCTCTCTAAGAGCTCTTTGGCAATTTCTTCGAAACGTGTGTATTAAAATGTAAATGTAAAGAAGAAAAAGCTCTGCCTTGTATTTATTTTTCCAGCGTGGAAACTGTGTAGATATGCTCAGTTCTGCACTTAGCTTAATCCTTTTCATTTATTTTGTGTTCATATTGTTTTCTAGCGGGCTGACATTAAATTTCTGTGCAGTTCTTTCATGCAGCTTCTGTAGGTTTTGATTCTGTGAGTTGCTTCTACTTTGATTAACATCACGAGGAGTTAAATGAACTCATCCTTTCACAGGACTGCCTTCTTCATCTCTTTCTGGTTTCAGGTGGGTTAAACCCTGAAGTCTGGGTAGAAGTTGTCTAATTGAAAGGGCGGTTACTCGCATGACTAAGTGACCCATGGTGTGTTGACAGGATAGGGCCCCCCATAATGCTGAGCTGCTGGATTAGAAACGCTTCCTATACCGGCTTGCTCAGTATTTTGCGTTTTTCTCGTGTCAAAATCAATTGTTTGAAGACAGAGCTTTGAATGCATAGCCAAGCTATGCCTGTGTTTTCTCTTCAGCTTCTCTAGGTAGGTTTAGTCATGTTGACCCCATCTCCAGACACACTAGACGTCCTTCTGCCATTTCGAGATGATCATGGATTATACTTCTCCAGACTCCTTCATTGAAGTCTCTGCGGTTTGAGATTTGCCTTTCTCATCAGGAGGTTTTTGTTGCATTACGATTTCTCTGCTTCATTTCCAGTCCAAATGTACATATCCTTTCCAACTTTGCCAACTGCTACCGGTATTTCAAGGACTTTTCTTATTCGTATCTCTAACATGCCAATTTAATTCCTGCATACATCCCTGCCTATTAAACATGAAGTACAGTTTTCGATTTTGTAACAGTACAAAACTTCCTCTTTTGTGAAACTGCTCAATAGTGTTCTCCACAGCTGGCAATCAGAATATGTTGGGTGCTGTCTAAATTTTGTGCAAATCGTAATTTTCAGATGAGCCACATATCTAAATCTGTGCTTAGGTCCTTCAGACTGTGTAAGTAGCTTAAAGGAGGGTTGTGTAAGTTTGCAAACCTTGGAAGCTGTGTCTTGAGGAGCCGTGATCTTTCCATAAAAATAAGTAACAAAGGCAGGCTACACGGTGAGTCTGATCCCACAACCGTTTTACACACGTGCTGGGTAACTGGGACATGAGGGGTCCCAGTGATTCTTCAGCCCAGTCCTGCACAGACCTTTGTGTGCACCCTTCACTTCTCCTTCAAGTCACTGGAACAAACCAGAACTTGTTTAAACTTCTGCACTGCTCATAAACTTAAGAATACGCTCGAGTCATTTCTAGATGAGACATCTCCTTCCAAAATACACTTCCCTTACACCACGTGACATTTTAGAAATGAGTCAAAAATCAGTATTTTACTACAAGTGACACCTAAAATTCATATTTGGGTGAGCTCCGTTCCTGTAGGATGCAGTAGGTATTGCCTACATTTTTCTCTGCAGTCTAGAGGTATAACCAATGTTTGATGGAAGGATTTGGTAAGAAGACCCAGAGACCCAGAGCTTCTCCTCCTCTTTCCACTGTGTCACACGGTTTGTATGTTGCTCTCTGTCTGAGAGCTCCTTCTCAGCTAGAGGAACACATTTCCCTTCCCCTGGTCGATCAGCTCGTATATACTCCAGGGGGTCAAGCAGATACTAGATTTTGAGAGTTGTTTTGAGCAGGTAGCCTCTAAAAAGAGGCAGAGGTGTGGGCATTTGTACATAGAAGATACACATGCACCGGATCCTCATGCACAGCGGGTACTTTTTTTCCCGACCTTGAATTCCTACAGTCGCATGCAATAGGAAATGCTGGGATTCCTCTCTTTGGGTTTGTTCTTTTTTTCAGAAGAAACATGAGCACGTTGCAGACAGAAGCTCTCAGGTTGCCTGTTAAAGGCACAAAACTTGCGTAGCTGCACAGCAGGCTTTATAAACCACCTGCAGTTCACGTGATGCTCGTGCTTTGTGAGGTCCCACCAGCACCAGAGCAGCCCCGAGGCCCTCTTCTGAGCAACGCCAGGTTCGAGAGCAGCGATGATGGGCGCATCTTCAAGAGCATCGACTGCGAGAAAGCAGATGCCCTAGACAGAAATCGGTGTCCGTAGTCATTACATTCAAAATCCTCTCCATTAGGATGAGGTCCCCTGAGCAGGGCAGGGTGAGGGAGGTTTTATATACATTTAGGGGAGGCCTTTCATTACGTAGTTTGTCAACATTTCCCTTCAGTGATTTCCCTTCCGAACACTCGTGCAGGAGCTGGGCAGCACTAGAAGATGCGTCTGAGAGAGGCTGTTGCCTTCCACGGTAGCATTTTGGAAATTCAGGGATGAGCTGAGTTCCCAGGGTATGTAAAACACATGAAGACCTCAGGCTGACTAAATATTAGGATGTTTACTCCAGCCTGCAGAGCAGCTCAGGATAAGAAGGGCATAAAACCGGCTTAAACTTGCTGTTATGTTCCCAGAGCTATGGCTAGAGGCATAAGACAGAATCTCACCTCTCCTCCGGAGGCAACACCTTTTTCCAGTGCATGTGTTGTGCATGCTCCAGGTCTCTACTAAGAAGATAAAATATATTAGCAGTAGTTTTAACACCTTTTTGGATGTGCGTATTTCAAGGTTGGTTCTGTTACATCTCAAGCTTAAAATGTTCTGCTGGAAAAGAAAAGCATGACAGGAGGTAAACAAATCTTAGCACGGGGAAGAATGTGTCATTTATCTCAGCATAGAGGGAAAATGTGTTTGCTTTAAGTTATAAAGTCCACAGATCCAGCTCAACCTGGAAATAAGACTGAGGATGGATACAGGCTGGAATTCACATAGAAAGAGGCAAGGATGTGTGGGTTTTTTTGATAAAAATACTTTCCTTTCTAGGAGGGGAGCTCCTTTGTGCCTCAGAGTGAGGGAAGTAAATGTCTAACCAAGGAAAGGAGATGGAATTCCCCCTCCAGAACCTGTCCCAGCTGCGAAAATCTCCAGAAAGCGGCTTTTCCCCGTTGCCAGCACCAGCCAGTGTGGCTCTGCCCCCAAGCTGCAGACAAGTCGAAGTACAGCACTGAGAAAGAGACGTGTCTGCAAACCTTCAGTAATATCCACCCGCTTTAATAACGGGGAGAGAGAGGGCGGGGGAGGACAGCTGAAACAAAGCCAGAGGCTGAGAAGACACGACCCCAGCCTGGGGAAGCGGCTGGAGTTGTGGGAGGACGCACAGCAGCGTCTCTGCAGCAGTGATGGCAGTCCAGGATCCATCCGATGGCAATCCAGGATCCACCCGATGGCAGTCCACGGTCTGCCCGATGGCAGTCCAGGATCCATCCGATGGCAATCCAGGACCCACCCGATAACAATCCAGGATCCACCCAATGGCAATCCAGGATCCACCTGATGGCAGTCCAGGATCCATCCGATGGCAATCCAGGACCCACCCGATAACAATCCAGGATCCACCCAATGGCAATCCAGGATCCACCCGATGACAATCCAGGATCCACCCGATGACAATCCAGGACCCATCCGATGGCAGTCCAGGACCCACCTGGTGGCAATCCAGGATCCACCCAATGGCACTCCAGGATCCACTGGATGGCATTCCAGGATCCACTGGATGGCAGTCCAGGATCCATCCGATGGCAATCCAGGACCCACCCGATGGCACTCCAGGATCCAGCACCCCATCAAGAGCTCCTCTGCTTAGCTAATGACATCCCTGCCTCAGTGCCACGCGAGGGGATGCCGTGTCCTCTCTCCTGCCAGTGCCACCTCCCCTCTACCTTCTAGCAAGAAGGATACGAGACCAGCTCCTGCCCCATCAGATTTCCAAAATAAAAGATCCCTCCTGGCATAATCCCTTTCCAGAACATAAAACAGTTGGCAGCTTTGGAAAGTCGACCCCTTTCCCTTTCCTTTTGCATCATTTCACTCCTCCTGTGTAAATGAACCTCTTAAGTCCATTTTAAAAGCAGGGCTTCCGCGATGTGATTTCATTACTCCAGGTAGAGCCTGTGGATGAAAATCATGGAAATCATGTATCTCAGGACACCAATTTCTGGTGATGCTTAAGAAGAGTTTGCTGTGCAGCTCATTACATTCAATTATTTCCTGGTTCAACGTGAGCCATATGCAAGTAGCTGAGGCAAATTCGCAGTTTACATCGCAGGGCTGTCGGCTGTGCGAAAACGAGGGAAAACATTCAGATTATTGTGATTCAGCCCTCGGAACAAACTCATGACATTGTAACTTTAATAATATCCCCCACCATTTTTTTTGCGAGGAGAAAAGTTAAAATTACGGCCAATGTGTGGAAATTCTTGGAGGCAGTAACTCTTAAGAATTTATACTAAATTCAGTCAATAAATAAGTCATCTAGTTCCCCAGTCTGCCTGTTACGTACGGCCTTTAAGTTAACTCTTTGAGAAAAATCATATATTATTTTCTTTAGATTTTCAGGGAAATTATAGGCTAGTTCTCCAAATGCCTAACCATGCAAGCAGCTTTATTTGAGTAACCTTACCTCTGCATGTAAATATTTGCAGGACAAGACTTTCAAAAGTATATATCAACAAAAAATATTGCTATCTCTAAATTCCCTTCTTCAATTAACTCTTGACTAGCACAAAGATGGTATTGGATAACCAAAATGCCTTCGTGCCACATAAAATGGGGAAAGATTTGTTGAATTCTGCCTCCTACAGGACTGAGGTAGAAAAAAAGGTGAGTTTGGAACTCCAGGCGGGAGTCGAAAGCAGACATTCTGCAAACAACTTCGTCCTCGTAGCCACGCTTCTTTTTCACAAAATACTGCATTGTGAGATTTGAATCTACCACTTCTCTTTTTTTTTTTTTTTTTTCCCCTCCCGTGCAATCGTTACAAGAAACTGGAGAGAATCAAGTCCAAACAAAGCAACTGAAAAATGAAGAGTGTTAATACAGGATTAGAAAGCAAAATGCAAAATGGATAGCAACAGGCACCTAGTATTGATTTTTAAACATTTCCAAATGGATTAGTTGGAAAACTTGGAATAAAATCCCCAAAATGCACAAAATTTAAGGGCAGACAGCAAGAAAGCAACTAGCATGCCAGGGTTTCTTTCAGATCAGCGTGGGTTCTGATATAAACTGAAATGCTGCAAAGATCCTGGCAGCGATCATGGTTAGCGCAGAAATCATAGCGATCAGCATTAACACAGAAATCAGAGCTGTCAGCAAGAAGACAGTCGTCGTTCTCTGAGCTCTGCACAAGAGTGAGACTCCGACTGAAACATATATATATATATATATTTTATGCAAAAGATGCTCCCTGAGCTTTCAGCTCAGAAATGCTTTTGAAATACCTTGTGACAAGGCTCTGGGTCGTGACCTAGGTCTTGAGAAGCCTGAGTTAGTAGATGTTAAGTTTTCGTTGGGGCTTCGTTTACCATGGACTTAGACGGTTTGTATTATTAAGAATCTGTGGCTTATGAGGACATTCTATTTATCTTACCAGGCTTTTTTGATGGAAATGCCTGAATTTTCTTGGAAAAGGGGATTTTATTGTGGATTCTTGGTGCCCCTTGGAGAGGCTTATTTTTCTGGACAATAGTTTTCCTTAGTGTCACTACCCTTTTGATTTCCCAATGGTCACAGGCTCTCAAGGTCGTGCAAAGTGCATCCTTTTGTTATAATGGACCCAGAATTTTGTATAAAAAGGCAGCAAAAAGATCTCTGTTATGTGATTTAAAGTGTATTTCTGCTGCATACCTCTACATTAGATTTTGGCTGTTCTGCTTAAGAAAAACTGTATCATTTGGAAGATGAAAGGTTTAAAGGCAAATTACAAGAGTATGCTCAGTATATATAGATATATATATATTTAATTTGCCACACATTCCCACGTAAAACTGAAATACAGATTCTGAAGCAGGATTTTCCACATGAACCTCTGTATAATTTAAACATTCGACGTATCAGAGGTGTTGTACCTTACACATATTGTGATACAAAGCATTAAACCAGTATGCCTTTCTATTTTGCTTGTTTTGATTTAGCTCGACTTTTCCTTTCCTTTCTAAATTACTCATTTAGATAGATCCTATTCTTTCCCTTCTGATGAGTGCCGCACAAAAAAAATGTCTCTGACTGCTATGGCTTGGGGCATCGCTGCGTTTCGTGATGGTGCTTTGCTTGCCTAGAAGGTAATTCCTCTCTGTACTAACCAGAAAGCACAAAACTTTATGAATACTGAAGATTCCCTGAGAATTATATCAATTCCAAAATGAATTTTTCCCTCAAGAGCTGTCTGTTTGCAGTCTCCTTTCGACCTCTGTAACGTCAAGTTTTTATGAAATGTGAAAAAATATATCAACTGTTAAGAGCGCTTCAGTTCTTTCACTTTTCTTCACTTTTTTTTTTTTTGTTACGTGATTACGCAGAATTCCACACAAATGTATTCTCTGCTTTCTAGGAAATACATGAAATCATTTCACAAACTGTTTGAAAACATGACTAGAAATAAGTAGAGTTTGCCTCCAAAGCGGTGTTGGCTGCGTGAGGTGCCTCAGGGCTCAAGAGGTCACTTGTAGGTTTGGGCTTTTTACAGAGTTTTTAGCAAGCCAGCCAGGCTGTGGGCTTTTGTTGTGCTGCTGCTTCCAGCTTTTGCATCAGCAGTTGGAGAAGGATCGTGTCGTGTATTCTCACTATAAAATCCACAACCAAAAATAATCGTTAAAATGATCACCTGCATCAGCAACTTTCAAATTAATGCTTTCGGGACAGTTTAGCTTTTTCAAAAGTGATTACTTTGCCCGTTTCTGCAAAGGTGACCAAGAGTTGCAGGATAAAATGTGTCAGTACTCTTAGCATTGTTCCTCACAAAGAAATTCTCACAATCAGTTTAATTGTTAAATATACAATTTCAAATAACAGTTTTTAATAACCACAACTTCTCCACTTTCTGTGTTAAAACTACAGCCTTTTGAACTGTATTTTTTTTTCTCCAAATAGACTCTTGTTTACTTTTTTTGAAAGTCTAAGAAAAAAATGAGAAATAAATCAGTTGATTTCACTTTTGCTTACAAGTTGTTTCCAAGCAGTTTCATTGTCTAAACTTATTCCAACGGCACAGCACTTTATCTTTGCTCTGCAAATCTCTAAGTAACATTTATACACAAACAAAAGTGTGGTAACTTCATCTTTTACCAGTAAATTTTTTTTATTAACCGATTTCATTAGAAGAAAATTTAATTATAAAGTTTTGCATAAATTACCAGGCAGTTCCTTGGTACAAAGCTTATTAAAGTCAATGGAATTTTTTCTCTTCAGTGATTTCAAGTTGATTTAGAAAAAGTCTTTGAAAAAGACTTGACCATCAATAACTTTTTAAAATTCTGTATAACAATGTATGACACAATAGATAATTTTCAGAGACTATAACACAAGCCTCACACATAATTTTATTTATCTATATTTTTTGTTTGCTGTTTTTCCATGTTTTGCAGTCTTCAGTGGAAAAAAAGAGGCTACTGGCTTCAATAGCAGCTTAGCTTAATTAAGAATTTAGGACCAGTCTTTTTTTTTTTTTTTTTTCCTGTCCTTACTTGAAATGTTTTCAGGTCAAAGTAGAACTGATTCTCTAATTAAGCTCTTACATGCTGCTACGTTCTGGTAATGATAGAGTTAGAAGGCAACAAATTCACTAAATCCTCCAGTCCTGACAAATCAGGTTATTTTCCCATCTGCTCCTATTTGCTAGAATCACTTTTTAAATCTACTTCTCCGATTCCCACAGAGCAGGCTGAAGGATTTTCATTACCTCAGAGTTACATATTTAATTTGTAAAGAGATGATGATTCTATTTCACATAGGTTGGGTTTTTTTTTAAAGAAGAATATGGAATTTTCTTAGAACCCAGGATTCCTTTTTAGTTTAGATCTTTTCTTGAGCTTTGGATGATGCAAGCCATGGGCATAAACAGCTACACAAAGGAAACTGGGATTTTATTGTGCATTCCTGGTGCCCCTTGAAGAGCTTATTTTTGTGGACAATGGTTTTCCTTCGTGTCACCACCCTTTTGATTTCCCAGTGGTCACAGGGTTCCAGGGTCGTGAAAAGTGCATCCTTTTGTTCCTCCCAGCCTAAAATTCTGTATAAAAAGGCAGTTAAAGGACCCTAAAGTTGGTTAAGACATGGAGAGTATTTTGTGTAACGTAACTTAAATTGCATGCTTTGTTAAATTACAGTTAAGATTGCAATTCAAGAGAGAAGATGCCATGAAACACATTGTTAGAATATCCAAACATTAATAAATATCTATTCATAAAGTCACATAATTAATCATGGAATATCTCTTAGCATTCAAACAAGGATCAACGAAGGAAAAAATTCAACATTATTTTAATGTCTAGCCAGAATCAGAATTAGTTTAGTTAATTTTCCAGTGTCTTTTTTCAAAGGGCTTTGCTATGTATTTGTATTTTCGTTAAGAAACACTAACAAATTATTATCTAGTCTTCCAATTAAATCATGGAGCCTTTACTCTTTCAAAAAAGAGTGGTGAAAATTGAATTTCTGACAGGAAATTTGATAGCTCCTCTTTGACATTTTTCAAGCAAAAAATAAGTATATTTCTTAAATATGTGTACTTCATTCTTAAAACAAAATTCCTTCTACCAAAAAAATGTTGTTGTTTTCAACAGTATTCCTCCTTAACATTTCCTCATCATGATGCTCTCATCATTGTTTCAGTTCTTATATATATATATATTTTAATACAAGATGGCTCTTTAATAGGAGCTGCAGCCCAGCACCTAATTGTTGGAATTTGTGGCTTGACAGTATCATGCCCTGGATAAAGTCAGGGCTGTAAAAGAAGCAAGCTGGCAGTCACTCTCCCCTCCTACATGCCCATTTAAGTAGTCTCAAGTAGTTTTCAAGGTCCTAGCAAGAGCAACAGCAGCTAGAGGGTGGAGAGCGGTGGAAGAAGCTGGAGAAGTGCTGGAGCAGTGCTGTAAGGGGTGGGGAAATGATCAAACACAGGTTGCATCCTGGGGTGAGATGGGCTGGAAGAGGGAAGAGTCGTTCACTAATACGCTGATCGCTTCCTTTAAAGGCAGAAAAATAGTTCTTTCCCAAAGTAAAATGTTCCATGAAAAGTGGATCAAGCAAATGTTGTTCTGTTTCGTTTCCTAATGAAAAAAAAATTAAAAAATAAAAAAAATTATGTGTGCAAAACCTGAAATGGTCTAATTTGGAAAAACTTCATGGCAGTGGATTGCCACATGTTCTCATCTTCCTTTTTTAGCCAAATTCCCAGGATGCAGGCGGAGGCTTCTGTCATCCCTTGCTCTTTTTTCTTTCCTTTTTTTTTTTTTTTTGGGAAACAGTCTGTCGAGATAAAGACATTTTGCTTACAGAAAGAGCAGGATGCATTTCCCAACATAAACACTGCAGTTTGTAAATTACTGGGCTTTGTACTGAAATGTATAATAAAGCCTTTTAAATCTTCCTTTGAAAACAAGAGAGTATTTTTGAAGATATTTTATGGATGCCCTATACTCTCTCCCATTTAAAAGAACTCAGTCCTGTATTCTCAAGGTGCAATGCTGATTTTTCTAAGAGCAAAAAGAGGGCATCTGGAAATAGGAAGAACGGACCCTGTGAAGTATTCCATGTCCAGAAGACATTTTCTTTCTTATTGTTCAGCTATGTTGCTACCTTGGAAATGGCAGGTATTTCCAATTTAGCAGAATTAAATTAAACCAATTTATCTATCAGCTCAAACATTGCCTCTACCTAATACCAGACCATCGAGTCACTACCAGCTTAGTAGAGCAGATTCACTGGTATTTAATACGAGATGTATTTTCTCTGATTCAAAGTACAGATCACACTCATTTCTGCTATGACAAGATAACTTTCTTTGCAGTTGGGGGCTGTGACATTTAATGAGCGAAGATTTAACTTCTAATGAAGCAGCAGACTTCCTTCTCTCGTTTGACCACGTGGTTTTCCTAAACTCAGCTTGTTGTGTCCATGTGCCCATCTCAGCCCAGAATCTCCAGCAGCCGGAAGGGTAAGTTAAAGTAGGATCTCATCAAACAGAAGCTAATATCAGAATGCAAAATAGATTTTGGGGCCAAAAATGGTTAATTCCTGTTCTGTTCGGTGCTCCCATTTAATGCAAGGAATGAAAGAACTGAGAGGGAAGGCTCATTCCAGTAAGTGTTTGTAGGTTTAGTCTTTGCTATAAATTACATTTCAAACCATATATTACATTTCAAACCATATAATTATTTTTTAAAATATTATTTCTATATTTTCGTATTCGAAGTTTCGTATTGCAAAAATTGGCATCCTTTATTACATATCTCCAAAATGTCTTTTCTGTTTGTTGGTCTGAGGAAAAGCAAAACGCATTTATGCTGGTGTGAAGAGCTACCATTGCTCTCCTGTGCTCTTTCAGCTGGGAAAAAGCAACAGGAGAGTGCCCTTCCTCTATTAACCCTGTCAGAAGTTCACATGGGGCTCTCCTCCGGGAGGATGGAGCACAGGACGGAGCACGGCTATCATCTCCAACGCTCACTTGGACACCCATGTCAGGCAACCAGTAGAACCCACAGGAACCAGAGCTGGCATGCTGTCGAGCAAGGGTGACCTCTCCAAAACCACCTGTTGCTCTCAAGGAATACAGACCTACCTACAGAAGGCTAAATCTTTATTAAAAGGACTCCCAAGAAGATTCTTCTTGATATAGAGTGGTGAACCTGCCGTTGTACTGGACGGTCTGGGAACCTACACCTCTTCACAAGTCAGATGTGAGAGGGTCGGAGGAGGGATGCTTTCCAAACCAAAATTGCTTCTCAGCTCCCTTCCAGTTGAAAAATTGGATGATTTCTTGGACAAAAATGTATCTGAATTTTAATGTAATTTGTGGTAGGACTCAAAAGGGAAAAACTGAATACAGAAAAAAAACAAACCAAAACATAAAAGAACACCAAAAACCAAAACTCTTGTAACTAATGAAATCCTGATCAAGCAGTGGAAAGTAAAGGAAAGAAAAAAAGGGGCTGAATCATGTTTTGGTCACAGAATATCTCCAGCCCCTCCCTCTAGATCTAAAAAAATGTGCTTGTCTTAGAAGAGAGCATCCATCCATATGTGCAGCTCCCAGACCTTCAGAGCGGCTTTTTTCCAACATCTCCATCAACAGCAACAGTATGCAGTAAAATTATGTCTTTATTTTCTGTATCTTATCTTCCTTCCCACCATTCTGCTTGCCTAAATACTTTTTTCAGGTGTAATTAAGAAATCCTAGCTCAGGTAAGAGCAGTTTTGATTCTTAAGGGTGGTCATGGTAAGGTGACATAAACATACAAATTAGAATAAAAGGTTTGAGATGGTTTTGAATTGCTTTTTATTTTTCTTTTTTTTTGCTGTATTATCCAGAACACGTGGAGTTTTTTTTCTGTTGGTGTCTAATATCTACAGTAAAATTCACCAAAATTTGTATTCTTTAATATTCAAATATATTTGGTATCGAATGAAATTTCAATAGAAGTTAAGTTATGTCTAAAAAAGCTTCCTAACTATGTCTCAGAAGATGGTGACTTGATAATTCCTAACCTCTTGCATTTTATCTAGGATGAACTCATGTGCTACCCAAACCTGCAGGAGAAATTGGTTGTCATTCAAGTAATTTTTATTAGTTATTGCGAAAGCTTTCGCTTTCCTTCCTTTTCTTGGCAGCAACTCTCAATGTATCATTTTTTCAAGCTGCAGATCTGAGAAGATTCTTGCGGAACGTTTGGAGGAGAAGCTAACAAGTCTCTCAGCAGAATTAGTGAGTGGGTCTGAAGTCTTTCTAGGGAATTTTCTCGGGAAAAGTAGCAGCAGCCAATATTCTGTCCAATAGAGGCACTGAGGCCAGGTACAGCGTTTGTAACGTCTAAGCACCTGCACATGAAGCAAATCGACCAGTGCATCTCCTGTGGGCTTCACGGTGCAGACAGCAACTGGGCGCTAGGGAAAAGGGAATAGAAAGAAAATTAAAACAACTGGAAAATTTCTCTGAGTCTGCAGGCAGTGCTACCTGTTCCTCTTCCTCCTGCACTATGGTTTTGTTCTCCTGTGGGTTTGTTGGTTTGGGTTGGTTTTTTTGGCAGGTGTAAGTGCCTAAGACAGTCTCACGCTTCATGAAATGGAGAAACTGAAATTACTAACTTTTTTTTAATAATGATTTAAAAGTAAACTGCCAATTTCTTGTAATCACTGTTTACCTGGCAGGTTTCCTTGTACTCGGAAAGCAGTGTTGCCCCGTGGCAGCTGTGACTGCGAAGAACAGAATGTGGGAAGGTTGGTTACAGGGGTTGCTCTCGGTATTTGGAATAGAAGTTTGTTCCACATGCACGTTTCTCTCCCAAAGAACAAGCTGCCGATCTGCTCTGCGCTTTCAAACCGTACAACCGTCAGTCTGGGTATCGACTGATTCGTTCTGACTGGAGGAATGACAACCAAGCTCCTCCTGTGGGAGCCACTGGCTTGATTCCCGAGGTCACTTTTGCTTGCTGACCTCATTGCCATCTTTTAGCCAGTCACTTGGAAACAGAGCTGTTACCCTCCTTAAATTGTAACACCAGATACTTGTTTTCACTTTGTCACTAGAAATTTTGTGCCATTTACAAACACTCTCTTCAAGATCCAGCAAGGGTGTTTGAAGATACTTGCAGCCTCCAGCTTGTTATCTCTGTCCTCAGCCAAAGATTGCTGACCCTGTAGATCCAAGGACAGTAATTTGTATTGCACACTCTCTAGTCCTCATGAAGAAAAATCATTGAAGTAATGTCCATAGATGTGTTTGGTTAATCTGGTTCAGGTGAAAGCTGGAGTGATAAAGAGGCTTATTTTAAACTCTTCTGCCAGCAGGGATCGTGACAGTGTCTGCTGGCAGAGACACTCTGGGGAGTAATGTCGGCCACGATGTGCACTTGTATCGCTGTACTGCATTTATTTCTATTTTAGTGGTTTTCATCTCAAATGGATTCTGGCTGACCCGTGTTTCCAAAGGAGAACATTTCTGAGGGGGAAAGACAAATGTCCCAGAAAAGCAACACTAAAATGTCTCTTTCTTTCTCTCCTCTTGGCTGTCAGAGGTTGAAAACAGGGTTACCACTTTAAAAAACCCCAGATGATCAACCACAATATAGCAAGATGTTAAAATCGATGGTTTGACACCAAGTTTCTCTCTGTGGTTTGAGAGCCGCTTCTAAATATTTGTGTTCCCTTTTTGCTCAAGTCCAGGGCTGTCCAACTGGAGCCACTCCGCCGCCAGTGCCGCTCCCTCGCCCTCCTGTAGCCAACACCGATTTAGCAGGAGCGTTGTTGCCGTTCCACAGGTCGGCATTCGACGCTCCTGCCGAGCTGGGACGCGGCCGTCACTGCCCACCCAGAAGGTCTTTCTGCAAAGAGCTCCTGCAGCATGCTGTGGGCTGCTTCTCACCTGCTCAGGGAGAACTCTGCTCTCATCTCAGTTTTATGGGTCTTACCTTCAAAGTATCAGTTGCTAATCTGTCACTGGAATTTTTTATTGTTGGAGTTTCTGTCCTGTTGCTAGAAAAGCTAGCTAATCCAAGAAAGCATGCAGTTTGGAATGGCCTTATGTTGCCTGAAGTATTCTCCTTTTTTTTTTTCTTTTTCTTTTTGTGTCAGTGCACACTCCTAAAATGTAACAGTCACTTCAAATTGCAATCTCTTTTTTTTTTCATGTCTGGAGACATTTGACAAGCACTTTTAGGAAAGGAGAAAATATAGACAGAAAAGCACTGAGGTGGACAAAGTAAGGGTGGGGCAGGATGAAGAAATGAAAATTAAGAAAAAAACCCAAATAAACCTACCTGAGTGCTCCTCTTTTCTTTCCAAAGGTTCTTTCTTAGAGGATATCTAGGGCAAATTTACCTAGGTCATGAAGACTTCCTGGTTGCTGGAGAGGTCTTTTCCATTCCCCTTGGCAATCCTCTTGTCATTAGGCTGGAAGAGGAGATCCACAGATACAGAGCTTGACTGTGGATGCACCGTGTTCCTGTAAGGTGATGACAGGTTTGCCTATCCTGACAGCACCCATGGAAATACCGCTGCATAGCAGTGGCAGACCTGGTGGCTTCTGACTTTTTTTGATGGGACTGGTGGAGTTCTTTGCTTATTCCTACCAGCTTTTGACTTATCTAAATAGATCTTTCTTGAAGCAGATATCCAGCTGGCTTGTAGGGCTGCAGGAAATGACTTCCTCTGAGACCAGGCTGCAGCAGGAAACCTGACGAATTTCTCTTTCCCTCCTCTCCTGTGCCCCTTAACTAAGTTTAGCTCAGAGGTATAATACGTATCATGTGAAAAAGTCCTTTTTTAGGGCAAGCCTGAGTGGACAGGCTATTGGTCCCGGAGGCTAAGATTGAGACCAAAACCGTTGCAATTATAACGTGCCCAGGTCAGTGTTCGAGCAGGATGGCAGTACAAAGGGTGCTCTCCTTCAGCCTCTCTTGCAGCTGCTTATTCCTGCCCGCTGTGCTCACACAGGTACGGGGGGAGGTGCTTCATCCTGCTGACCTGTTGAAAACCAACACACTGCTGAAGTGGAATTTTTCAGTGGGTCAGTGAGCTGAGCTGGCTGACTTTAGCAGAAAGCAACGGCTGGAGTATGAACACGGGAGGATGCAGAAAAGTTCCGCTGAGGATGGCGGGAGGCCATTAGAAGTTCTCTTTTTGCTAACACAATATTGCAGCCTCCCTGCGACTCAAAGTTCAACCTTTCAGTGCTCAGCTACGTGCAAAGTAGTTTGTTGGTTTTCATTTGGTTTTTTTGCTGCTGGAAGTCAGCATGCTTTTAGTCTGAAACAAATGGGTCGTGGCTGGTTGTGTTCATTGGGAGTATGGTCAGAAAACCTACATTTCCAAAGTCTGGAGATTCATAGTTGGAATGATTCAAATTTTAGCATTATAATGGATAAAGAATAGTATTTACATTTCCTTCCTTCCCTCCTTCCTTCCTCATTTCCTTCCTTCCTTGTTTCCTTGTTTCCTTCCTTCCTTGTTTCCTTCCTTCCTTCATTTCCTTCCTTCCTTCCTTGTTTCCCTCCCTCCCTTCCTTTTCCTGTCTTTTTTTTCCTCTTTCATCCTGTCTCGCTCCTTTTCTTCCTTTTCCTTTTTCCCCCTGTGCAATCACATTTTTGTTTCTAACCTGTTACAGGAAGGTACCACTCTCCCAAACCACCTTCTAGTAACCCCCGGATGGCTCCTCGCTACAGAAGAGGCTGCACATTTCTGCTCTACGCGCTCTTCGTGCACATCAGTCTTGTTCTAGGGCGACTTCAGGTGGAGTTGCCATTTTCTTACAATTACTAAGATCCTTGCCTGTATGACTTCAGATTCCTTTCCAGATTCCTTTGTTCACTGACCCCAGCATAGTGCTGACCTGTAAGATGGAGAGACCTGCTTGTCAGAATCTGGACTAAAGCGACTGTGCGACCATCTGATCAAAATCCCACAGAGGAGGAAGACGGATTCCATGATTATTACTCTTCAGTCAATCGAGACAGAAATTCAGGACTTCAAACTGCCTTCAGTTTACACTGATCCTCCTCTAACGTCAGTGAGAAGTTTATATGGAAACCAAAGTAGAAGACATCCTTTCTGCAGCATTTGCATTTCAATTTATTCAGAGTCAGACCATCTAGGAGTACTTCAACATCTCTGAACTCGTTACTGTCGATTGTTTGATTTTGGTTAAGTGAAATATCGCTGCTAGTATTTAGATATTACCTCTCCTCATACACAAATATAAAGCCTATGTCAAAAATCTTGTACGCATCTAGTTTATCCTACTTACACTACTTATAAAATTTTCAATTCTATTTTGATTATCTAATTTTGACAGCAGACAAACACTTACTGTAATCCTTGTCAATATATTTCACCTCATGCAGTTGTTCTTATGGGATTTTAATGTAAATCCAGATAAAATTTGTTACTTTTCTATTTTTAACAACAAGTAAACTGGGTTTCATCTCCTCACTTCAGTAATTACGGTGCAATGAAATATACCTGAACAAATAACTCTTGAGTAAATAGGATAATAATATACTATGATTTTTTCACTCCTGGAGGCTTTGGTTCATGTCCTGATTTAGTTTTAAGCTGTATGGATTTGGAGGTACCCTTGAAGTTCCTACAGAAGTTTGTTTCCCTAACAAAACTTACAGGATTCTGTATAATTGTGTCTCTGCTCAGTTTGTACGCAAAGAATGGACTAGAACTGGAATATCAGGAATCTTGTAGGTCAGGATTAAAGGGCAATTGTCAGGGTTACCAGAGGCAGCACATATTGCCTGTCTATACGATGCACAGCTTTCTAGTCATTCAGCATAATAAGGTCTGACACCTCCACAGTTGTTAAAGAACACTTAGTGCCTAAATTGCAGCAGCGTCTCATATATTCAGATCCCCATCCAAATGTTAAAGCAAGTACCTTTGACGAGTTGGAGTGGTGCTGTGAATAAATGAAGAAGTGAGTTTACAAGGAATAGTTTGTACTCCTCGCTCCAGAAATGGAAGCATTTCAGATACAGGTCCCACAAAATTTAGTTTATTTAAGAAAGGAGTTTTGTTTAATGCGTGAACTCGACATATTTGTTCGGTTTTAAGAAGTATAGTTCTAAAATGTTTCCTCCAACGAACTAATATTGTACTGACAGTCTTAATATAACACCAACAGCTAAAATACAGCTGAGCTCCTCTACAGTTAGTGTGTTGTAACATTGCTAAGACCCTTACACTGAATAAAACCACCTTGGTGTGTGAGTTTCCCACTGCAGCTTTATAGGAGAACTGCTAAAGAAATGCATTCTAAGTTTTAAACCTTTCTACAATGAAAATAATCAGCATTCACATCAAAGTCAAATCATTGTTCTTTTTTTTTTTTTTTTTTTTCCATGTGATAGGAAATAAACCTTAGGCACGGACAGAAAACGCTGGGAGGAGTTATTTTCTCCTAATTTCAGTGCACAAGATGTTTTTAGTCAAGCCAATCAATCAGAATCACTGATGTTTGAAAAATTGGCTTTAGAGAGGGCAAAGAGAGGGAGGAAAAAAACCCTCTACAATACGGCAATTAGAAAAATTCTAGAGGAAAAAGGGTTCAAAAGGAAAAGAATGAGTTCCCAAACTCCCCGTTCAAGGGGATGAAGCTAAGTCAGTAGGTGCAAAGATAAACATTTCCGAAGAGGAAACCGAAGGGGATTCTGCCTGCTGTGGGGCTGCTGATTTAGATGTTGGAGCCGAAGAAAGCTCACAGGGGAACAGAGGGTCATTGTGCCTGGAATGCAGAGGCATTCCCAGCTTCGCGGGGAGAAAGGCTCAGGAGCCGGGGAGCTCAGAGCCACGCGTGGAAACCCGGGACACGGGCGGGAGTGGGAACGGTGAACGGCAGGGAAAGGGGGTTCGCCACCGAACTCCCCGGTTCCAGCAGAGCCAAAAGGCGAGCTTTGGGAAGGATCTCGAACTCGATGGTTTGAAACGAGGGTTAGGTGAAAAAACCGGCAAATTTAAGATTAAATGAAGAATTGCTCCAGGCAAGGGAAGCAGCTTTTAATTTAAAATTAAACAGCAAATATTTACAACCAGAGTCTGAGGGGAGTTAAACCAGCAACTTAGCCTGGGAAATAAGGTTTGCACAGAGGAGGGGGAAATGCATCAATACTCAGGAAAATAAGGAGAGAATTGGAAGCTGTTAAAAGTGAACTACGTGTTGAAAAGGTCTTGCGTGCCTGGAATATTAAAGCTTTAGAAATACCTAAAAAACATGTTTTGACCCAACCATAAAGTGATGCACTTGTTGATTTCGAGAGAAATATTTTCTGAAACACACAAGTGGAAGGAATCTCTGTTAACCGCAGGGGAAAAACAGCAGGGGAAAAAGAAAATCCGCAGCCGAGCTCGCCGCTGCCCTTCGTTTTGTACGTCCAGGAACCTTTCAGCTCAGAGGAGGTCGCACCGGGACCGGACGCGGTGGTCTCCGCCACGCCCGGGAGGATTTCTCCGTCGCTGGCTGCCGGCCCGGGCTGTACCGCTGCGGTTCCCGGCTAAACCTAAAGCCCCGGCCCNCCCTCGGGGCGGAGGAAGTGACTCAGTAAATGCTGAGGGGTCTCGGCAAAGGGGCTGTAAAAAAAACACGGGAAAAGACGCGTCCGAGGAGAGCTTTGTGTCCGTCAAATGCATCCGGAGTGACCCGGCGAGCGGACTCGAGCAGGAGGCTGTTCCCGTCACGCGTGGGCTACAGAAACACCCCGGGCTATGGTGCTGGGCTCGTCCGCGCTCGGCATTTTCTAACTGCAAACAGCCCGGCAAAAGAAATGCCACGTCTGGTGGATGGGGCATCTCCAGACGCCGTTGCACAGCGCCAGGGTGAGGTGTCCAGAGCCGCTGGGGACCTTCTCTGACCGAGGCAGTGGCTTTCCATGGGTTCCTGCGAAGCGTCTCCCCGCAGGCGTTGCCAAAGCCGCCCTCCCTGCGAGCACGGCTCTCTGGAGTTAAGCCGTAGCGGGGCAGACCTGGCAGCACAGCTCTTTGGGGCTAACTCCTCTAACCGCCCCAAGTTTAGTCACTAATGTGCTCGACTTTGCTTCTCCCCTCTTGAAGTCTACCAGGCGCTCCCAGCCTCGGCAATTCGTGTTTACACGGGGGGCAAAGAGGGGTGGGATGCATTTTAAAATGACTCGGTTCAAAGGTAGTGGCTGGGCTTTGCCTGTCTGTCAGATCTAAAAAGAGTGAGTGGATTTTCATGGAGGAATTTCATGGAAATTAAATCTCTACTGGAGTGATCCATTCAGTTCCTAAAGCTCCAGCCCAGTTTTGTGTCTTGGATGAATGCCTTGCTGAATAGCTTGGTGGGGATGCAAAAAGCCACCTTAAACTAGGGATTTTTTTTCTGCTAAATTGACTTCAAAGTAGTAATTAAACAATAGCTAGCTTTAAAAAAAAAAAAATCAAGTTATAAGAAGCTATAGGACTCAACTTCTCTCTACGTAGAGGCCATATTTTAGGGCAGGGGCAGGGGGATGGGATGTTCAAACTGGCAAAGCAGCTGGGAAGAGGCAAGTTGAGAGAAACAAAAACAGGTGGAAGAAAGTAAAATGAATTGCACAGTTTCAGACTTTTTTTTTTTTTTTTTTT
>VWZK01018922.1:32327-43375 GCA_013396935.1 Baryphthengus martii
CCCCTCCCGCCTTTGACTCCCCGCCCCCCCACCTTGGATTTTTTATTTTTTTTTTTAAAGGAAGTTGCATGGATCAGTTCCTATCCTACTTTTTATAGTGACTGTAGGATGCTCTGTAAATGTAACTCCTGGCTAAAGATTTCTGTGGGACTTTTGACTTTGGGTTCTGAACTGCAGACACCCTCTCCCTTCTCCACAATAATGCCCCCAATAACGAGTGGCTGACCCTAGAAACTAGAAAGCACTTGAAAGTTTCTTGAACAGATAATCTGATATTTCCAGTGAGTGTGTTGAAAAAAAGATCAGTGCAGATATCTTCTGTAGCTTTTCCTGAGAGTCCAAAGTGCTTCAGTGTGTTTAATTAAATTTTACAAAGCTTGAATCCTTCTCTTGTAGGTTTTTCTTGGGTGTCTGAAATTTTCTGTAGGGACAAATATAAATAATGTTTTAAAATATAGCTTTGTAATCATCCAGCTGCAGAGCAAAACAAACTTTACGTGAGAAAGTGTAGCATATAGGTCAGTGTCCTTTGTCAGAAACACAAGTGGACTCTTAACTCCTATAAACAGGCAGTAGCTCTTGAAACATCCAGGCAAGAAATAGAATTTAGAATCCAGGTTACTTTCCGGTCTTCGGTGCTGAACAATGTCTCTGCTACTGAGAGCATCCTTTGCCTGAAAGTCACGGAACTTGCACTCTTTTAGGCTTGAAAACCTGTCATCTAGAACTCTGTGAAGCAGTGTGCAAGGCGTAGGAGTTTGCAAAAGGTGCTGCTTTGAGGATAAAATAAAGGTGCTGTTTATTAGGGGAAGCAGCACCATGTTGAATACCTCAGTGGACATTAAGAAACGTGAGTGGAGAATCACTGAATGAATTTCTTTTGTGGTTTTAAGGGTAGATACGGCTTCTTATCTTTTAGACCAAGCCTGTGAAAAATGTATCTACGTGTAAAAAGTTGTGTTTTGGTAGAGATAGTGCCTCGTGTCCCAGTCAGTGATTCCACAGCACGTTGCTTTCTGGGATCCAATCCGTAAGACTTTCTTTGACAAAGCTGACCAGCAGCATCTGTCAACAGTATATTTAAATACTATTTGGAAGTCTTGTGTTAGTTTTTTAAACATGGAAAACACAAGTACTGAGCTGGTTTTAAGCTGTGTTATTTTTCTTGTTCCGATGAAGTGTAGCTTGGTACTTGGTCAGACGGGTTTAGTTGCTTTGGGGTGATTTAACTCGAGATGTGGAAACAGAATGTTGAGTGTTTTCATTCAGAATTCTCAGTCTGGTACAGCTGTGTAACGTAGTTAATATTTTTTTCCAAAACTGGGTATTTTTAAATGGACAGGATAAGCGCATTTTGACACAGAGTGATCCCAGGGTGCTGTTTTCTCACTTAGGAGAAAGCAAAGGTAATTTAGGGAGAAGTCAACAGATGAAATGCTTCTGAAATATTTCTCATGTTCATTTCTTGCTACGCTCTTTAGATAAATAGTGTTAATGCCCAGTAATAGAGAAAATACAAATGCAAAGAATGCAGGATTGGCAAGAAAACTTTTAGATATGCCTGTAACACGCTTTCAGAGTCATTTAATCTGATGGTGAAAAGAATGTGCGTTTCCTTTTTGGCGTAGCCTGATGCTTTTTTGGTCTGTTTGCATTTCAAAGCATTTTTCAAGTGTTAAATTATTAGTAAGTATTCCAAAACATAACATTTGATAATTATTTTTTTGGTGTTAGAACATCAACATCCATGCTTCATCAAGTAAATATTGGCGTTATTTTTAACTTAACCGTCAGCCTAAAAAAAAAAATAAATAAATCTAATTATGCAAAGTTCTTCCGGAAGTTAGGTTATGTCAGGTCCTAGTCTTGCTGTAGTGATGTGCCTGCTCCTGTCTGTTAGCGCGCTGAGCAGCATAAAGCTCTGAGAAGGTTCTTTATAATCTAATTTATTCAAAAGTTACTATCCTTATAAATTAAAGATGATGAGAGCCACTTAATACATTTTTACCTGTCCTATAAATTATTTGCATTTTCTAAAATACGAACTTCCTTGTGAAATTGAAGGAGAGCTGCTATTTTTTTTTTTTTTCATAGTAGTACTTCTTGTTCCTGTAAGTCAGTAGAACCTGTGCCTGTGTTCAAGGAAATTTCTGCTCTTCCTGTTAAGAAGTGCTAGCATTGCACTCAATATATTGATAATGTCCTCTAAATATCAAATGAAACCGCTAGACCCAAAGGAATGTGTGTGCCTATATACGAAATTATTTATACCAAAGCAGAATTTCTGCCATTTTAAATTATTTTTGTTGATATATTTCTAACCCGTCGCTGCGCGATGTGTGTCGAGCTATCGAATGTGACCTGAGAACAAGAAATCTTTGCGGTATTGTTTCCTGCTTGTCTTTTGTAGTATTTTCCCCTCTTCTAAAGATTTATTGTTTTATTTTAAGTTTAAAAAAAAAAAAAAAATTAACACCCCACCCCCCTCATTTGAAAATCTGTGTATCTTTCCCTTCAGAAACCATTCCTTCTTTCTACTCAGAAGGGATTACAGAACGGTCTTGATTTGTTTTTTTTCTTTAGAAGAATACAGTATAGTAATTCTTTTGTGTTTAACACTTAAGGACTCTCTATTGCCACCGCAAAAGGGTGTGACTAGTTTATCCAGATTGGCACATTTTTTTGTGCAAATCAGCAAGATCTGAAATCTATGCATTCTTCTTATGAGTGTGCGTCACCGGCTAGTAAACTGCTTTCCAGTTAGAAAAGAAAGCAAAATGAAGCTGTTGATAAAGCAAAGGCCTTAGATACAGGGCAGGCACTTTTTGATGCGAGGAGTTTGGTAGTAAACATTGCCAGTTAAAACTCGAGTCGGTGAAAATCTGTTGAAACAGAAGAGTGACACTCTTAACAGGGTTGTCTTCTAGCAGTGCTGTTTGCTGACAGAAACTTAACGACATTCCTCTGCTTTTGATTAGAAAAATAGTGAGTGATATTAGTATTATGAGAGTCTGACAGCGCTGGGAAAGGCAGGTTGGCCTAATGCAAATTTCAAAAACCAGCCGTGCCTTTTGGTGCAGGTCACCATTGTGCCGTAGTCCAGATGTTCTTAGGGCTGGGTGTTGTATATTTATTTATTTTTTTTTCCCCAGCAGAAATAGCAAACTATACGGTGGCTTTTCTTCGATGAGTCTAATGTAGACAAAGGCTGAGGAGGATGCTTTCATTGCAGTTGTGGCTGATTCTGACAGTAAGGCTCAAATCTCTAAAGTAAAAAGCTGTAAGCAAGTCTTCTTTGAAGACAATTTTTTGTTGTTTTTTTTTCCCTTGGGAGATGTAGAAGCCAGCGAACACCAGGTCCTTCATCCTGGGCCAAGCAGCGCGAGCGCTCGTTGGGTATTTTCACTTTTGAACTTGCAGCGTCTGCCCGATGAGGGGAGCGAAACCTCAGGGCTTTATTTCCAAATGTGCTGCTGGTAACACAGGAAAAGTTTGTGATTTGCAATGAATTTAATTTTAAGTTCCTTTCCTTAGCTGAGCGCAGCGGCTCTCATGCACTTACAGAAAACTAGTTACGGTACCGCTAAATTAGCCGTGGGTCTGGGGAAGGTTCCCGTTGCAGATCATGAGTCAGAGGTGCTTCTGAAATGTTGATCCTAATGCTGTTTGACCAGCCACAGCGTATCTGTGAAATACCTCACGGGGGGAACCTTTTATCTTCTCATCTCTGCCCTCATCTAAGGGAAGTTACCCCTCTGCTGTCATACTTTGTGAGCTTTTACACTCAAAATCTGTTCTGGATCCTGTGCGGGACTCTTGGCGTTCGGTTTTCTCATGTTTTTGAAGAAATTCACTTGCATGAATTTTCCTGAATGCACAGGTGGTGCATTTTCTACAGATTCCTTTGCTGTAATGAATAAGAAGGGGATGAAAGAGTTTCAGTAACTATTTCCCCTAATGGTTGTTGTACTTGTTGGGTGTTTTCACTTAATTCTGCTTTTCTCCACCAGTTTTATATTCGTATCCAAAGTTTTATATTAATGTCAATTTTATTTTTTTTTTTTTCCTGAAGAACTAATTCTGCTTGCTAATACAATTTCATAAAAGGTTGGCAAAAAGTGATGCCTCTGCTGGGTGCGTGTTTATTTGGATACGTTGAAGAAAAGGGCAAAAAGAGACAGATCACTTTCAAGCAACCTATATTATATTTATAAAACCGTAAATTAAATTGTCTTCTGTTGATGTTAATGTGCTGATTGCCCCCTTTTTTTTTTTTTTCCCCCTGTAGCATTGAGAGGCTTGAAGTGGCATTCCAAGGTCATTTAAAATCATGACAAGCTCAGTCGGACAGAAAAAAGTCTCTTCAAGACAAAGGAAGTGTGGTTTTTGTAGATCTAATAAAGATAATGAATGTGGACAATTACTGATGTCAGAAAACCAGAAGGTGGCAGCACATCACAAATGTATGGTAAGTAAGCCATAGGAAAAAGAAAAGGAACGTAGAGAGTTAGTGAAAAATGAAAAATCCAACCAGCTGTGGCATTGGCACAAATGGTTACTCACTCTAATTTGAAATTTTTGCGGATTTTGTGTATGTAAATGTTTTCTATCACTTACACCCTTAAAACTTTAAAAAAAAAATAAATTTGTTTTTATAATTTTAGCTGTTCTCGTCTGCCCTGGTATCTTCACACACTGATAATGAGAGTCTTGGTGGATTCTCTATTGAAGATATTCAGAAAGAAATAAAAAGAGGCACTAAACTGGTAAGTCTCTAGATTTGGCTCTTGAAAATGGAAGACAATATTTTCTTACCTTCTATGAAGTTTACCAGGAAGTTGTTCAATGTATTATATAGATGTTTTTTTCCCTTTCTAAAGTGTTACTTTTGCGTGAGCTCTGAGGTAATGGGCAGCTTACAGAAGGTGGTGCTGAATTAAAATCGGTCTCAGATGTGCAAATGGAAAACCTCAGCAGATAGGATTATATTTCTTTTGAAATGAAATGTAAAAGTTAACCAGCTTTTAAAAGGTCTTTAGGAACGGATGGAAAGGATAAAAAGTAGTTTGTTTATTTCAGATGCTCTCAGGTAAGCATGTTGTTTTAAGAGTTGGAGCTTAATCGTGGAATTATTAAAAACTAAATCCAGAATTATTATTTTTACTGTTGCTTTTTTCCTCACTGGCAAATGTAGGTGACTGTAGCAGACATACATCTTTTTTTCTAAGCAAATCTGAAAATTCATTTACATCTCTTTGATGAACTGCATATAAACAGTAGTATTTCCTAAATTTATCTTTTAATATCATGATTTATTTTTAACATTTTCTGTTAGATTTTGGAAAAACACCCAATACATGATAGGAACTTGGTAAGGGTATTATTATGCCTTTACCAGTATTTGGTTTTGCTGTCTAAATCAGATTTTTACTACCAAAGGTACTTTTGTTGCTTCTTTTTATATTGATTTAATAGATGATTCTATGAATACAGATGCCTTATGAGGTGTGTGGGTGCAGTAGTGATTACAGCTCTACCAAATTCATAAGAATTGAGCAGCAATAACTTTTTTTTTTTAATTCCTAAGAAGCTACTCCATGATTTATTTATATTTTTAATTATGTATTTAGAGCTAGTTATTTTCCATTTAGAAAAATGAGTGAGGCTTTTAAAAAATATTTTTAACAAATGATAAATTCACTCCTCACATTAAAACTTTTTGAAGCACTCATATATTTACCAGTTCTTGGACTAAAAACAGTAGTCCAAAGTATTTTGTGTATATATATATTTGTAGAATGACAAATATATAATAAATGAAACCCTGGATGAAATATTAGACGAAACTTTTCCAATGCAGGCAACTTTATTTCCTCTAATTAGCTGAAGCATAAAGAAATAACTGTTCAGAAATCATTCATGTTGTGATTAGGAATTTCCAAAGAACGTGGAACCACGGACCATAAAAAAACTTTTTGATTTTTTGGGTCTCTTAAATGATTTTTGAAGGTCATTTCTTTTTGTGTCGTTGGTGGTTTGTGTCTTTCTGCTTCTCAATCTCTACGTTCCTTCGCTTATGCAACAGCTGGATATATTCTTGGAGCTCCCTAGCTGTGTGGATCAGGCACTTGGGTCAGCTTTTTGCAGAAAACCTGGATCTGGTTAACCTGGTAGATTCATAGTCCTGAGATGTTTCCTATTTGGCGAGAATTTACAAGACAGTTTTAGATCTTAACTTAGGTGCTTTATCTCTACCTGTAGCTGTCAGCACACTACAGCCCTGAATCGCTCTCTGGAGGAATCTGCTTTTCTCCATTGACTTTTATAGGAAGCTTAAAGCTAAATGTTTATAGTTAGCCCAGATAGCCCCTCTCAGGTCTGCTTTCTGTTCTAGCCTGTTCTTTTACATGGGAACACATTGAGCAGAAATATCTCAGCGTGGTGCTCCGGGTTAAGTAATTATATTCAGAGCTTGGACTAAATTTGGCTGCTGGCAGATGTTAGGTAGTTGCCCTCCTTCGGGAGGTGCTGCTGCTGACCTGGTCTGCACTGAAAATTGAGGCCTGGGCATTACTGAAGTGATAATGACTGAGCCTTTCTGAGGGTAACGTATTTCTGTCTGAGAAAAGCTTGAGGGTTCAAACTTCAATAGGCCAGTCATAAAAACTTACCAAGTCTAAATATTTGGAAGGACAAGGCCCTGATATCACTATTATTTCTGTTAGCTGTGCAGGGGAGGATTTTCTTAAGAGCATACCTATTTTGCAGCTTGTCAAACTTCACATACACCTGATATAACTTGAGAATTATCCTGTTGACAGTGACCAGTATAGCAGATTTGTCCCAGCAGAATAAATATTTTATTACTGTCAGGAAACAGAGACCAATAAATCAATATAAAAATTCCTATGGTCTGTTTTGTTGATACAGATACATCGTGGTGTTCAGAAAAATAAACTTTTCTTTTAGTCCTTTCTGGCTTTCCAAATGCTGAAGTACTGACTAAAATTGATTGGATGGATATAATTTCAACCTAGGCTTTTATAAAGAGCTTTGATCAGCCATTATTGTATATTAAACCATAAGGTAGAACAAATTTATGAGATAAAATACCCATAGACATTAGATGACAACTATGGAGCAGTATATAACTATACCATTTCAGAGCTTGCAGGGGAGTAAATTGAGATGACCCAAGGCTTTGACATTTTTACTGTTCGGTTAACTTTGTTAGAATTGAAAAGCAGGATGATGATCCATAATTTTGGGGCATTTATTTGACATATTTGAGACTAACAAGAAGAATTTGACTGAGCTAGTGCAGTGTATTCCACAAAGATATATATGTAGAGAGTATCCTATGGTGCACCTTTAGGGTTATGGATTTGGAATTAAATTGTAAGTTTTTGGTGGCGTGGGCAGCGTGCAGGATACAAACAGAAAGCTGCAGTTGTCTTGGGAGAGCAGTTTAGTGGAACATTCTGAGATTTTGGGGCAATATTATGTCAGTAAATAATAATACAGAGAAAAATATTGTGATGCTGTCAGTTACTTCCTAACACCACGTAAGAAGGGCAGCAAATAATTTAGACACATGATAGCTGGTGTATCCCAATGATGAGTCTCATGTGAGAATAATGAATTACTGGGGAAGAAGAATAAAGCAAAAGGCTCCAATTTAACCTTTCCTACAATATAAGTATCAATTTAGTATGTAAGTATAAATTTAGTCTAATTGAACTGCATTCATTGTATTTAACAAATATTTCACTAAATCCAGTGTTTTGGGAATGACTTAAAAATAACTATAGACAAAAGAGAGGAAGTTGCTGCTGGGGCTAAGGTAAACTTGCAGGTCATCAGTATTTTTGACTGCGAGATTCATTGCCAAATAAACATTTTGATATTTTTTTGTGCTACTTTCATAATGTAATTCAGAATTAAACAGGTATAATTCATGATTTTTACTTTTCTGAAATGGTTGGTGGAAGCTGACTATCCTTGGGAGTGAAATATTTAGGTGAATAGCTACGTCCCTTGGATCGAACACTTCCCACAAAAGTCAGTTGCTTGTTTTCTTCATTGAATTGATGATCAGTGTTTGATGGTGGTTGTTCTGTTGCATAATTGTAGCAAATTTCTTCTTGGTTTTAAAATAAATTATGGAAAACACCCGAGAGCAGGAAGAGTAGTGACAATTGTGTAAGGTCATTTATTTTGTCACCAGGAGCAGTGTCTTTGAACTCAGAAATACTCAGCCAACAGTAACATGGGCTTTCTTTTTCTTTACAGATGTGCTCTTTATGCCATTGTCCTGGAGCAACCATTGGCTGTGACGTAAAAACATGTCACAAGACATATCACTACTACTGTGCTTTGCATGATAAAGCTCAAATCAGAGAGAAACCCTCACAAGGCATTTACATGTAACTATTATTTATTTGCTATGTTTATTTTTGTATTTATAGTTCACATACTTTGTTTAAAAAAAAAAAAAAGGCAACCAACAAAGCCCCACTTTGGAATCTAAATAGAACTCTTGCAAAAAAATTCTAATTATGAATGTGGCATTCAAAATAGTGATGTGCTAGAAAAGCCTATTTTTCACTGCAAGATTTGTGTATCAGTGAGTCTTACAGGTGGGAAAAAAAAATGTACTGGCATTTAAATTTAAAAGATGGGTAAATAATCTGTGAATCGTGACTGACTTGACAGTTTTCAACTACTTTGTTTATAGGATTTTATGTCGAAAACACAAGAAAACTACGCATAACTCTGAAGGTAAAATTATTCAATATAAATTTTTCCCATTGTAGAAAGATACTTGGTTAAATTTAATTTTTCTGGATAATAGGAATGTTTTCAGTAAAAATTAGAACTACACTTTTTTTGTTTTTTTCAGAAACAGTGAGTTTGGAAGCCCATATGATTTCTGTGTTTTCTCTGAAAATTACTTGTTGAGCTGGAGAAAAACCTAAACCATAAATTTTAGGATGTTTGAAAGACTTTATGTTCTGTCAAAACAAAGTTTGGGTAGAAGTAATGCATTCCCTTCTGAGAAGAAGCTGCCTTATATTTGTAGTTAAATATTCACAGTATTAGCATCTGAAATACTTTGTCAGGTAACAGCTGATTTTTGCTATTGCTGATGTCCCTAAAGATTCACTACTTTTTTTGAACTATTGAATAGAATTTAACTCTTGAAATGAGAAGGACCTAATAATGATTGAAAGTCAGTGATCAGACCACTGATGGATATATTTATGAAGTCATTTTGATAAAGCTTTCATAAAAGCTGTGAATCTTTGCAGAGGAGAGTAGTGAAATGCCTGAGGGGCGATATGCCACAAATGTACGTAAATCATGGTTAAAATTCCAAACTAGTTGTGCTCTTGTGCATTTATGCAGGTCTTTTTTCTTCTTCCTTTTATTTTTTTTTTCTACTGGATCCGAATTTGGGCAAGCAAACTGTTGTTAGTTTACATTTTGCGTTACTTTCAACTGAAATGTCATCACATTGAACTAATGAGGAGTACATGACTCGGTGGTGAAGATCAAATTTCCTAAATTATTTCAGTCTCTTTCTGCCAAATGTATTTTTGAGGTAATTTACCACCTTTCATGCGACAGGTAGGAGATATATTAATGGTAAGGTTTGGATATTACCTCAATGTTCAGAAAGATACTGAAGGTAGTAGCAAATCCCAAATTAAAACTGAATTTATTTTTTTTTTTTAAATCCATTTAAATAATTGTTGTCACGTGCTTTGTGTAGGACACTGATTTTGCCATTACAAGGTTTAAACAAGAAAAGCAAGGTACATGTTCAAGTCTAAAAAGAGACAGGGCCACGTTATCTTGTAGTTTGGCACTTTGTTTCTTCAGTTTGCTGTTTGTTTTGCATCTTAGCAGAAGCAAAATAGGAAAGACATTTGAGTTCAGAGAGAGATTAATCCCTTTAACTGATATTTAAACATAAGCGTTGTACTTACTCACAAGCGCCTTGGTGTTTGACATCTACTGAAAAACTCCTCCAGTTCTTCATGGAGCCCAATGCCAATGGATGACTTTTTCTGCTTGAAATTCCTTGTGGGATCTGAACTTGTGCTTTTCATTAAAAAAAGAGTTTTCAAAAACCATTATCCCTCAGTCTACAGTGTCATTCCCTACTGACAAATGCTTTCAAATTTCATATGGGTATATATGTCTGAGAAGACATGAAGAAAATTACTCAAGGCATAGTGGCTTTTTTTTTTTAAAATGTTGATGATGCCACTTTATTAAAACATTAAACTAGACTTACCCAAAGACTTGATTGAGGGTAGGAGAAGGCGGAATAAACAACATTCAGAAAATTGACGCCAAAGAATCAAAATTATCTTATTTAGCATTTAATTTTGCACAATTTTGTTTAAAGTATTTCGGTCTATTATGCTTTACACTTCTAGAACTATGTGTAGCTATACCTCACTTTTTTTTGGTTTTGGTTCTTTTGTTTAATATTTGACTGATTTTTTACGCAGTGCTCTTTCCCAAAGAATATGTTCTCTTTTTTGTTCTTAACAATTTGTTGGATATAGTTCCATGAGTATTACTACTTAGAATTATGGATTTGATGCTATCAGAAGCTGGGTCTCTTTTGTGGTAGATCTTTAAACCAAAGAAAGTAAAAATACATATTGCATTTCTCTTCTGGAAATGGTTTACAGCATTGTATAGCAATGGTATTTTGCTACATTGAAAACAAATTACCTTTAAAAGACAGAAATACGCAGGGTGCTTTTCAGAGTTTAAGAAGAGATATTAGAAGGTTTGTTTCTTAATATTTCAGTGCTGAAGTTCACTCAGTGAAATGGTAACTGGAAGATTTTGGATGGTGAGATTCAGCTTGATCTATGTGTTTTGTTGGTTTGTTTTTTTTGAGGGAAATGTATAAAAGAGGAATTTCACTGTAGAAGAACGATGATGTGTGAAACCAGAAAGGACTTGCAGAGAAGAGTGAATAGACTAGCTAGGGATGCTAAATGCTAACATAGGGGCTTTTTTTT
>VWZK01018924.1:0-14780 GCA_013396935.1 Baryphthengus martii
TATATCCTTATATAAGATCTTTACATATGTGTAGGAGATAGATATAAAAAATAGATTATATCCTTATATAAGATCTTTACATTCACTTTGGGCGCATTTTTGAGATCCCGAAAACAACCTGCAGCAGTGTGGGAATCCTTTGGGGTTAAAATCGGCCGGGGCCGTGCCCCTCCACGCTACCTAAAGACCATATAATCCCTTATCACAGGCTCTTCACGGAGGGGAAGGCGGCTGGCGGGCTCCAGCGCCGAGGGAGCGTCCCCCGGAACGAATCGCGGAGCCCAAGACAAACGCGGCGAGCCCCTCGCGTCGGCCGCCGATAATAGCGGGGCCGGCTCCCCGTCGGGAGGGTTTGTTGCCGAGTCGCCTGTGAAACGTCTCCCCGTTTTGTGTTTCTGATTTGATTGCAGGGACGAGTATGAAGAGGACGGGTTTTGCCAGCCCTACCGGGGGATCGCTTGCGCGCGGTTTATCGGAAATCGAACCATTTATATGGAGTCTTTGCACATGCAAGGTGAAATAGAAAATCAGATTACAGGTGGGTAAAACAAATGCACGCACTTCTCCTCCCCTCCGAAGCTGTCTTCTCCCTCCAAAAAAAGCTGCTAGAGGTTTATAAACTGCAATACTATTTTTCTTTGCTCTTTCTCCTCTCGTGCGGTGAGCTTCCCACCGCAGAGCTCGCCCGGGACTCCTGTGTTGTGCGCTGTCAGCAGAGGGAGTCGTCTGAAGAGTGACAATCTGAGCAGCCTTCATGTCTCTGCTCCCCTGTCTCCCCCCAGAGAAGCTCAGAAATGGTTTTCCAAGGAGAAGGGGCTGTGTATTTACAGCTTTTGAGAGTCTCAAAGCCCCGCTCCCTTGTGCTGCTCTTACCCGAGCAGATTTTGCAAGCAAAGGGAGACCAGGCTCAGTTGATTTTCACGTGGTTGAGATCACGTAGGTGCTGAAAGAGGCTGCACAAGTTAATCCAGCAGGTAGTGTTTTTCCTTTAGATTTGGTAAATAAAATGATTTTCAACATTTTGGTGGGAGATGCTTTGCCGATGGGGTTGCTGAATTCAGACTGAGACCTCAGAGATATCGTGACGCTTCTCTGTTTTTTTTTTAAATGTAAATTAACCTTGGCCAGAAGATGGTAATCATCTTCTCCATATTCAGATTTTCTCTTACTGTTAGAGTATTCCAAATTTCTCTTCCATTCCTCCTTTGCCTGCAGACATTGTCAGCGTTGCGAAAAAGGCTTTTGCGTTGCTCACGGGAAAGGCCAATGGTTTCTGTGCGGCCAACGGTTCATAATCTTACACCGTTTGGTTTGAAAAGTCATTTGGGATACTGGGAAATCTCTTCTCTTCCCGGAAGGTACTGGTGCTGTCATCCTGCAGCCTGTGGCAACTTTGGTTTTTCCCTGTTGGGCAAAAGACATCCAAATATTAAACGACTTGGCAGACGGTTATGAAGTATTTGGGGGGGAAAAAAGTATAATTAGGTTTGAGGTTTTTGGTAACGTGCTTAACATTAATCCCGTGTTGAAAACCAGATGTGTTTTCTCTGTCAGCGAAATCAGCATCGTTAATAACTTTTAATGTAATTAGTGCTCTGTATTTGTGGAAGGCCCGTTCATCACCTGAACATCTGAAAATAATAGCCGCGCTGGGAAGCGCGGTTTATACTGGGAAGGCAAGAGCGCAGCAATAAAATTCCCACCGGGTGAAGTCAAATCCTTTTGTATATTTTCCAGCTGCCTTCACCATGATTGGCACTTCCAGCCATTTGTCGGATAAATGCTCCCAGTTTGCTATTCCTTCGCTGTGCCATTACGCCTTCCCCTACTGCGACGAGACGTCCTCGGCTCCCAAGCCGCGAGACCTGTGCCGCGACGAGTGCGAAATTCTGGAAAACGTCCTGTGTCAGACGGAGTATATTTTCGCGAGATCTAATCCCATGATCCTGATGAGATTAAAGCTGCCCAACTGCGAAGATCTTCCCCAGCCAGACAGCCCCGAAGCTGTCAATTGTATCCGGATCGGGATTCCGATGGCAGATCCCATAAATAAAAGTAAGTGGAAACCCTCGGTGCCTCCGTGGCAAAAAAGAGCGCTGGGAAAAGGTTGCCTGGAAGGGCTCGTGCGGCAGAGTTGGAGCTGGTGCTGGGCTTTGGAAGCTCACGGGTGCTGTGCTCTCGAGTTACCCCACTCCTGCACTTCTCCCCTGGTCCAGAGTGGGTAGAAATTCCGAAATACTTCTCCAGTTTTTTTCTTTAGCTGCCTATGGGCTTACACTTTTTATTGGTTTCAGGTCTTTTCTAATTAATATGAAGCATTTGAATACTGAGAAGCATGGGTAGCTTCAGCCTCCCAGTCCTCCCACAGCAGCCCAATGTCCTCCAGCAAGACCAAGAGTGCAGTCGAGGGATGCCGGTCAGGAAGAACATTCATAGGGGCCGTGGCCATCCCTGCCCAATACGGCTGAATTTTTGGCTCCCTCTTCGATCGGGCTGGGCTGCAGCCTGTTGACAACCCTTCCACGTCTGAATAGTCAAATAGAAAACGTGGCTCCCACAAATTCTCCACCTTCATATGAAAATAATGGCTGCAATTCAGGTTCCCACTGTAGTTTTTACTTCTTTTGTGTATCTTATATTAAAAATGCTTGGCATAAGCTGTTTTCATTACAGGAGCATAAGCTTTAAATCCTCCCAGGAATGTGAATGCAAAGCAGGCCCCACGTTACAGCCTCAGCAAATTGGGAGCCCGTGCTCCCAAACTGGGTTTTCCGGCCCCGGGCCGGCAGCAGCGTGCTGGGGCTGCGAGATACCATCTGCCTTGCCACCACCAACTATTACTTTAAATCGTTTTGTTTTTTTTTTTTTATTTTTTTTCCAGATCACAAATGCTACAACAGCACGGGAGTAGATTACCGGGGGACGGTGAGCGTGACGCGGTCGGGGCGGCAGTGCCAGCCGTGGAACTCGCAGTACCCCCACACCCACACCTTCACCGCCATCCGGTACCCTGAGCTCAACGGGGGACACTCCTACTGCCGCAACCCAGGCAACCAGAAGGACGCCCCGTGGTGCTTCACCTTGGATGAGAACTTTAAGTCTGAACTTTGTGACGTCCCGGCATGTGGTAATTACCCAACTTTGTTTTTTTACGTTGCGTTTTGGAACAAAGAGGGGAACGGTTTTTGGCACAGCCCTAGAGCCGTCCTGTAAAACAGGAGCTCGGAGGGAGCTGTGCATGAAGTGTCTTTTTGGACTTGCTGTAGGAAAGGTCAACTACAGTGTTTGTAGCTACAACCAGGCACAATTACAAACTGGGTACGGAGTGGGTTGGGAGTAGCCCTGGAGAGAAGGACTTGGGGGTGTTGATAGATGAGAAGCTCAACAGGAGCTGGCAGTGTGCTCAGGCAGCCCAGGAGGCCAACCCTATCCTAGGATGCATCAAGAGGAGTGTGGCCAGCAGATCAAGAGAGGTGATTCTTTCCCTTTACTCTGCTCTTCTGAGACCCCACCTCAAATACTGCGTCCAGTTCTGGTGTCCCCACCACAAGAGGGACATAGGCCTGTTGGAGCAAGTCCAGAGGAGGCCACAAAGATGATCCGGGGGCTGGAGCACCTCTGCTATGAGGACAGGCTGAGGGAGCTGCGATTGTTCAGCCTGGAGAAGAGAAGACTCTAGGGGGACCTTCTGACTGCCTTCCAATACCTGAAGGGAACCTCCAGGAAGGCTGGAGAGGGACTATTCCCAAGAGTGTCCAGCGATAGGACAAGGGGAAATGGTTTTAAGCTGAAGGAGAATGGGTTTAGACTGGATCTTAGGAAGAAGTTCTTCACTACGAGGGTGACGAGACTCTGGAATCGATTGCCCAGAGAAGCTGTGGATGCCCCCTCCCTGAAGGTGTTCCAGGGCAGGTTGGATGAGGCCCTGAGCGACCTGCTGTAGTTGAGAGGTGTCCCTCCCCACGGCAGGGGGGTTGGATGAGATGATCTCTGAGGTCCCTTCCAGCCTAAGGCATTCTAGGATTCTGTGAACCACGGCATCCCCACTCCGCGGAGACCTTTGAGCACTTACTGCCCGTGCGGCTGGCAGAGTGCTGGCATGAAAATATTTGACATGGGAATACCTGAGCCCTCGCCAGAAGGTGATGAAGCAGCAGCCCTGAGGCTGGCCCAAGCGTCCTAGGCTTTCCAGGTTGCCGTTACAATCGCTGCAGCTCCCTAGTCCCAATTAAATCGGGTCGCTGTGGACGTTGATCCACCAAGTGGTTGTAAAACCTGGTTTATTAACAAATGCAAACCTCGCTTAACAGTGCTCAGGCCTTGGTTAAAAAAACAGAGATGATCTTGCCAGATCCTCTTGGCTGTATTTTAAGTTTGTGTCTACAGGACTGCCCTCTCTGCGGCTTGGTGTTGTAAAATGAACAAAAATGGAGATTCAGCTCTCGTTTAATTCTGCTTTTCTGAGACCTGGGGGAGGTGGATGGAAGACTTGAGCAAATGGTTCCTAATTGTTTTATCTGCATTTAGAAATAACAATATTGGTAGCGTGCCAAGGAAAAAAATACAGCTATTCGCGTGGACATGCCAGAAACGCGCCCAGAAATGTTCTGGATATTCACGGTACAAAGTTTCACACACAATTTTACGTTGCCTACAAGTTGTCCCGGTAACATTACCTTGCCCCTTGGAAAGGAGATACCTTTTGCTGTTACCGTTCGATAGCCAGAACCAAATTAAATTATTTCTGGTTACGGTTATGAATATTCCTGCGGTGAGACATGTTCTGAGCCTACTCCAAAGTCTGTTTCAATTAAGGGAAAGATGGGAATCGATGCCAAAATGGGATCTAAATTATATTCTAACTGAAAGAGTAGACCAGGGGCAAGGCAGACAGTCTGGGCTCTATCACGTGCATCTCAAACCCTCTCTAACATTCACAGATGCCTTTTGGAGTCCCGTATCTCTTTTGCACATTTAACTTCAGTTATTTTTCTTGTTAATTAGGCCCAGCGTTAGAGACTGACTACACAAGAAGAGTTCAATCTATATAAACTGTTCCAAAGATCTTTTTCAGCCCTTCAGTACAAAACTCTGGATCTAAGTAGCAGTCAGCAGGACTGCCCTGAGCGTACTGTCGGCTCTCGGCTTTGCGGGACCTTTCGGCCGCGTGCAGTTCGCGTTTTTCACAACTTCTGGGTAATTAAGAGTTGATGGAGGTCTTCTTACCCAGCCCCCTCTAGATGGGCTCTGAGATCCCGGGACTGGCTCAGTCTTTTGACTTGAAAGAGCTTTTGGATGTGTTGCAAAAGTCTCTGATGGGAATGTTTAACTAGATATTAAATGAGATAGGCTGGCTGGCTTGAAGAATTCCTGACAGGGGTTTTAATTACCTCTCACCGCTGCCTTAAATAGCTCTTGCTGTACATCTGGGTTATATGGCATTATTGTTCTAAATATAGACACACAGAGCTCTATCAGGTGAGTAGTAATGTAATTGTTAAACGCTAATCTGCGTATTAAAACCAAAATGCCGTGTGGGACTTGCATTCTGCTGGGTCTGCACTGGCTGAAAGAGCCATTTCAGTCCCATTTTAATAAGTATTGTGCATTCTGCCTCCCCAGGACATGCCTAGATGGGAAATGGATTTAATTAGGGTGGCTCCCAAGAAACCTATTAACCTAATGAGGCTTCACGGCAGGGGCTGCTACTTAATAAGAATAATAATTCCCTTTGACGGGAATAGCTCAGGTGATGAACTAGTGCCCAGGTCTCCGTCTGCCTCGTGCTGGTGTTTTCTTTTTCTTTCTTCAACTGTATCGTTCGGTTGTCTCACCAGCTGCAATAGATCCGTTTCATAAAAGTTTGACAACCTGAACATAGGAGGATGTGAACCATGGAGTAATTTGAGCGTGAGGCTTAGCAAAGACAGACGTAAGAAGGTTTTGAAGGACAAAGGAAAGGCACCGGTTGCGTGTCCGTGCCAGAGGGGAGCGATTCATGAAGGAAACGCGCAGTGGGTCCGCGCTGTAGAGCTGGACGTTCCCTGAAGAGCGCACACCTGAGAGCTGGGCACAGGGAGACTGTGGTGGGGAAGCTGCTTTAGTCCTCTCTTGTTTCCCAGAGAAATGCTTGGACTATCTCTCCTCTCAATTCCAAACCAGATGGCACAACTTAATCTAAAAAGACTGATCCGAAAGGAGCGTGGGGGGAGCAGACGGACAGCGCGAGCCTGTAAGAGGAGAGGGGTTATGCAAAGTGACATCCAGAACCGTTTGAACTTTGCCTCTGTCACAATTTGAGTCAAACCCAAGCTTCAGATCGAGTTCGTGTTTAATTAAGTGCACAAAAGATATCTGTGTGGGCCGCTAAGCACTGGGTACAAATCCAGCCTGGAAAACACAGACAAACAAACTGAAATGACCCTGTAGGAATAATAAAACATTCCCCGTTCCGCCAGAATCCTCTAAGCCTGATGCTGCCCCAGACAGTCACCATTTCCCTGGTTTTTTTTAACCAGGCTATGGCCACCAGTCCTGCATCTCAAGGTGATCCCCAAACTTCCCGGGGTGCCTTATAGTTAATTACACCCTAAAGTGTACGAATGCTCCTGGGAAACACCAGAGCAGTCCAGGCTTCAGCGTCCCCGTGCTCAGAGCAGTTCTGCTGGAAGGAATGTCCTTGTCAACGCAAGCGGGTGCTGCGGGAGCGCGGGGACGTGAGCCCCCCGCCGAAGCCTCTCTCTCCTCTCCCGCTGCACTTTTCCTCCGAGCAACATGCCCTGTGAAAGCAGAGCCGGCTGGAGGGGGGGTGAGCATCTCGCACCCCGGCCGTGCCTTTGCTGGGCAGCGGTCGGAGAGGGTTTCGTGTTTCTAAACTGGATCTCTCTTGCCATTTCCCTGAATTTCCTCCCATTTCCCAGGTGTTCTCTGTTTCTTCTGCTCTGGAGTCCTTAATCATCCTGCTCCTGCACTTAAAACGAACTAGAAAATGAGTTTTCCTTTGCATGTGTTATTTGTTCCAGTGCCCTGAGTTGCCACATAAATACTTTGGCCAGCACCGGGAGATGTTGAGAACAGGAGGCTGGAAATAAATCGAGGGATAAAACTATCATTTTTAATGACTCTCCACATTTCTGTTGGGTTAAGGAAACTGCGGCACCAAAATCTAATATACATATTAAAATAAGGAGTTTGGAATCCCACCAGAGCCTTTCTTCCACAAACTATTTTAGAAATGAACTTTCCTGTGGACCTATATTAGCCCATTGCTTCCTTTCACCCCGGGCAGTGGCCACGTCACGATACTGAGCTATTTCATGACCCTAAGTAAGTTTTCCCTGAGAAACTACTTGGAATATGTTCCTGGCTATCCTGTGTTCCTATAGAAATGTTACTCCAGAACATTCATTGCTCTGTTAATTGTAAAGAAATAAACCAGCATTGAAGGTGAGTTGCAGTAGTATTATCTGGATGGTAACTTCTAGTTAACTCAGGGATGTATTTGACTTGGGGAGATACTGCATTCATTTTTTTGGTTTGTTTTTTTTTAACCAGATTATAAGGATTCCAAGGAAAAGAATAAAATGGAAATTCTGTATATCCTGGTGCCAAGTGTTACTATCCCCCTGGCCATAGCCTTACTCTTCTTCTTCATCTGCATCTGCCGCAACAACCAGAAGTCATCCTCCCCTCCCGTTCAAAGGCAGCCGAAACACGTAAGAGGACAAAACGTGGAGATGTCGATGCTCAACGCCTATAAACCAAAGGTAACCCCTCCTTTTGGCTTCGACATTTGCTCTGTGTAAGGGCAGGGACTGAAATGCTTTGATCAACCTTGTGCTGTTGATTTCCAGCTTGTGTTTGGCTGGAATTTTTGTAAGGACTTTTCTCCTCAGCGGCACAGCAGGCGTGTTGGACCTGTGGAGGTAGCTCTTGTGTGTCCCATGAGCAACCTGGTCTAGTGGGAGGTGGCCCATGGCAGGGGGGTTGGAACTAGATGGGACCTTTAAGGTCCCTTCTAATTCAAGCCTTCCTATGATTCAATGAAATAGGAGACAGAGTTTTTATGTAATAAAGCAAGGAACCCGCTGCTGAAACATCTCCGAATCGCCTCGTTTAAGTTACAAAGCGGTGCACATAAAGATGGGATTCGGCATTTTCTCGAGAGAGTTGTTTGGGGTTTTTTTTTGTGGATCTGCTGTAGTCATCCGTCGTCGTTCACTCGGCTGCAATTGCTTTGGAAAGATTTGTTCCGTGGTTTTTTTTCAGGCTTACCCATTCGCTCCGTTAAAAACAAACAAAAAAATGACCAAAGCAGAGCCTCCAAAATCTACCTGTGGTTCTGGCCAGCGGCTTGTCTTGCTGCTGTTATGTTCCTTCGCTCTACTCCCAGGTTCATGAAGCATTTTTGTTAAATCATTTAAGATTTAAGGGTGATTAACCTTGAGCTCCTTGTTTACCGGCGGGGCGGCCGATTTGCAATCCCGTGCGGATCAGCCATTCCAGGGCTGTAACCGCCTCCTGCCACCTACAGACAAAATAATGCCCTACAAGGGGGTCTGCCTCCTTTTTCACCCCACGCCACTTCGCTTCGACTGCTCCATAGAGATTATTCTTTTGAAGCGTTTCAAAGTGAAAATCAATCTCGACAAGTAATTGGAATAGAAACCATGGCGACTGTAGCGTCTGGAACCATCAGCCATGCCTTTGGGAGAGCTGTTACTTCTGTTAGAAAATGACATAGCAAAATGAATCCCAATCCTGATTTTATTGAGTTTCAGCAGGGTGAATTCTAACTTTCAAATATTGCTGCTGGAGATTGAGCAGAGCTAATCACTCAGCATCAGCAAAGGCTACATGTGAACTTCAGGAGCCGTTTTCTTCATCTCTGAATAAATTCCAGAGTAGTTTTCTTCATAAGTTCAATGAAGCAGCTATGAGGTGATGCTATTGCTTGCTCTTAAATGTCAGGTTTGTAGAATTAGCTTATAAAGAGTTTCTCTCCTGTGTATAAAGGCTGAAAGAGGCTTGTTCAGCCTGAAGAAGAGAAGACTCCGCAGGGACCTTCTGGGGGCCTTTCACTGCTTCCAGGGGCCTGCCAGAAAGATGGGAACAGACTTTGGAGCAGGGCCTGGTGGGACAGGACAAGGGGGGATGGGTTGAAACTAAAAGAGGAAGATTTAGCCTGGAGAGAAGGGAGGAATTGTTGGTGCTGAGGGTGGTGAGAGCCTGGCCCAGGTTGCCCCGAGAGGTGGTGGCTGCCCCATCCCTGGCCCCATTGCAGGGGAGGTTGGATGGGGCTCTGAGCAACCTGCTCGAGCTGCAGATGTCCCTGCTCCCTGCAGGGGGGTTGAACCGAATGACCTTGAAAGGTCCCTTCCTACCCAAAACATTCTACGATTCTAATTGTGGCAGCCTAGGGATGGATGGATGGACGGACGGATGGACGGACGGACAGAGCTGTGCCACACAGGCACTGGTTGCTCTTTTGTGAGTCTTGCCCCACATGTCTGGAGCCACAGCCTCAAAGCAGCACATATGGACACGGGAAGTTTCTGCAGAGGAAAATTCCAGCTCGCAGGAAGAGTAGGAGAGTCTTTTTAAGTCAGCAATAAAAGTAAAGCCACCGTGCGGCTGTGCTGGAAAACCCAGGGCTGCTTTTGCCCACTGGTCCCACAGACTGCACACGGAGGTGGTTTTACACAGGGTCATGCTCACCCCAGGACTCCTCTGGTCGATAGCACTGCAGGCCCTGGGTGCTGGTGCGATGCCAGCAGGAATGTTGTGCTGGGTGTCTGTTTGGGGTGAGTAGGCAGGGTTTGAACTGGTTCACAGCCACTAGCCCAGTGAATTCATCTTGATTTTCCTTTAAAATCCTTAATTTGGACTTTCATCTACAACTTAGAGTAGCTGTATATCAAACTAGTGGCAATAGGACCAGTGGCAAAACTGTGTCTTGGATCCACCCTCCACGAAATATTTTATTAAATTTGGATTTGCTTCTTGACCCTCATCGTAACAGATATTTGAAGTACCATCCAGGCTAAGCTGAAGATAATGGTCATGTCAGCAGCGTTTTAATGAGGTCACCATTTCTACCGAGGCTGCTGACACACTTGATGCCCCTACACACGCACCACAGGAAAGCACCGTGCCCAGAAATGTTTCCAAATACACAACGCGCTCTTTTCTTTTTATGCCCATACGCTGCAAAAAGCTTCCCGTCTTATTTATGCTAATTCTGTATTTTCCCACTGGGAAACCCAGCTCTCCTTGTCTCAAATGTTTTGATCACCTTTCAAACAATATTTTAAAAGAAAGGCAGTAGAATCCTATTTTTAAACGCCGCATCCAGTATTCACGTCAACTTGGGGTAAAAAGAGGCGTCGGCTTTGAGCTCCAACTGAGGTAGACGTGTCTTCGCTGGTACAAATAAAACCAGCATTGCATCCAAAAGCCTTGCTTTGGTTTTAAAGGATTTTCGTTCTAATTGCCTTCGAAAAACTATAATAAACTAAGCTCATCTTGCCCTTCACCTAATGGAAGGGGCCGATGAAGAGATAGAGGCGATGGGCTTCGCTCGCGCGGCTCTCCCTTTGTACTCGGTTTACTTTGGCGTGCTGCCTCCTATGTATTTTACACTTCTTTACATTTTGTACACCGATGTATGACAAATACTTGTCAAACAAAAGCGAAGCAGATTTATAACCGCTTAACTTGAAATGAGCCCTTCCTGCCAAAACTTTATGACTTCATTTTCTTTCATAGTTTTCCACTATGTTGGTTCAAACAGAGGAACCCAGCCTCAGGTCAGACAGAGGTCATTTCACTTTCATTACTAAAATATAATTTACAATATGCCAGACCTAAACAAGTTTTAGCCTAAAGGATTTGTATAATATAAACCATCTGTTCCTCAACAATATAGCTAATTTCCTGCCATCACCGTACAGTCTACTGCCTGCCTGCTTAAGTGGCTTTATTATTATTGTTATTGTTGTTATTATTATTAATGCAATATTTATCTAAAAGTCGTAAGCGGTCAATACAATTAGAAGTCATTTATTCTAAAATGTCTGTTTTGCAATGGTCTTCTAAAATGACAGCTCTTTTCCTATATTGCCGCCGTAAAGCTGCCGTTACGTTATCTGAGGAATGCAAATGCTCGTGCTTTATATTCCTTTCTGAAACGTAGATCCCAAACTTATTAGCCTTAAATTACTACCTGTGGCTATACTGGGTTTGGGTGTAGGTGTTACAAGCATGTGTGGAAGTTAACGTCTGACAAAAATACAACTTCTTTGTGGTCTAAAAGTGAACATACACACCCAGGATCACAACAGAGCATTAAAAAAGTTTGCCTGTCTTCTTTGACCACTGTCTCATTTTTCCAGCAGACTCTGGCCTGTGTGTTTCAGGATCGAACACTCAGACAAGTGTGGGCAAAATAGTCCCTTCTGAACACCAAAGGGTTAATAGCAAAGTCAAGGAAGAATTGGCTACAAGGCCATGGTTTAAAAAAAAAAAAAATTAAAAAAAAATGTTTTCTGCTAAAACTTCAGGCCCAGGCCCAGAAAACACTTCAACCTGTACTTACTTAAGTATGTGAATTGCCTCAATTCCTGAAATTAGTCAGATTCAATATATACATTTTGAATTTATATATTTTGAATATATATATATATAAAAATGTCTGAGCCTAAGTGCATTTGCTGAAATGCTGATGGTTCCTGCATATCTTTAGATCTAATACTTACTGCTTGTATCTCACCTTGTGTTGAGGATAAAAAGTAATTCTAAATTTAGTTTTAGAGCGGGATGCACGGACATCAGGCAACGCTCAGCCCGGAGATTTGTCAGTTATGGGATCCTGGTGTCCCTCAGGCTGTGTCTGGCCTGGGGCTGATGCCGTCCCCCCAGTGCCTGCGTCTCCCAGGGCTTGTTGCCAAATGGGTCTGCGGTCCAGGGAGTTCCCAGGTTGGTCTGCTTGGCTTTCAGACGTCATGGGTGAAAGGATCTTTTACTTAAAAATACGTTTTCAGTCCTGGTTTTCTGACATATTTCTGCTGTCGTTTCTTTACCAGAGTAAGGCCAAAGAGCTGCCTCTCTCCGCTGTTCGTTTCATGGAAGAACTGGGCGAATGTGCTTTCGGCAAGATCTACAAGGGACACCTCTACCTTCCGGGGATGGATCACGCTCAGCTTGTCGCTATCAAGACGCTAAAAGACTTTAACAACCCCCAGCAGTGGGCAGAGTTCCAGCAAGAAGCATCGCTCATGGCCGAGCTCCATCACCCCAACATCGTTTGCCTCTTAGGTGTGGTGACCCAGGAGCAACCCGTCTGCATGCTTTTCGAGTACATGAACCAGGGGGACCTCCATGAGTTTCTCATCATGCGATCGCCGCATTCCGACGTTGGATGCAGCAGCGATGAGGACGGGACTGTAAAATCCAGCCTGGACCACGGGGATTTCCTGCACATCGCTGTCCAGATCGCGGCAGGGATGGAGTACTTAGCGAGTCATTTTTTTGTCCACAAAGATCTCGCCGCTCGTAACATTTTAATTGGAGAACAGCTTCACGTGAAGATTTCAGACCTTGGACTCTCGAGAGAAATCTACTCGGCCGATTATTACAGAGTTCAAAACAAGTCTCTCTTGCCGATTCGCTGGATGCCCCCGGAGGCGATTATGTACGGCAAGTTCTCTTCCGATTCGGATATTTGGTCATTTGGAGTTGTTTTATGGGAAATATTCAGCTTTGGACTTCAACCCTATTACGGATTTAGTAATCAAGAAGTCATAGAAATGATCAGGAAAAGACAACTGCTGCCGTGCTCTGAAGACTGTCCTCCCAGAATGTACAGCCTGATGACAGAGTGCTGGCACGATCTGCCGTCCCGGAGGCCGCGATTTAAAGAAATCCACGCCAGGCTGCGCTCCTGGGAGGGTCTTTCGAGTCACACTAGTTCTACTACCCCCTCGGGTGGGAATGCCACCACTCAAACGACTTCCCTCAGCGCAAGCCCAGTGAGTAACCTCAGCAATCCCAGGTACCCTAACTACATGTTTCCAGCGCAAGCTATACCGCAAGGCCAAATCGCCGGCTTCATCGGGCCGCCCATCCCTCAAAACCAGCGATACATCCCCATCAACGGGTACCCGATCCCACCAGGATACGCCGCTTTCCCGGCTGCCCACTATCAGCCGCCGGGTCCGCCCAGGGTCATCCAGCACTGTCCTCCTCCAAAGAGTCGTTCTCCGAGCAGCGCCAGCGGATCGACCAGCACGGGTCACGTCACTAGTTTGCCGTCTTCGGGATCCAACCAGGAAGCGAATATTCCTTTGCTATCTCATATGTCAATTCCCAGTCATCCGGCGGGAATCGGTATTACAGTTTTTGGAAATAAAACTCAAAAACCGTACAAAATTGACTCAAAGCAGTCTTCCCTATTAGGAGACTCCAGCATCCACGGACCTAACGAATCGATGATTTCAGCCGAATTGTAAATAAGCGAGGCCCTTTGTAAATATAACTATTTACAAGACAAACTAGAAAGTGGTAGAAAAGATTTATATTCAAATATTTTATTAAAGATTTCTTCTGGTTGCTTAACAAACATTGCAGCAAGTATCTTCTGTGAAGTTTAACTGCTTACCAGGACGGGCAGACTCAACCGGACAAAGATCCTCGTGGTATCAACACTCGACTTTGTCAATGGACGCGTCGTCCCGTCGAGCGCCACCGACAATTGAAAAAGGGCAAGCGGGATTTGGTTTTGAAAAAGTGAAAATGTTTTATCGGACGCTTTTTTTTTTCCATGGCTTGTTAAACCTCCGGTGTGGTTTAAATCACAGAAACTTTTTTTTTATACTGAAAACCTATTTTAATATTTGTCTCTTTTTTTTAGGAGATGCAAATATTCAGAGATCTGCTGGGTGTGCAATTTCGGTTCCAATAGCTAGTGAAAATATGTGTAAATTTTGCGGTCAAGGATTACGTTTCAAAGATGTGATCTGAGAGCTGAATAAATTACTACAGGTAGGATTTTGGTCTTTTGTCAAGTTGGGAGTCTGAGTTCAGATTCAGACCCAAAAAAGTCATTTACATGACAGCACAATAGCTGGAGTTATCGACTTGCAGTCTCCAAAAATCATCTGCTCTTGGCTGCTAAAGATGGCTGGAGTTCCAAGAAATTGCCTTAAAGGAAATGAAATTAAAGTGTTTTAATTTCAGAACCTGAATCAACTTATTCGAAGATAAGGTTTCATAATCTAGTAGTGAAAGCAGAAATTTTATATCCTTTTGTTGCTATGCAACTGTTTAACGGAAAGGCTCCAAACCACAGTTTTTATATATGACAATCAGTTTTCCCAGGAATATTTATTATTTCAGATCAATGTGTAATCTCAGTGACTTACGACTCCAGGAACCCCAAAGAAAAAGAAAAAAAAAAGGGTAACTCGCATTCCATTAGGCAGCAAATCCATCGGTAGCGATTTTGTCGGTCGATTCTGATAAATGTGAAGTAGCTTGAACTTGCAACTTAGAAATCTGCCGTTTGTGTAGTCACTCAAAATTCATTCAGGTCTAAGCAATCGCGAGGCTTCGTTTGAAACCACTTTGATGAGTCACAAAAGTGCTGTGTGCGTGACAGCCCTTCGCAGACTTTTTTGTACTGAATCGTGTTTTTATTGTACAACGGGAACGCAAACAATCTCTTGCTCGGTTGACAATGTTGTATAATATGACTTTATTTTTATCTTTTTTTTTTTTTTTTT
>VWZK01018924.1:14804-32329 GCA_013396935.1 Baryphthengus martii
TTTTTTTTTTTTTGCACAGAAGTGTGATAATGTTTTGTACAGCAGAAGTGAAAATACATCTCTGCGTTTTATATCTTGGTCTGTTTCTTTTTATTTTTAACCTGATGTAGATGTTCTTGAAATGTATTATGGTGATATTCAGCCACTACCTTATACAAATACTTTTCTTTGTTTTCACTGCATGCGTTTAATCACTGTATTACTTGATGATTGATTTATTAATTATGGGCATTTCAATTAGGCGAGCATGACAATGTAATAACAAAGGCTATTTTATAATTAAGATACGTGCATTTTTGTATTTCACGTGCCAGAGATGATATTAAACACTGATTATTTTATGCTGCTGTTTATTAAAACATTGTTTTAATGTAAACACGTCGGTATTTTCTCCATGTTGGTGTAAGATATTTGAAGAGCTTCGTAAAATCTGCTCGCTCGGCTCAGGTCTGGAGCCTGCTGAAATGCTCGCTTGAGTGGCACATGAGAGTTTTGCAACTGATATTTGCAGACAGATTACTCAGGGGGTAACACGTAGAGGCTTTAAACGAATATTTGACCGTGCAAATATTTGCAGGGCACACAGGAGAAGCGGGATGGCCTAAGTCCTCTGTGAGAACGGTGCGGTCTTTGCTGGGATCTCGTCGGCGTCGTTCAGCGCCGTACCGAGGGCCATCATCACCCTTTCAGCCCCTCGCTGATAGTTGGTTGTCCTGCTGAAAAAGATACTGAGATACCATCGTCAATAATATTTGCTCATCGCTGTCAAGCCACAGCCTTTGCTGAGTGAACGTCTGAAGAAGATGGAGGTGTCTTCAGGAGGTTATCTCTTCAGCTATACAGACTGGAGGAGGCAGCTGGCTTCCCAGGGCTCGAGATAAGCAGTGAGCCGGTCCCATGGAGAAGCCAGAAGAGTTTATCCTGTTCCTCCTGACCTGACCTCTCACAGAGCCCATGCAGGTCCCAGATCATCCCCAGAGGGTGGTGAGTCTGCAAGCAAGGAAGAAATGAAGTGTAAATAGGGAATCCATCTCTCACCCAGCTCAGAAGACATCCGGACAGGTCCTCTCTGGCGGTTGGGATGCCAAGTGACGTACGTCCCGTCAGGTCACATCTGAGTGTATCGGGCATCATGCCATGAGCGGTTCAGTTCTGTGAGGACAGGACGAGCCGCACTCGAGTGAAACCCACCTCGTGTCGGCGCTCCACGCGCTTGGCTCCCGTGGGACGGCCGTGCTGCGCGGGTGAGCTTCGCCGTGGATTTCCATACGTAGCTTTAATCGCCTTGATAGGAAAGCGGCAACTGAATTTGTAACGGAGCAGCAACCGGAGCCGCAAAATAGTCCCTCGCACGTTTTGTGGTTTTCCGATAAAACAACAGGAGGTACGGTGCAAACCCGCTCGTGGCTCAGCTTAGGGTTTTTCCTTTCTTTCAAAGTAAGCTGAGACTTTTAAGGTTAAAATATTTTTAGGCTCACAGATGTAAACCAGCTCTGAACAATACACCTGAAAATTCTTGCAAGGACCTTTTCCTGCCCTTCTCTCCCTCTCTCGGCGGGTGAAGCTTGTGAACTGCGAGGCTGAAATCACCGTCTGGCTCCCAACCGATGCCGAGGGAACAAACGCTAACGCAGAGAGGCAGGAATCCATCAAAGACAGATTAGAGGGAAGAAAAAAAAAGAACTTCTACAAAACAGTTAGATAATGTGGAAACTAAATGCTGCCAGAAATTAAGGAATTACTCCTCAGGTGGGAACGCAGACATACAGATGAAAGCTTTTTTGTGGCAAATGAAGGAAGAGGGAATTTTCCAGATTCCTAACGTTCCATGAGAGAATCATCATCCCGTCTTCCTTCAAAGAGATGGGACAGCCAAGACTGCTGGAAGTGCAGTAATGAATTTAGAAGCTCTAGAGGTTTGGGAGTAAAAGTCTGAATCAACAGTGTTTAGTGAGCCTTCGATCTGGAGAATCTCTTTCCCTCCAGGTTAGCTTATATTTCTGTAAAAGAGAATAAATATTTGCTGATTTAAAGACCGAAATGCCGAGCCTGCAGTGGAGATTTGTATCTTTTGTTCCCACAGAGGAGTGATTATAGCGGGTTTCTGCGTTCTCTGGATTGAAAGCAGAAGGTGAAGCAGAGAACCACTTGTGCAGACATTGGGGCTGGAATACTCAGAAATACCAGCATCTCTTTATCCAGAGCTTTAGAAATTGTCAAAAAGAAATCTTACTTTGCTTCACATGAAGAAGGATATCCAAGAAGGTTGCAAGCTTGGAAATGCTCTACGACGTTTGCTTCTTGTTCCAGTCCTGTTCCGTAACCTGTGTTCACCGGGAGAACTTTAAAACGTCCATCTAACTCAAACCACTCCTGACCGTGAGGCCGGCGCTACAAAAACGACCTCAAGTACAAACACATGCTGTTCCCTATGGATCCAATTCTCTGGAATGCGTACCTTCAACATCCATGGGCTCCAGTTACTGCACTTATCAGACGGTATTTGCCTCGTTGGCAGGATTCGTTCTTCTCAGCGTTTCTGAGCGTTGTCTTTGCCTCCTCACCAAGCGGAGTCATTTGACCAAAGGATACCTATTGTCTTCTGTTTCATATCATTAGGCCTGGCTCGGTCAAGGTAGGCCAGGCACAGCTCAGGCTCAAAAGAGGAGCTACGTAGCCAGGGCTGCAGCTCAGGAGGCACTGGGTAGAGGGTGACAAACTCATCCACCCTCTGAGCCGCACCACGTCCCACTAGGTGTTGGGTACAGCAAAGCACTAAGGTGCTATGACCTTATCGCCCCCCCTCCCCATGCAAGCGGCAGGTACAATAACTGGTTATAAGTGACATACATTGAGGAGAAATTCATGAACACAACAGGTAGGGAGAGAGGGCTGCCTACGTGTGGCATTTGGTGCTGATCTCGTAGGAAGGCTGGTTTTGTGAAAAAAAAACAGTAAATTGTGGTGGTGTTCCTTACAGCTTGCCGTAAAACACACTGAAATCCACAGGACCCTTCTCCTTGGCTTTAGTGGTGTCTGAACTGGGCTTTTGACCTTCTGGAGGGTCCTTGGGGGTTCTGAGGAGCTTGGTGAAACCCCTGGACCTACAATCTGTGAGAACTTGGACCTTGCAGCCCAAGTTCGCAAACAGCTCTGGAGTGCGCACAGTGTTATAAAGCAGGGTCCTGAGCCAGCAAAGAGAGATGTGTTGACACATTTGTTCAAAAGAAAATCTGACTTTTGTTTCAAAGTATTACAATAAACAAAAAAAAAAGGTCATTTTTTTATTTGCAGAAAAAATTACAGCGTCTGTCCTGTATGTTGCAGTATTTTAAGGAGTATTTCCTTAGAATATGAATTCCTGATCCTTCTGTGGGCAGGAGATGGAGTGAACAGCCACACTATGCTGAACTTCCCCACTTCTGGTTCTGCTGGAGAACCTCAGTGGAAAAACGAGGCAACTGGGCTCCTGCTTGGGTTCAGCTAATGGAGAGCAGGCATCTTCTGGAGAGGAAGAGCACCTCCTTTATGTCCGAAAGATCTGTGTACCGATTCCTAAATTCCCCTCTCCAGGTATCTCCATCTCTTCATGGTATGTCCCAGCTATTTCTTTCGCTTGAGACAGAACCAGCACATTGATTCCAGTGAAGAAAACCCAGTAGCCAACCCCTCCTTGGCTGTGAGACTTGCAGAGCGTGGCTAAAACTGTGGAGGTCTGAGGGTGCTGGGGCCAATCTTAAAGTGCGTAGTCACCCAACCCGCATCCTCAGCTCTGTGAGAGCGCGCGTTCTTTTGGCTGCGTCGTCAACGGCGATGTGTTTTTGTGGCCCCACGTCTGCTCTCTCCGTGGGCCTGGGAGCCTCCCTTAAAAATGTGATGGTCATGGAATCTGAGAAGCAATTTTTCTCTTGCTCAGGGCTATCTTTTATAGGAGGAGAGAATATTGCCCCTGAGTCAGTCACTTGCTATCCCATCATATTTCTTCCTGTTTGATCTCTCAAAGATTAAAGTTCAGTATATTTCAGGACAGTTATATTGCTGAGGTAATATAAAATTATTAAAAACAGAGAGAGAGACAATATTGTGACTATACATCAAAAGCTCTTTAAGACAAAGGAGGGAAAATTGTCTTGAAACTGGGATGATTAGAAGCATCTGTGGTGTCCTTTATTTCCCATTTAACAGGGCAACACGTTTTGAAACGGTGTCTGTTTTGAACTCGCAACCTGGTACAGCCTTAATTTTCTGATTTGTACCCCGAACCCCGTGGTTTATCTGCTCCTGCAGAGGGGAACCGTGACCGCTTGTTGATGAGTTTCGACCTCGAGACACAAAAGGAACATTGTCCGACGCTGCAACCTGTTGCCTATGTGAAGAAGAAGAAGTTGAGTTGTTTTCTTGCTCATCTGAGGAATTTAAAATGAGACAGAGAGGTCTGTTAAGATTTGTAAGAAGCACGTGAGTTTTCAAACCACAAGTGGTGCTTGGAGTACAATGGGCTCGTGTTTATTTATCTACGTGGGTAGGTGTAGCTATACACAAACATTTTCAGGAGGCATTTCCATAGCTTTAAAAACAAATCCAGTCACATTTTGAAATATTTCAGCAGGCACTGGGGTAACATTTATTTCCAGTCACTTTCCGTGCAAAGACAGGTGAGCTTGTTTGGGTCGATCCCGAGGTGTGGGAAGCAGAACTGGTGCCTTTACGGTGCGGTCTGTGAGGAATGGGTCCCTATGAAAGCAGCAGTGCCAGGTCACTGGGGTTTGGAGGCTTGCTCGGCACAGCTCCGAGACGGTTCAGATGCGGAACCGGGTGGCCAGAGCCACGGGGAGAGTGGGCAAAACATCTCAGCCTTTGAAAAAAATGCCCTTGGAGGTGAGCTCACCTGCCTTCAGACACATCTTCCTTAAAATCATAATCCAGGAGTGCAGCATAGGCTGGGATCTGCCTGGCTGGGGAGCAGGTCTGTGCAAAGGGACCTGGGGGTCCTGGTGGACAACTGGCTCAAGGTGAGTGAACCGTGTGCTGCTGTGGCAAAGGAAGTCAATGAGATGCTGGGTTCCATCAACAAGGGCATCCCCAGCAGAGATGGAGAAGTCCTTATCCCACTCTACTCAGCACTGGTCAGGCCACTCCTGGATTGTCTGTTCAATTTTGCTCTCAGCTATACTAAACAGATATGGAGAGGGTCCAGAGAAGGGCCACCAAGGTGACCCAAGGACTGGGAAGCTGCCAGATGGGGAAAGGCTGAGACAACTGGGTTTGTTCAGCCTTGAGAAACAAAGGGTCTCCGGGGAGACCTTATCCCCCTGTTCCAGTATTTAACGGGTGGCCACGAAGAATAAGGAGACTCCCTTCTTGGCAGGAGTCACATGGAAAAGATGAGGGGTCATGGGTACAAGTTACTCCTGGGGAGATTCCTATTAGACACCAGGAAAATTTTTCACAGTGAGAACCATCAGCCGTTGAAATAATCTCCTCAGAGAAGTGGTGGAATCTCCAACACTGGGCACTTTTAAGCTTTGTCCGGACAGGGTGCGGGGCCAGCTTGTGTAGACCAGGCTTTTACCAAGAAAGATTGGAACAGATGATCCTTGAGATCCCATCCAACCTGAGATTCTATGATACTTCCTACATTTTAAGGCGAAAGGAGGCAGAAAAGGACAGTTTTTCTATACAATTGGGCAACCAATTTGTTGAACAGCCATGGTTGCCTTGGAAAATATCTGTGCCACTGCAGTGATGATACTGCTGGAGAAGGAGATGGAGGAAACTGAGTAATGAGGGTTTTAACAGGACTCCAAAGGGTGACACCGACTTCTGTCAGAAGAAGAGAATACAGAAGTATAAAATCCCCGGTCAGAAGTTCAGCCGTGGCTGCGGATGGTCATAGTCAGAGAGATCCACACAGAGTTCCCGGGTGAGCAGGGGCAATGTCAGTGCTCTCCTTTCTCCAGAAGGTCGTTGCCTTTTCTCCCTTGGCTCTCTGAGAGCTCTTTTCAGAGCCTGATAGTTCCAGTCACTCCCGTTGGGAGTTAGCAAACCCTGTGACCGAGCCGCCGCGCCGAGGGTGGGTGGGATGCTGAGGGTGTAAAACCACCGTCAGTCCCAGCCGTAAAGTCCCCGGCGTACGTGTCTGGTGTGCTAGCGTCGCAAAAAGGTCAAATCCAGGCAAAATAGCTTCGGAGCGTTAGAGATAACACAAATAAACAGATGGTCTGGATACTATATTATGGTATAGCAGGGAACAGCGCCAGAAAGGGAATCATTATTCCAACGTAGGTTCACCCAAGCCATATCCAAAGAGAGTTGGCATCGAACGGATTAGACCTTGGACAAAAAAGTTAAAAATCACTTTTGTATGTGGGCAAAAGTCAATTTATGCTGAAATAATCTCCAGCCCTAAGCAAGCCTCCCAAAGTAGCCAAGCCATGAAGATTGCACAAGAAGCCATAAATCTGGCGTTTCCTAATTTCTGAGTGCTCAGCATTGCGGCATAAATAATTCTCCTTTCAAACAGTGCTTTGCAGGCAATTTCTTTGCGATATAATTTATGGCATTTATTTTCTTATCTGGTAGTTCGTCTCAGTCCTGAAAATATGCAGACCGCTTAACAGAGCGGGGTCAAGCCTTAACGCTATTTTGGGTGCGTATGGTAGAAAAGCTGCCGCTGCGCACGGTGCAAGAGGTGCCGAGGGTGGAAATGGTGGGTGGTTCTGTGCCGGTGCGGAGAGGTGGGTCTTGTGCTGCCGTTCCCAGATCCTGCTATCGCAGCAGGAAAACAGATCATAGCGTCATTAGGTTGGAAATGACCAAGTCCAACTATAAATGGCACCATCCCGTTGTTGGTTTGATCCCGTAGTGGTGCAAAGCATGTAGACCGTTGTCAACCCGAGGTGGATGGTGTCAGAACCTCAGGCAGGAATGTGCCAATTCCTGCAAAATCAGAAAGAGCAGAGGAGAAGGGGGAAGGAAGATAACAGCCACGGGGCCACCTGGCTAGTGTTGCCCTATCTGTCTCCAGGATAAGAAGCGGGGACACTTTCCATGTAGGACTTGCTGCATACCACGGTTCATTTGATCAGTGTCTTCAGCATCAAAATTTGCAGGGCTGTCATACAACGGGCTGGCAGGAACTGCTGAGCTGTTGTTCTAGCCTGGCCTTTAAATGCCCCAAAGTCTTCAACAAATAGAGGGATTTTAATAGTTTTTGCCAGGACAGACTCTTTTTCTGAAAAATGGAAACAGAGCTGGGAAACCACGTAAAAAGTCCCCCAGAGAGGAAGTCTGTGGATAGCTTTTTGAGTCATTAAAAAATACAAGATATAGAGGGCAAACAGTAATGACTGGATTCAAACTAGAGGAGGGTAGATTTAGATTGGACGTTAGGAAGAAGTTCTTCATCATGAGGGTGGTGAGACCCTGGAACAAGTTGCCCAGGGAGGTGGTGGAAGCCCCTTGCTTGGAAGTTTTTAAGGTCAGGCTGGATGGGTCTCTGAGCAACCTGCTCTAGTGGGAGGTGTCCCTGCCCATGGCAGGGGGGTTGGAATGAGATGATCTTCAAGGTCCCCGCCAACCCTGACAATTCTGTGATAGGATTCTATGATCTCTAGTTCCTTTAGTGCCTGCCAATGAAGCTGTCCTAGCTGGAAGTTCTACAGCCTCTCAATGTTTTCCCCTCGTGCGGTGGATTGGTTCTCCGCATGCAGACTTCCTTGACAACCCTGAGAAGGAAATAACTGTGAATAAGATTTTACTTGCTCTTTGGATAAGGAAAAAAAAAATATGGAGGTTTATGTTTCTTCCCTGTCAGAAAATATTAAAGTCTGCTTTAGGTAGGGGCTGTGAGTTTTAAAACACAAGCTCCCAGCTGACCCCTGAGCTGAGGTAAACGGGATCTGCTGCCGCTGCTCTTTGCAAACAGGAACCATTTCTGTTCACTTCTGCACTTCTTCACCGGTGGCTCTTTTGGCAGCTCCTTAACTCTGATGCAAACAGATGATGAAATGACTGACTATCACTGGAGCTGTTACTGATGCTAATTTTCAGATAGACCAAGTGAACCGGTTCCTTTGATCTTTAGGATTTACACTCTCTTATCTCGTGTAAGTCAAGGGCTCAAGAGGTGATTACCCACCCAGCTCTCTGCACTTCAGAAAAAAATGCTTTAAAGCAGCTGATTATTTTACTTTTAAGTTTTCTGGGCTGTCATATGGTCAATCTTGATCAAGAGTGTTGGGATGAGTCTTAAGATCTGTGTTAACTCAGGGTTTCAGATTTACCACCCCATCTGTTTTTATGTTGTTGTTGTTGTTTGTATTTTTTTTTTAAAGGCAGATTAATCCAAATTTCTCCATGGAGCACTCTTTGCTCTTCTTTCCGTCATCGTTCCCAGCCTCGCTGCCTTGCCATCACTTTAAATAACGCCGTAATGATATTATCCTCTCCTCTTACAGCTGAATATGTCCCCCAGGTGTACGCAAGATTCTTCTAGACAACTTCATATTGATTATGAGTCAGACAAATGGCCAAGTCATGTCTCATTTACGGCCGTCTACTGGGATTTATAAAAGAATGAAGGGGGAAATTGAAAGGAGCAAGAAGATCGTGTCCTTTTTTTCCTGAAAATACCAAAATGAAAAGGCTACTGTGATTATTCTGACCAGAAAGCAACCAGTTTAACAGAGGTGTGTAATTATACTAATTAATATACAACCAGGGTTTTGATAGCTCATACTTTAAAGACTTGTGTGTGTTCATGTTTCCTGAGGTGATGCTTTCAAACCAGTAACAGAAAATGCAGTCAGCGTGGATGCAGCACAAGTGGTGAAAACCAGGATATCTTTACACAGGCAAAAGGGTTTGCAGCGTGTTAGAAAGAGCCTGCACTCCAAAGGTGACACTGTCTCCTTTTTTTGCTACTATTCATAAATAAACATTGAGAATTGTAAAAACAATCCTAAAACCTGCTTGATAAATAAATTTGAATGTTGATGAACAAGAAGTAGAGTTTCGAAAGCAAATGCGTGGCCTGGTTTTACAAAGGGAGTGAGACCCAGGGCAGTTTGTGCATCCTGGTGAGCACAACTGAGACAAAACAGGGAGGTGGGAAGGGCTGAGATTTTCTCTCTGACAGACCAGCTGGTTTCTCTACTCTCCAGTCTAAGCAGAGCAGAGCCGCTCAACAAATATTGGCTTTATTTCAAGGAAACAAACAGAAAACAAACTTCCTTCCAGCCAAAGCAGCCAGAATCCCTCATTCATGTCTCTTTCTCCTCCCCTGCTCAGATATTTCTAGAATGGAGGGGAAAAAAAACCCAACATTTTTACTTTTTTTTTTCCCCAGAGGAAGGTCCCTAAAAGTCCTCCACCCCCAGAGAAGCCCATTTCTGCCATTCCTTCCCGACTGGCCCTTAAATAAGCCATTTAGCCAGGAATCCTCTTCCTTGGTGATTCCCAGCAGTGGCCTGCTGGTTCTCAGCATGGTGGGACAGGACCTTCTCCAGGCTTTTTAAAAGATGAGTGTCTCATATTCACAGCACAGGGGCTGATTAAACCCAGTGCTTCCAGTGGGTGCAAAGGCTAGGAAGATGATGGGGGAGCTGATCATCATTACCTCTGCAATTAGGAAAGGCTGAGAGAGTTGGGATTCTTCAGCCTGGAGATGAGAAGGCTCCAAGGTGACCTTCTGGTCTTCCAGTTCTTAAAGGGGGCCTATCAGAGAGATAGGGATGGGCTCGTTATCAGGGCATGTAGTGATAGGAGGAGGGGTGATGATTTTAAGCTGAAAGAGGGTAGATTTAAGTCAGATGTAAGGAAAATGTTCTTCACTGTGAGGGTGGTGAGGCACTGGAAGAGGTTGCTCAGGGAGGTTGTAGCTGCCCCATCCCTGGAAGTGTTCAAGACCAGGCTGGATGGGGTTTTAAGCAACTTGATCGAGTGGGAGGTGTCCCTGCCCATGGCAGGGGGGTTGGAATTGGATGATCTTTAAGGTTCCTTCCAACTGAACCCATTCTATGACTGACTCTGAGTTTTTTTTTTCACAGTGATCAGCTGCTAGAATGGATTATGTAGAGGGTAAGACTTATGGCAGAACTTCTCTCAGCTGGCTCAGTAAGTGCCTACAGCAAGGGGGCTGGTGCAGGTGTAGATCTTGTGATTTTATTTTTTTTTCTGCATTGGCACAAAGTGCTCCCAGTGTGGTCATCATAAAAGAGTTGCAAGTGGGAAAGCTGTGCTTTCAGAAGGCCACCAGAATTAAGGGTCAGCTGCCTGTCCATGGTTTTTTCACTGCCCATCATAGCTTTTTTTAATGCAGTGCTGGGGTGAGATACACGGCACCTGAACAGGAATTGAGCCCAGTCTCTGCAGCACAGCCCGTTCTTGCCTATGTGACTAGTAAAGATAGGGAAGGAGGGTCAGTTCCTCCTCTGTTACAAAGCCAGCACAGCTTCCATGAACAGAAGGAGCTTACACAACTAGGACTGAGATGAGAAATGTTTTGAAAGATGCTGTTTTCCATTGCAGAACTTCCTGATATTGAGGACCGTGTTTCTTCTCCACCAGCCGGTTCAAGGGGCCTCTCTCAGCTCTGCCAGGTAACAAATTACAATGGGCATTCTGCTTTCGCTGCCACTGTTTCAGAAAAACCAACGTAAGCCCAGGATGTTTGGGTCTGTATATTAAAGAGAGCAATTATTTTCTTTTTCCTGTAAGTGGATATTCTCAATTATTTAATTTCCTATGGAGACATTTGGCAAGCAGCTTCCTTCCCAGCTACTGCCAGCAACCCTTGTTCCTAAATGAAACAAGTTCTCAGCCTACAAGAGCACAGCCAGGAAATTTGTCATTGTTGGGCCAAGCGATATTTTTATTTGTCCTAATCAATGACATTTATTTAAAGCAATACATGTTTTAAGGTCACTTGTGATACTGATAAATAGCATAGGGAAACCAGTGAATTCACTTCTAAAAAAAACCCCAAGCAAACCAACTCGGATTGGTTTTCTGATGTATTTCTTTTTGTACTTCTAGGGTTGTACGTGGCCTCGCTGTTGAAATGTTTTTGAAGCTAACTTTCAAGCTAGCAGATGGAGCCAGTTTCTTCTTCTCAGTTCAGTTGCCTTTGCTTCCCTCTGGAATGTGGCAGTACTTGGCCTGCTGACAGTTTTCTTCAGGACAAGAAGTTCTCAGCCCTGGTAATACCAGTGCAGTGGATTCCTAACTCGTTCTATTTCCAGACCCGAGCAATGGGATGTGTCTGGGACATTAAGGATCAAATCTTGGCCCTCCTGAAGTTAAATTCTAATTCACACTTGTGGAAACAGGGTTGTGTTTTTGCTCAAGCACGAAATCAGACTCATTTCAAACCCCAAACAAATGTCTTCAGTTTGTCTTCAGAGTGGTGTTGATCTAGTTGTGCCTTCAATGCTCAGGTACCACTTCCACCGGTTTCATCATGAATTCCAAGTGTGGAATGGAAGGAAATTGAGATCTGGAATGGAATGGTTTCCTTTTATGGACACAGCTTTAAATATTGCCAAAAGCAAAAGGCCTCTGGCAAGCAGCTTTTGACGTTTTGCAGGACTACAGTGGCAAGGGAGGTTGGAAGGATATCAAAGAGACAAAAACAATGTCGATTGCTGAGCTCAAGGGTCCATGTCTTTTTCATAACTGGTGTCTTCCTCTCACTTTCACTGTGACTTCCTGCACTAGTGGGATCACAGAGGGGATTTCATCATTCAGACAGTGGGTTATTCAATGCTTTGTTATGTATAAAATTGCACTGACCCAATAGATTTTGTTTACAGTTTCATCTGCCCCTCTTTCTCCCCCCCAATCAGTTATTTTTATAGAAGCAGGAGTAATAAGAATGAGATAACGCAGAGCTTTAGGAGGGCGCCAAGTCAGACAATGCTGGCTGGCCACAAGTAGACGAGAGTCTCGTGCGAGTTTGCCAGGTTTCTGGTGGGGGCCAGCAAAGGAGGGTGCAATTTTTAATTTTCCTTCTTCCCATAAAAACATCTTGATGAAGAAATGTTTGCTATTCTGAGCTGCTTCAGAAGAAGTATCCTAAGATGGGATTTAGAAAGTGGCAGTACTGGCTTCCAGCACTCTTGACAGCTCTTTAGTTTTATGCTGATGGGGCCGCAGAGCAACAATCTTCAACCAGCCCCAGTGATGTAAGAGTCCTCTGAGCAGCGTAGGAGGAAATGCTCTCATGGGTAGGTTGGGCCTCAGGAACTTCTTTCTTGCCTTACTCTGGAAGAGATGCACACCTCATCAAAAATTTCATCTCATTAAATCAATGGTAAAGCTCTGATCTAAACTCCTACAGGGCTGGGGAGGTGGTGAGAAGGGTTGTTCCAGATGAAATGAGATGAGCCAAAGTGACTTCTGCCAAAAAGGGGAGGACTCCTTTCCCTGCCCACTCCCAGACATGCATCCCCACTCTGTCCGTACCAGGTCTCTTGCAAGCTGTACCCTTCCAGGAATTCCATCTGCTCGCTGACTATCCCATCCCCATCCCTGGAGAAGGAAGCAGCTCATTCCCTGCTTTACCTGTGGACCCAACGAGCTGACAGAAAAATCCTCTGGATGCCAGAACTGGCCCCCAGGCAAATGGGAGCCTGCTGCTGGAGACTTTCTGATTGAAGATGATGGTCCATGGAAGTTTAAACCTCCCAAAAGCAGCTGTGGTGCTGCCCCCTCCCTAACCCCAGTGCTGCTGCCTGCCTGAACCTGCAGTGTCCCGGCTCAGGAAGCCAAGCTAGGAGAAAGCGATCCTTTTCTTATTTTATTTGTATTGGTTTTCTGATGGCTTCCCTCTCAGTTCACAGCAGGATCAGATGAACCCTGGGGAGGGACAGGAATGTGTGGACAAAAGCACAAGAGACGGTGGGGTCAGGGCAGCACCAGTTTGGGCTCTTTTAAGCTGTCACGAGGCTGAAAATTGCCTTACCTTCCTTAGGTGGTGTTGATCTCACTCCGTTTAGTAAAGATAACATAAGTATGGAGTATATACCTGAGGCCTGCAGCGTGAAAAACCCACACAGGGATGTGATGACCCATGAAGGCATCCCGTTTAAATAGTCCCTTTCCTTCATTTATTTTTTCAATGTTTGTGTAGTAATTTTGAAACGAAGGCGGAAAACTCCTGCAACAATTCCTAATGGACTTTGCAAAAGGAAGCCTAATGGCAAAAATACTGCTTCCCTACATAAGATTCGCTTTACGAACAATTTTAAGCAATATTTTTTTATTCCTTGGAGTAGAAGGGAAGGACAATATTCAGATAAGATTGAAATAATCTTGAAATATTGAAAATAAATAATTTGAAAATTATTTACATTGAAATGTAATATGGAAATAATCTTTGTGTCTGCTTTTAGCAGTAGAAAGGATTTCTTGTGGAAGTCGTTCCTCTTGGGTTTGTTGGGGCTTTGTGCACCTATTTCTGTCTGTCATTTGTCAACCATTAATATCGTAAGGGGTTTCATTCCACTTAATTCTGTTCTTTTTGTGGAAGGTCTAATGCATTAACAAATTCTGCAATCGCTAGAAACTCCTCCTTTATTCTGGATTGATGTTTTCAGAGGGAACTACGGAGCATAGATGGCTCTGGCCAACGCAGAGCAAGCTCCAGTGTCTCTGAACCTGTGGAATAATTTCTGTAACCCAGATAATCCCTTCACAAGCAGAGGAGACCGTGCTGCAACTGCCCGCCTGCTGGTTTGCTCTAAGTGGGCAAATAATATTACAACAATAAATTCTAATAACAATATAACAATAAATTGCACTATGAAGTGTTAGGGTGATTTCTAAAGGTGATTTTGAAAGAGTTCCTTTGAATTTGTCACCCTTGGATGTGAAGATTCACAGTGATAAGAAAATGAAATGTGTCTAACAAAGCGTAATAAAAATACAGACTTGTTGTGAGCGTGGCAAATAACAGTAGGACTTGTTTAATCATTAGTTCTGGAGAATTTAATGGTCGGTAATTCTCTTTAAATGTAATTTTTTCATAATTACACTGTGTTAGTTTCTGAAGACCCAGAATTCACAGGAATCTACCATGACTGGGAGGCAAAATACGTGGAAAGAAGAGATGTCTGAGGTGATGATACGTAAGTTTAAACTGCTGGACATTTAACCCTGGGGGCCTTTTATAAGTGCGGTGGCAATAGTCGGGCATTGTCGTATTTTCAAATTCTGGGTGCTTGTTCCTGTGTGTCCTTAAGTTCCAGCAGTTCTCATTTTATCTTAAATGTCAACTCCTAAGGCAAAGGTTCCCTCATAAAATGCATCTGCAGGGGGTGCAGGTTGGGGAGGGAAGGACCCATGGTAGCCAGGAGGCGACCTGTCTAAATCCAGCAGATTCACTCCTCAGAAAAGAGAATCTCTACCAGAGACCTTTCTGACTGCAACAATTTCCATCTTCTAATAATGAAGTTACACATGATTGAGGTCAGCTAAAGGTGTGATCAGCGCTCTTAAATTTTGCTCATGAATTCTCCTGTGGTTTAGTTATAAAAAAAAATAATATATATATATAGGGAAGTTATAAAGCCAGGATGGTGCCTCCTCTCTCAGAGGTGACTGGAGTTTTCTTCATTCTTATTTCTTTAGTGGTAATTCTATAACAGTTTTAAAAAAATATAAATTAAAAAAAAAACCTTTTCCCTTTGATTCCCATTTGTTTTCAACATCAATTAGGAAGGAAAAGGCTGCTTCATTGATTTTTGAAGGACAGCAAGTCCCAAATTCAAATTCAGACTGTTCTTTTCTTTCACAAGAAGCCCCTACAATATAGGGTTAATTTTCCTTTGACAAGGCTTCCTTGATTTTTACGTCCTTTAACAGACCTCCTTTGTTTTATATGTCTGATAATTGTTTCATTATGCAGTGGCACACCATCCATCCTAGAGACTGCACGAAAAGCTGAGACCGTCCCTTTTTGTGCCTACAACTCGTTGCAGGGCAGTGTCTTCATCTCCTGTTGCAGTGACTTTTAAATATTTTTCTTACTTTGCCCCCCTCACCCCCATTAAATTCATATGAACTAGAGTGGAAATTGCAAAGGTGAACTTTCTGATTTTGGGGGGGGTGAGGCCCATTCCCTGGTGATGGGACATGGGGACATCTCGGTGCCACCTGGTGGCAGCAGATAATGGGCTTTGAGCAGGTTTCTTCTTGCCTTTGAACTGCTGGGTCTGATGGATCAAAGACAGGTCCAAATGTTCAACTGCAGATTCAAACACAGGGTTGCCTCTCATTTTATATTTTTTTTTTTTTTTCCCCTCCTCAATTGCAAACAGCTCACAAAAATTGGTTGCTTTTTAAAAGTTTGCAGTCTGTTCTTGACTCCTGGCATGGGATTAGAGAGGAAAGAGGCCAAAAATGCACTGCCATAAGTGCAGCAGCAGCAGCAGCAATCTTAATTTCAGATATATAATAAGGCAAATGTTCATATTTAAACGTGTTTTCTTCATAAAATCGGATCACTCAATTCAATGACTTCTATAAAAGAGATTTGAAACACCAGCTTGTTTTGGTATAATAGACTGTTCACATTACTGTGAGCACTTTGCCCCTGTTGAGTTTTTACATGTTCACTAATTGCGGTGGCACCGAGTCAATTTTTACATCGTTAAATCAGCGCAGGCCTTCAGGGACTAGTGATTTGTCCTGGTGTAACGAGCAGCTCGATGCACATCGTCCTTAGGAAGAACTGAATATTGTTAAAGAAATGATGGTGGAACACAGGGAGACCGGGAGGTGCAAGGTATAAAAACGTGATTATCACTTGAGCTTTAGGAATCGTAGGACGAGAAGCAGAATTAATCTTGAAGTAGCACTTAAGTCACCACAATCATAGAATCATAGACGGGAAGGGACCTCAAGAGATTGAGTCCAGCCCCCCTGCCAGAGCAGGATCCCCCAGGGCAGGACACACAGCAACAGATCCAGGGGGTTTGGAAAGTCTCCAGAGAAGGAGACTCCACCACCTCTCTGGGCAGCCTGGGCCAGGCTCTGTCACCCTCACAGGAAAGAAGTTTCTCCTCCTGTTGAGGTGGAACTTCCCATGTTCCAGTTGTCCCTTGTCCTATCCCAGGGCGCTACTGACAAGAGCCTGCCCCCTTCCACTTGACCCCCACCCCTCAGATATTTATAAATATGAATCAGATCCCCTCTCAGGCTTCTCTTCTCCAGACTGAACAGCCCCAGTTCTCTCAGCCTTTCCTCACAAGAGAGAGGTTCCAGTCCCTTCATTGCCTTCGTAGCCTCCCTTGGACACACCAGTATTTCCCTGTCCCTCTTGAACTGGGGAGCCCAGAACTGGACACAATGAGGGTTTGTTTTCTGCTGGTAAAGGGCAAAAGTGATACTTGTAGTGCAGAGACAAAAGAATAAAACCAAACCCATGTTCTCAGAGAGCTTGTTGAACAAATGGAGGGGACTGGCAAGGGAACTGGCAGTGGGCACATCTCTCTTGCAGTGACTGTATCTTGTGCCAGACTTGCGTACCATAGGGGAGGAATACCTTCAGGAGTGTGGCTATCACAATGTGAGGTTCAGTACAGGCTGAAAAATCTATTTGAGAATTTGGGTGAATATTCAAGGGGTCAGGCATTCTATTCTGAGGCAGTGCCACAAGCCCGTTGCCAGCCAGCTGGACTGTTCCTGCAGCATCTCTGGTTACAGCCACTGGGTAGATGTTCTAGTGACCAAGAAAGGAATTCAAGAGCCTCCAGTTCCCTGCTAAGCATTCAAACTGCAGGCCTGTGTTGTCCTGGAAGCTCTTCTCATTACTCAGGAACAACTATGAAATCCACAACCCCCAAACCATGCGTAGTAGAAATGTACTTAGATCCTTTTTCATAGACTCAGAGAATCCCAGACCGGTTTGGGTGGGAAGGGACCTTTCAAGGTGCAACCCCCCTGCAGGGAGCAGGGACATCTGCAACTAGAGCAGGTTGCTCAGAGCCCCATCCAACCTCCGCTGCGATGGTTGCAGGGGTCGGGCAGCGACCACCTCTCGGGGCAACCTGGGCCAGGCTCTCACCACCCTCAGCACCAACAATTCCTCCCTTCTCTCCAGTCTAAATCTCCCTCTTTTAGTTTCAACCCATCCCCCCCTTGTCCTGTCCCACCAGGCCCTGCTCCAAAGTCTGTCCCCATCTTTCTGACAGGCCCCTGGAAGCTGTGAAAGGCCCCCAGAAGGGGGAGAAAATTGCAAAGACGATTGAGTCAGAATTTGTACACATGTTTTGCTGAGCTCCTTTCAAACCAGAGGGGCTGTGATTTTTCTGACATGTTAAAAGCTCGTTTGCCATCTTGTGGCTGCAAAGAGAAGACAGTGGCCCCATGCTCCGGTTGGATGACTTCTTGGTTTCTTTTTGTGAACGATAAATTAAACATCTGACTAACAGCAGTATATTTAGGAACCTTTTTCTCCTGCTGCAAAAAAATAAATGTTCCAGGAAGCATGACCATAAAAGAAATATCCCCTAAAAGCCAAG
>VWZK01018926.1:0-27890 GCA_013396935.1 Baryphthengus martii
TTTTGTTTCTGTGTGTACAACTGCATTGCAAATGAATAGCCACTAAATGGTGCTGAAGGATTAGAAAACGTTGTCTCTTCAGCACTGCAGAGTTCAGTTCTGTCTCTTTCTGTAGGAATAGGCAAAATATTCAAGGTTGTTTCACGCAAGTAAGAAAATAGCGTGCTGCTGGACTGTTGACAGTCTTGTTCTTATACCTGTGCTCTCTAGTGTGTGATGATGCTTATTTGGTGAGTGATTAAAACTTCTGATTGCTGTTTAGTTTTTCAGATGAAAGACAACGGGAATTCATCCTGTGTGTTACTGGTAGGATTTCTGCTAGAATATAGATTTTTCTGTCTGTTTTCAGGATGTTGTGCAATTTAACGTGTTTTTGCACGTCGTGATCTTTTGAGTACAAAACAGCTTTTGAAATCTATACTGTAGCTGAATATATGAACACTGCTAAATGATACGCTTCCCAAGTGAGAGGTATTAATAAACAGTTTGATCAGGCTTCAGGTTAAATCTGAGACACCAAAACCTTGTGCTCATGATTCCTTAGCTGGCCAAACACACCCAAAATTAATCTCTGTGATTATTCACCATATTGCCAAATATGTCAGGTCCTCCAAAATTAGGTCAAGTACCAGGCTAGGACTACTTAGATTTCTGCTCCCAATTTCCCTGATAATCACTACTGTGGGGATCGGAAGTCTTCTAATAGGCAGATTATATTTATGATTACTTCACTTTCTTGTCCTAATATTGCCATTTAACTGTGCAAGTCTTGTCTCTGATTTACTTGAAGTTTTGTCTTGAGACTCTTCAAACCTTCAGTACCTTTTTCTGAACAAAGGTGACAAAGAAGCAATTCTTATTTGTCCTGTCTAGGATTGATATATGTTATGCTGTTACACAAGCAATTTTGAATACAAAGTTCCATCACCATAATAATTGTGTTGACAATTCTGGGTATAATTGAGTGTTTTATTAGATATTTTGTTTCATATTAGAATGTGAGTATATGTAGTATTAAAATCCTTATCGATGAAGGGAGAAAGTTTGTAAAGACACACTGTTGCAGTCTCTTTAAAAGGTTGAGGAAGCAAGAGGTCATTGAGGATTTCTAAGCCAAATGTGAATTAGTGTTAACATGATCTGATCTCTGGAGCATGTTCTTTCGACAGAAAATGTTGAGTGCAGCGTTGGTAACACTTTGAAGTGCTTGCTCTCTAGCAGATAAGACAAGTACCATAAGGCACTAAGTGTCTTATTTTCTGTTGCATCCAGGGGTATTTTCTGTTAACAAAGACTTGGAGGAAAGAAAAATCTATATTGGTATGTCTACAGGTAGAGTAGAAAAAAATCAGAAATCTGTTCCTGGAATTGCTGACAAGTATCCTTCTCCTTAAAGCTAGTCCCAATGTGCATTCAGTACCAGTGTCATGGATCTTTGCTGGACTAAAGTTTATTATTTTTCTTGCGGTGCTGGGCCCCAAATGGGTTGCAGTGTTCCAGATGTGGTCTGGTGAGCGCTGAGTAAAGGGAAACAATCGCTCTCCTCAGCCCTGCTGACTGTGCTGTTGTTGATCCAGTGTCTTGTGCTGTTGGGATTCATTGTAGTGAGAGTGCTCTAGTCATTCCTGGACCCACAGGTTTTTCTCTGGAGCAACAGCCCTGCCAGTTGTTATCTAATCTGAATTGGTGCCAGGGATTTTTCTGTCCAAAGTGCAGGACTTTATACTTGTTGAATTCCATGAGGTTTCTGCCAGTGAATTCTGCTGTCTCTCTGGTTGATGGTCCTGTCCTCAAGCATACCAGTCACTCCCCCACAGATTTGGTGTCATCCTCTGTCATTCTGTCTTCACCTCTGCTTACTGATGAGGAAAAAGTATTAGACACATAAATTAGTCTCAGTGCACACCTCTGAGAAACTTTGCGTTGAACCAACCTCCAGTGTCATTAACCACTGAACTTCAGTGTCTGAGCTCAGACTCAGCCAGTTTTTCATCTGTCCAGTGATCCACCCATTTGGATTATAATAGTCCATCTTTGCTACCTACTGCTCTCTCCTTATTCACAGGTCTAGTGATTTTATTGTAGGGCTTGTTAGGCTATCTTTTTTTTTTTTCAAAGCCTTGGTGTAAAGACTCTCTGTTCCTAGTCCCTGTTTTTTTCTTTCACGTATGTAGCAGTGGCTTCCAGGATGACTTGATCTTTGAATTTCTTAGCAACCAAAGTAAAGCTGACGTGCCTGTGGTGCCTCAGTTCATCCTTCTTGCCCTTTTGAAAGCTGGTTATAAGATTTGTCTTTCTCCAGTTATAGGGAACATGGAGATCCATGACCTTTCAAAGATGGTAGAGAGTAGCCTTGAAAAAAAAAATACTAGGTCATTCTAGCAGTACTTGTGGATACATCCTATCTGGTCCTGTTTCTTTCTTCAGAGTGCAAAACATAAATAATCAAAATTCTCTCTCATTTACCCATTCTTTCTTAAAAGCAGTAAAACTGTTTAAAGGAGAATGGTTAGAACATTTTTGAGTAGCTAGGTGTTTGAAGCTCTTCAGTATGAAACTTTAGAATTCTAGTATCGGTTTCTTGGTAATTGCTAGTGTGGAACCTTAGTTACGGTTCCCTGAATATATCATCTCTTGACGTACGGCTCTAAACCTGGGCATTTCTGGTTGCCCTTGGCTCTGTGTTCCCTTTCCTTCCCTTATGTAGGTATCAGTACTCAGATGATCAGTTAGTGAGGTAAAGGTCCTGATGGCTTCCCTTATTAAAGTGCATTAGAAATGAATTACAAGGCAAGCATATTTTTTCAGTGGATGCCTGGTCAACATTTGCCTTCTGAATTGTGGTTCTAATTCAAATGTGAAATGGAATTAATTTTTTGTTGTACAGTTAATGGCAGAGCAGGTTTGACTTTCACATCCTTCCTTTAGATGTTGTTGTAGTAGAGGGAAGTGCATTTAGAACGAGTGGGTAGGATCAGTGATACAAGCTTGACACTTACGTTCTCCAAAACAAAAAAATGTGGTTGAACTCTATATAACTTTGTGTTGCTGTTATGTGCTTGTTCTTAACTGCTTTGAGGGAGACATATTAGCCTGTTTTCTTTATGGATAAAAAGATTGCATACTACTGCATCAATGGGGATTCAACTGCTAATTAGCATGAGAACTTACCAAGTAGTGTATTTTCTTCCATCTCTCCTGGATATTTTACTGAATCTCTCCCCAGGACTTGTGTGCCACATCTCAGTCAGAGCTGAACTTTTAAATGGGTGCATATGCATCTCCTGTTCCACACTCTTCCTTCTAGGGGGCTTTACTACTCAGATCTTTTGAGAATTTAGTGACACCAGCTCTTTTCAGTTGCTGTGGATGTCTGCTCTGCAATTCCAGGATAAGAATGTAGCTTTGTGTGAGATAACCAAGTGACCCAAAATAAACTTAGATGCTATATATAAGAAAGCTTTGGTCTCCCTTACAGATTTTGGCTGTCCCTTTTAGAACTTTTGGGTGACTTGAAATTTAAGAAGTGAAGGATATTATTAGACTTCTGTTGTGAATGAGTTAAGCTTTCCAATACCTGTGTTAAGATGATGGAGACAAAATGTACTGTCCTGCTTGCTGAGAAGTTAACAGAGGGAGCTTGCACCTATGGGAGTGTAAGTTCAGAGCCGCAACCATCAATCCTGTCTATGGGAAGTCTTTAGGATGTTTGTTCTTAGAGATGTTAATAATGCCAGATTTGAAACTTCTGGAGGTCAAGGTTTGGAGGGGACCTGCTGTATTGTAAATGCCTTGCTGGTTCTGGTGCTATTTCAAATATTTCCTAAATGGATTATGGTTTATTTTAAAGCTAACTCCTTTTTATAACATGTATTCTAAGGAGAAGGCTGTTACGAGACCCTATCTGATTTCCAACCTAACTTAAAAAAGCTTTCTTTTAATACCAGCACTATCTCAAGACTCAACTTGACAGGGTACTCACTTAAACCAATTTTTTATTATGTGTTTTCTTAGAAGATTGGACCAGATGATCCTTGAGATTCCTTTCCAACCTAGCATTCTATGGTTCTATCTTTTATTTTAGTCTTTTCCCTCTCTGCCCCCATTTTTTTCTTTCCTCTCTTCTTTAAAACTAAAGGCTATTTAGGATCTTAATTGTAAAATTTTAAGATGCTTGTAAGCAAAACCGGTGCCCTTATCTCCTTCCTTCTCAATAATAACCTAGCAGCAGGCATTTGGTCCTTCCTCCTTAGGATTTTGGGGAAGCTTGCTTTCTGGCACAGAACACCTAGTGTTGCCAGGATCCTGAGGCTCTTGGATAGCAGTAGTCATACAGAAGGTGATTTGGCAAGAGCTGCAGTTTCTATCTCCAAGATGCAACCCTGATGTGCAAGTGCTGTCTTCAGAAGCTGTGTCCTAGAGGCCTCTTAAATTCTTAAGTGACGTTCTGTAGGTGTGTGTCTGCCAGGTATAGAAATCAGTAATCTTGCCTGAGATTGCAACAGAAGAACCTGCGCTGTTTGCCTTGATGCAGTGAATAGTTCTGCGTTAAATACATAAGCAACTCTGTAGACAACACAAATGAATACAGATTTATTATATTTTTTCTATGCTGCTTTATATGCCTTTTCTTATTATTGTGTACCTGTTTATTTTAATGTAATATCTCCAAATCTGTTGTTGATAATGTTCAGTAAGAACTTAGAAACAGTCTGAGTTGTTGAATTGACAAAGAATAGGGTGAAACTTTCCCTTCTTTTATTAGAAAGCTAACAGAAAATACATGGTGACTGCTGGTTCCCATTGGCAGGTGTGACAGGGTTCCTATAGTATATTTCTACTTTGAATTTTTCATCACAGTTTGTTCTTGTGATAGAGTAGATGTTGAACTTCACTGTTATTGTTTTGAGCATGGTGGAATTTTGTCCTCAGATTATCCCCAAGGTTAGCTGCAGGCCTGTCAGCTGGCTCTGTTTGACATTGGAGAGGCAGCAGGGGAATCTTATTTATGTTGAAGGATTTGGTTTGTAGGAAGCATTGACTTGCTGGTCTGTCTTGAAGGTGACTGTGAAAGTGACCCTCAAATGAAAGCTCTGTGCTGTGTCTTGTCACAGGAATGACTGGGTGTGCCACAAGTGAGGAAGGGAAAGAGCTGGGTGCCGTCAGACATCGTATGTGAATGGGATGCAAACCTTGGTAGCTTTCACTGTTGTACAGACTACTTAAATGTTTAGCTGCAGAGCAGTGTGGGCTCGGTATGTCCTGCTTCTTTTCAGAGGCTTATGTTGGAAATTAGTGTTTTTGAAAGTGAACATGAGAACGTTCTCTGTATGAGTTGGCAGGTTTTTGATTTCATTAGTTCATGCTGTCAGAAGTAGACTAAATTCTGTGAAGTGTTTTTGCTAAGCTTTTCTTTGATATTCTTCTCTTTTATTATGAAAGTGGAAGACTGAAGGTTGATTTTTTTGTTTGTTTTTTTTTTTTTTGTTCTTTGTCTTTTTTAGGTGTATGTTGGTGAGCTTCCTCAAGATTTTCTCCGCATTACCCCAACTCAGCAGCAGCAGCAAATCCAGCTGGATGCCCAGGCAGCTCAGCAGCTCCAGTATGGAGGACCGATGGGTACTGTGGGCAGACTCAGCATTACTGTAGTCCAGGTATAAATTCTGCCGTGTTTATCCACTTAAGTAATTGTACTAATTAATTGCAATTAATCTTTTTGATCGGTGGTGATAAAAAGACTTTGTATTGGAATTTGAGTTACTAAATTACTCGTATATAGGGAACGAGCAATTTTTCAAGTTTTTGTAGTTACATGTTTATTCATATCAGCATTTTGTCCAGTTTCATAGCTACATGGTGCAGCAGTTTCCTTGCTATTATCACACATAATGAATTCAGGAGGGTTTTTTCAGTGAACAGGTTTCTCTGAGGAGAACTGTTAAGAAGGCTTCTGTAGAAACACTTACTATTAGAAGATTTTAGAGGTTTTGAGAATATTGTAGGGAAGCGCAGTTGCCTTATGTATTTTTCCTGAAGTGACTGCTCTGTTTCATCCCCATTTGCTGGTTTTCCTAGTGTTTCCTGCAGGTTTACTTGTTAGTCACAGGTGTGTAGTCCTAGCTCTTTACTTTCTCCTTCCTCTTTTCCCTTGCTATCCTTCTATCTCTTGGCGGTACTGTATTACCACTGTTCATTGTCACGGAATGTTAGGGGCTGGAAGAGACCTCGAAAGATTGAGTCCAACCCCCCGGCCAGAGCAGGGTCACCTAGAGTAGGTCACACAGGAATGCGTCCAGGGTGGGTTTTGAATGTCTCCAGAGAAGGAGACTCCACAACCTCCCTGGGCAGCCTGTTCCAGGCTCTGTCACCCTCACTGGGAAAAAGTGTTTCCTTGTGTTTAAACGGAACCTCCTGTGCTTGAGTTTGCACCCATTGCCCCTTGTCTTGTCATTGGATGTCACCGAGAAGAGCCTGGCTCTGTCCTCCTGACACTTGCCCTTTACATATTTATAAACATTAATGAGGTCCCCCCTCAGTCTCCTTTTCTTCAAGCTAAAGAGACCCAGCTCCCTCAGCCTCTTCTCAGAAGGCAGATGCTCCACTNACACTTCTTAAGTTTGTCTGTGAGGATGCCATGGGAGACAGTATGGAAAGCTTTGCTGGAGTGGAGATAGACCACATCCACTGCCCTCCCCTCATCTGTCCGTCTGGTTGTGCTATTGTAAAAGGCATGACTTCATTATGCATAAGATTGCACGTTTTAAAACCTGACTGTCTTAACACAATTCTGTTTATCTGCATAAGCATACCAGATGTCGTGTGTATTAACTTAATGGATCTCATCTGTTTTGCTGGTTTTGAGTCGTTCTTTAAAAGCATCTCAAAGTTGTAATTAGATTTAAATGTAGTGCCAAGCTTGGGATAGTGCGTGTATAGTTACAGCTTCCACAGTGAGGTCCTTGCTTGGGTATAAATCTGTACAGGGTCTCTCAGAATCCTTCCTTTGTATCGTTCACCGGTCATTTTGCTCCTCCACAAACCCTTTCTTTGAAAACTGATGGTAATGCTTTTACAAAGTTTATTACTTCTAAGATGTAGACAGTCAAACTAGTTTTTTGCAGTCAGTTGCAGCCCTCTTTCTAATTCTGATGAGCGTCTCAGTCTGTGTTGAGGGTGGGTAAGATTGGAAGCCTCTTCTGCAACTTTGAACAGCAGAAGAATGTTACCACTTTTAGAGCATAGGGGAAAAAGCTTTAGTACTTTTTCCAGAGGTGGGAATAGATGAGTCAGGTTAAACCTCAGGCCTGTAAGGAAACAAAACATTTCTCAAACAATGCCTCATGTCTCTCAACTGTCTAGCAGTTGCTAGCAGATTGTTTGCTGCTCCAAAGACTGTTCATCTTTCGGTTGTTTACTTGGACGGCTTAAAGTGCTTTTTGCTACGGGATGTTGATCCAATCAGTAGAAATGGTAGAAGTTCCTGGAGCTGATAAGGGGACAGACAGTACAGTGTTCAAAAAGCATCTCACTTTGAGTGACTCTGTACAGAAACATCCAGATTCCTGTTTGGGTGGGGGAACTGATGGATTTGATACAGGTCTTTGAGGTTCAATCCTTGTTTATTTTTAGGTACTTGTGCAGACAAGAAAAAGATATTTATCTTGCTTGAAGAGTAAAACCTAATGGCTGTTGCTGATCAACGTCTGTATGTAACCACTTGTTACACAATCCCAGGGTGGTTGAGATTAGAGGGGACCTCTGGAGTTTTAGTGTAAACCTCATCCCACCACTGCCCTGCCCATGCCCTCTCCCAGTCCAGTCCCTTAATGAAGGATTAAGGAGGGTGTTATAGACAAGGAAAGGGTGAGAGAACTCTGGGAAATCTTATCAATGAGTAGTCCCTGCCATCAGGTATTGATGAAGAAGACAGCTAGGTTCTTTTCAGTGCTATCTAGAGAAAAGACAAGAGGCGCAGAGAGCACAAATTGGAATACAGCAAACTCTATTGAAATATATAAACCACTTTTTTTACTATGAGAGTTGTCAAACCTCAAAGCAGATTGCCTGAAGGGGTAGTGGAGTTTCCATCCATGGAGGCACTAAGAACTTGCCTGAGCATTTGACTCTGCTTTGAGCAGGGAGCTTGAACCAAACCACGTCCTCAGTGAAAGAGGACAGGCCACCTATCATTTTCAGTTTATGATTGCTTATTAGAGGACAGATACCTAGGCAGAAATTGAACTTCTTGTTATTTCCTTCTAGTTTGGTGTGAAGTCATCTATTTTAGCTGTGATGAAGGTGTGTATTTTCTACAGCAGAGAGATTAAAAAGATTCCTTTTTCAAGGTCTCTCAGATGTTTAATGGTGTCCTTGGCTTAAGTTTTAATCTGAACGCTGTGTTGTTTTTTCTTCCTTGTATTTTTTTTTTTCTTTTTCTTTCTTGTGTGCCTCATGTAAGGCCAGTCCTTTGTTCAGTAATTGATTCTGTTTTTGTACTTATAGTAATTCTCAAGTTAATGTAAATATTACACACTTTTCTTATCTTTCTAGGCAAAACTGGCCAAGAACTATGGAATGACTCGCATGGATCCATACTGTCGAATACGGCTGGGCTATGCAGTGTATGAAACTCCTACAGCACATAACGGAGCCAAGAACCCCCGCTGGAACAAAGTGATTCAGTGCACTGTTCCCCCGGGTGTGGACTCTTTTTACCTAGAGATATTTGATGAGGTCAGAACTGCTATATGTATTTTTTGGTTCCTCCCCATCTCCTGTTTTGGACTGACCTTTGGGTGAAATCTTGCAACAAAGAATTATGTTACCAAAGGCTGTTTCTTAGCTGTGCTCTCTGGGAGATGACAAAAATTAATCAGAATCCTGTAAGCAGCAGTGCTTAAGGCTTCACTCTTCCCCAAGAACCTCTGTTACTCTTACTTTGGTAGCTGATAAGGGACAGTAGTGGGGCTCCCTGTAAAGAAAGAGAAGCAAAAATGTCTGAGTGGTATTTAAGCTCCTCTTAGTTATCAAAATGTCTTGCAGCCTTGTGCTCTGTACCGTGCTGGTTTACTCAGAAATTCTTCAGTGTTACTACACAGGAGCAGCTTATAAGCTTTCCCAAGCTCAGAATAAAACTGTCAATTATAGCCCGTGTATAGTCACTAGGATTTATTAGCAGGAACTAAGAGGCTACAACTGAAGGTAAAGTCTGTGATTTGCCCCTTTTTTGTTGTGGGTGTTTGTTTCTTTTTCTGCCTTTCTTCCTTAGTAAAACTTGACACTAAAGCAGCTGCCTGGCCATTAGACAAGTGAGGCTTTTGGACACTGTTCTGTGAGCTTAACTGATGGCTTGAAATGTCTGTTTCATTGCTGTGACAGGGTGGCAGGTCAGGACATGTATCTGCTCCCGAATCACTGCAGTTCACGGCCTATCGCTGAGGTGTAACCAAAACTGTTTATATTAATTTAGTGGCCTCTGGTACAATGTCACTAGATTCACACAGACTCTGCTGATATTAGCGTGCTGTATTTGTAGAAGTGTTCTGCTTCAAGTTTTCAATTTTTTTGTAACATCTACAATCAATCTATAATTCCATGTAAAGTATCATTCATTCTTGTAGGAAAGGAGATGACGAAAATATGTACTGACACTTTAATAACTCAAAAATAAAATTGACAAAATAAAGTAGCATAAACCTGAAGGAAGTTTTAGTCAAGGATGATTGTAAGGTTGATTATTTTACTTATTTATTTATTTACTTATTTTCAGGACAATTAACACAGTAACATTTCCTTTAATTCTATTCCAGCGAGCCTTTTCAATGGATGACCGCATTGCTTGGACACACATTACAATTCCTGAGTCTCTGAAGCAAGGAAATGTGGAGGATGAATGGTACAGCCTGAGTGGAAGGCAGGGTGATGACAAGGAAGGAATGATTAATCTGGTTATGTCATACACGGTAAGTTAAGTGCTGGGGGGGAGGAGGAGGGGAGAGAAGCTTCTTGGTTAATGGGAGGCAGCTATTTTAGACTGAAGCAGAAGTACTTCCAGTGTACCTTACTGAGTGTCTACATGTGTTAGCATTTCAAATAATTATACTTAACTTTGGGAATAGCAGTCAAAAATAATAGTTAAGATAACAAATACTTTTTGAAGTGGTAAATGGGTGTTTATTTGGGTTTGCAATTACAAAGATTCAGCTTATATGCTAATAGAAGTCTGAAAAAGAAATCTTCAGTCAAATGGTCCATTGTTCTTTCTAACACAATAATAACTTGTAAGTCATGTGGAATATTACAATAATGTCCCCTCTCTAAACCGTAAGAAATTCATGGCAACTTAAAAGCAGAAATTGGAAACTCTTCTCTCTCTGATCTTTCTTGGGTAGTTTGAATGCTCTTTCTAATGACTTCAGTGTTTGCGTCTGTCCTTGTTCAGTTGGTGCTCCTGGTCATGAACTGCTGACTTAAACTGACCAATGTATCAACTCGTGGATTACCCTTTGATCTGTCATCTTTGTCTTAAGTAGCAGTTGAATAACCCTGAATGCTTCCTGCAACCCTCCTTGCAACTTTCAACTTGCTATGGAGTGCGCAGCTGGGGACAGATGTTCCCTGCTGTTTGAAATACGTATTCTGCCCCACATCTGAACACATGTTCCTTTATCCCAGGAGAAATGAGTTTGTAATTAACCTTTAAAACTCTCTGCCCATAAATGTACTGTATGTAGAAGCTGGCCTTTTAATATTTTCTGGGATCAGACTGAACAGGAATTGTAGTGAAAGGGGAATGGAATTAAACTTATATTTAGTTTGAAGTATTGGTTTACTTAAAATAAATAAAAATTGCTTCAGGAACAAAATTCCAGTGACGAAAGTTATCAAACTGTTGCAAAAGCCTTTTTTGACATGATGTGTTGATAGCGATTTACAGGCAAATTGTCATTTCAAAGGATGGTAGTTCAGGTAACTTGCCAGAGATTTTGCTTGGTATCGATTAGCACTTAGTGAAGCCATAATGTGATGTTGAACATGGAATGTGGAATTGCAATGTGACGATTTGTTTGCAGAGACTGTTTTAATTGTGAATTTAGGTTTTTTTTCGATGTCTTGAGTAGTTCTAAACTGTGCCTCTTTTCTCAAGTCTTTGCCAGCTGCCATGATGATGCAGCCGCAGCCCGTGGTCCTGATGCCCACTATTTATCAGCAAGGAGTTGGATATGTGCCTATAGCAGGTATGTTTTCTCTCCTTGAAGGCTCTTAAAACTTTATTATGGAGGGTTTTACAGAAGTAACTACCAAATTTCTCCTGGTTTTCAGAATGTAAAGGAAGCTGTGAATGAATTTATCTTTAACCACTTTTCCTGTGATACATTTTCAGGAGGACAAGAGTAAACAAATGAAGCGTAGATCTGCTTTCGGCCTTGCACCCTGCTTGAGGGAGCTATGTTAGTTTGATTAAATATATTAAAATGACAATCATGTTGGAACAAGCAGCTTGAAGGCTCCTCTTTTTGAGTATTTATTTTAGACTTGTGTCGGGTCACTGAATACCTAAAGAACAGGCTGCACTCTAATTATGATGTATGCTAATCTAAATGGTGGCAGTCTGTGTGACACTGTTCAGACTTCAGGAAGTGCAGCAAATAACTGCTGCTGCCAGAACTGCAGCTTAAATAGCCCATAAAGGTATTGACTCTGGTGGTCTCTGAAAATGCTTTGTTGGACACTTGCTACACAGCGTGTGAAGTGTGTAGCACAGCAAATGGAAAATATTGAGGAGCTCTGAGATAGTTGCATAAATATATTAAGAAGAACTAAAGTAGGTATGGTCAGTTCTCTTGGTCTCCACAAAGTAAGCTTTGGGCTTGTATAGAAAGATGAGTTAACTTAGGTTTTGTAGTTTTTCTATCAAAGGTGAAAAGTTTAAAGTATTTAAATAAGCTTGCATTTGCCATCCTTAGATAACAGATAAGTAAAGTTCAGCTGAGGATTTATTTTTTTTTTTTGAGTGTTTCACTATAGCAAGTAAAAACTTCAGTTTATTGTGTGGATGACTTTTCAGTACTATGTGTAATTTTTAGGGAGAACAAGAAAAAAATTTGCACGTTTAGAGTTTCTTTGCATGCAAGTGTATGGGACATAATTGCAGTGCTGAGGGCTGACACAACAGTGGTGGGTTTTTTTACAGACTCGCTTCCTGATTTGGGCTTAAAATTTCATTCTCTGTTAAAATAAGCCTCTTCAACAGAAGACTGGATGTGTGCCTTAGAGAATCATACCTCCTGTTTCATTTTTACAGAGTTGAGTTGGGACAAAACATGGAAAAATTTGGTTACATGCTTCATTGTCTGATGAAAACATGCAGTTTAAGGGGCTTTTATCACTACAGCTTAATTCTCAGAATTTAAATCTTACTTGCTTTGCCCATGAACTGGTTTCAGCTTGTATGTGCATCCTGACGTGTAATGCTGATGTGGTAAGCCAGACTTCTCTGTAGCTTTTCTCTGAATTTTTTTGCTTGTAGGTTTGTTATGTCCCTGTATACTAAAGCAGTTAGTGAACTTCAAACATAGTTACTTTCTGAATGGCTAAAAGAAAAACGATAGCTGGAGTGGTACATAAAGCAATGTAATACAAAATGCTAGAGAATTTCTTGAACAGATCAAAATGAGAATATTTGTATTGCAAAATAGTAATACTTAATAAATCTACTTGGACACGTGAAAAATAATGAATATTTAGCAAGGGATAATTCCTGACATTTTAGGATGTATGAATTTCCCTGTAAGTAACAATTTTGATTGGTATGTTGGAACAGTGCCCTTTGCAAAGATCCAGCATGGTTGTTTAAATTACTGCTACGATAATCTTCTATATTAAAAATTCTTTCTGATTCCATGACTTGTGTTTTTAAAGCATTGTGAAGTCCCACTCTTCAGTTTGAGCTTTTCTTCTGTTTTGGGAGAGCTTGAATGTATTTCCTTGTCTTTTTATAAATGCCAGACTTACTGCAAGCCACCTTTAACCCATTTTTGGTAGTTTTGATTTATTTATTTTTTAATATTACTATGCTTTGTGTGTGTTCTAGAATTTCACCATCAAAATTTCTCAAAGCGCTGAGTTCTAAAGCTTTTGCCTGTTCATTATTTGATGACCCATTCATAACAATTAGCTGGATGGTTAGGTTTGGACTTTGACAGTGACTTGTCTGTAGGAAACTTGCTGTTTCCTACATTTAATTGTATAGCTTAATAAAAGTAATTTCAAATTATAAAGAATCCAATAGTACATCTTGGAAGACAGGGAGTATTGTCGGAATGTTTTCTGTACACTGAACTGATGCTCCTTCTGGGTTCTGTAAACTCTTTTTCTGAAAGAGTTTACAGTAATCCTACATGCAAACTACTGACTGGCCTTCCCTGCCCAGATGAACTGGTTCTGTCTCCTGGGGAAACGCTGTTGGTACACCTTCTTTGCAACACTTTACAGGGTTTTCTCCCTTTTTGAGACTGCTTCAAAAAGGGCAATGATAGGACCTCAGTAAGCTCCACAGGAATATGGTTACCTTCTTCCCATCTTCTTAGTTCAGGTTTTTTCCCTGTTGCGTTAAATAACAATAATCGGTAAGGAAATTCGATCTGTGTCCTGTAGAAGAACAGAAGAGCAGCTCTGAATGGTTTATTACATTTGAAATGGAGGAGATTCTGCTGTTGGGCAAAGCTGTTAGAATCAAAGTTTTATCTATGATGGAAATACAATGGGTGGAACAAAGTACTTATTCAGGCAGTTTAACAGTTACTTTTTAACTGTCCACAATAATTTCGCTGGAGGGAGACGGTGTTAGGTCACATTTAACTGTGTCACCAAGGCCAAGCTGCTTATTTCTTTAACACAGAATTTCTGTTCAAAACTTAATATGTGTAACTACCCTTCCCATTATGGTCAAAGCACCTAACTCCTTTCACATGGATTTCTGTCATACAAGTTGAGCTTAATAATAGTAGCAGCAAGCAGTTAGTCACCATGGTAACAGATGAAGCTTGAAATGACAACACAAGTAATACTCTTTTCCTGACATTTGATGGTAGATGTTACACAGATGTGACGAGAGCAGAAATGGCCATAGAATATCCTTGCACCGTGTTAATTAATTTCAAAAATATAAACTTCTGACAATAGTGCAAGTTGCTACTAACTGTAGTTGCCGTAGATGATACATTTATGGATTTGGTGTTGGAAAATTTGAACTTGTCAATCCTATTGTTCTTCTAAAAGTCAAGTTTATCAACCATCTCTTTCTTTTTCTAAAGTTTACTTAATGTAGGCAGTAGAATATTGTGGTATACTAATTGCTTAACAGTCCAAGTTGATCTTGATAGTGTATGAAACAAAGTAAGCTAAAAAAAGTTAGTTCAGTAAACAAGCAGTATTTCTTATTCAAGGGATAAATAGGCAATCTCTTTGTACTTGAACACCCGTGCAAAAAATAGGTTACAAGTTAAACCTCACATATTTCAGGGCTTCATCAGAGTCCAGAACACCATTTTCCATTGAGGCAAAGGTCTCTGTATGTACATTACTCCTTTAGATGTCTGTATTGACATTTCATGGGTTAGCTCGTGATGTTACAGGTATTTGTGCAGGAAACCGTGGATGTATATTGTCCTTCATGGGCTATAAAATATGGTCCTCACTGCAAACATGTGGCTTACTTATTTTGAAAACATTTCCTCTGATTGTTACTTCTGTAAAAACAGCGCATTTAGGAAACTTGTTCAGAGCGCAGAAGCCAATTGGTTGGGGAACTGAATCCTAGCAGCAGTGCGGTTTTGCTATCAGGTAGTTTAGGTTTTACTCAATTGCCTCAGTGTGTCCAACTTTCACCTTTGGAAGCTGAATGATACCTTTCCTTTTAAAAATAGATTAATATTTCTTTCCCATGTCTTGTTCCTTTCCCCTTGCCCCTTCATTTCTGCCTGTCTTTAGGGCTTGAGTACTTTGCTCTGGGTAAGTTTCCAAGCTCTTTTCTCACTCCCATCCTCATTGACTCAAGAGTCTTTGCATGAAGTCATGTAAACAGCTTTATTTGTAACAGCAGACTGTGTCACAAGGTATTGCCACTTGGATGTCACGATAGAGTGATGTAATACATCTGGAAATTCTTGAAGTCCCTCTGACCTTTTTAAAAGTCCTTAAAAGCCTCTGCTCAGCTTCATGTTCTAATGATTAATCGATGAAGGCATTGGTAGATAAAACATGATGTTAATATTCTTCTGAAAGTGTTTTATGTCAGGTGATAGTGCTGGTTTCCTAGAGGAGGAACACTTAATCTTGCAGTTGTTCTGCTACTGCAAGGTTTGGAGAGCAGCAGGTAATGTCCTGACTTTTTGTGAACTTGAAAGCAAAGAATTCAGTTCTGCAATGACATTGAGGAGACAGCCCACCAATTGCATTCTCTTAATCTTCAAATAAGCCTTTTTTTCCAAAAGATGACTTTTTTTTTTTCATCAGTGTGTATCTTTCATGTGCACCTGGTTTAGATCCATGTCAAGTTAAGCATCTGACTAGAACTCTGAAGGCAAATTATGTTACAGGAAATAAATTTTCCTTCAATTTAGACTTACTTTGCTATGGCACCGTTGATTTTGAATAGTGCAGATACTGTGACATCCTTAACTTTGATAAAAGCATTGGTCAGAAAATTCTAGAGTTACTCTTTGCGAGATAAAATGTTATTTCTTCTTCAGGAAGTTGCTGTAAATAAAACTGATCTGGTTGTCACATTTTTCTTTATTCACAATAATGGAATTGTAGAATTTTCCTGTATGTTTCTCTTTTCTAGTAGCTTGCAAAGAGGTAACATTTTTAAGAAAAAGATGATTACAGCCATATTTTAGCACTGATTTTTTTTCTGAAGCCAATATCAAGATCTTTTTATGTATTTATAAAAAGGTGATACTGATTTTTTTTTTTTTTTTTACACGAGAGAATTTTTGCTGAGAAGGTTCCTGAGTTTTCTCAGGGTCTATTCATGGGACAGAATAGTAATGAGTTAAGACATGAAACATAGGGCACTTGCCTGAACAAGAAAATAAACCAAACAACGTGTAATGCCTTGTGTGCAGTTAGAAACCATTTACCCTGTTAATTCTGCTTTGATGCCGCCATTGCCGCTTGTAGCGATTGACCTGCTGTTGTACGTACTCATTTCGTGTCTTGGATTGTCACTGCTTATGCCAGCATGTTTGCCATGTGCATTTCTCTGAACGGGAATCCAGTTGTTCTGACCATTACACCTACAAGTATTTGAGAGCGACACAGGCGGGCGCAGCTCCACCGGCAGCGGGTCCTTATGTGCTTTAGTTTCAGTTTTCGCCCGTTAGGGTAGAAGGTGCTTAATATGTAAATCAATTTATTACCGGACATTGATAATTTTGAAGTGTATTATCACTTTCTCTAATGATTGCACATATATATTTGCTAAATTTTATTGTGTAGTTGTTGAAGTTTGTGTTTTAAGTCTTGCTTGCTGCATTGCAAAGCAGAAACTATGGATGCTTTCAGCCTGAGTACAGAACAAAGCAAAAAAAAAAAAACACCAAGATACACTTTAAATTGGTATTTGTATAGCCTAAATGTTTAGTTTTGTGAACAGTTAGAATTTCTCAAGGATATTCATTAAAAATCACTGGGATACTAACTTTCTTTTGTATACAGTGTAGTTGTAGACAGCATGAACTAATTCTAGAACTGTAAGCTGAGAAAATAGATATTGACAATCATTACTGAAAAACAATACTATCAAGAAATTTTTTTGTCTCTAAAATTGAATGTTTAGATTGAAAGTACTGCTTGAATACTGCCTGTGCAGTATAATTATCTTGTATTGATGAAAGCAGTAAGAAAAACTGCATGCCAGTTTTGATTTTTTTGTTGTTGTTGTTGTTTCTTTTGTTTGTGTTTGGTTTTTTTTTTGTGGGTTTTTGGTTGCTTTTTCTGTTTTGGTTTGTTTGGGGTTTTTTTTGACACTGACAAGGCACTCAAGCTTTATCGGTAAACTGTAGGATGCTGTGGTACCTGAGAAGTGAGCCTCATGTTTCATTTGGATTAATATTTTAAACTGGCCTCTTATACGGACAGTTCCTATGCAACTAAGGCTGATAGTTGGATCATCTTAGGTGCTGATGACTTACTAAAGAACATTGGGAAGCTTGTGTTAGAAGCAAAACATAACTTCTGTTGTTTTCTTCTTTCATGTACTTAGCAGCTTTCCTGTCTGAGACCATGTATCTTGTAAATGCCTAAACTGTTTGTAGGAAGCATGAGGAATAAGTTGAAGCTCGTTGCACCTCTAAAAGAGGCAATCTGACTGCTACTGGGTGTGGTTCTTGCATAAAGTGGGTTTGTGGTGTTGGTGAGGAGCACCCGGTGGTTTGCCTCCAGGGTGCACACATGGTCTGATTTGCCTTGTGTTCAAACACATAGAGCCAGAGAAGAATTCTGGGGACCCGACTCCAAACTGTATAAGAAGTTTTAGTGCTAAAGTTCAGGTTATTGCAGAAGATACCCTTGGTAGTGGTGTGATGCAGGTGGCTGGGCAGAGATGTGATTCCAGTGTGTAGGTAATAAATTCATAGTGAGAGGGACCTTTCTTTAGTTGCCAGCATGAACCTTTTCCAGACACCTCAATGCAGAAAAACATCAGTCTGTACATTAGACTCAAAGCATATAGGTTCTTTTTTTGCTACTAATAAAACTCAAGGGGAATTTAAAAATCAAAATTGCAGAACACTGATAAGTGTGGAGGTGCTTGCACTTCAGTAGTGCATCTTTTCAGACAGGACAGAAGTCCAAGTTGAGGGAAGTTGTAGTAAGGTGGGGACCAGGCTCTTCTGTCAGGCAATTAGTGACAGGATGAGAGGGCACTGCCTGAAGCTGCACCGGCGGTGGTTTGGGTTGGATTTTAGGAAGCACATCCTCACAGGGTGATTGAACACTGGAATGGACTGCCAAGGGACGTGATGGAGTTGCCATCCCTGGGGCGTTTAAGAAAAGCTTGGATGTGGCACTTAGTGCCATGGTCCAGTTGATGTTGGGGTGTTAGATCATAGGCTGGACGTGATGATCTCAAAGGTCTGTTCCAGCCTCAATGGTTCCGTGAGGGAGCTACCAAAGAGTACACGAGATGAAATCACAGTTGCAAATACACACAGTCAAACTACATTCAATTGCAGTACCTTGTCAGCCAGAGTTGATGTCAATTAAGCTGGGTGCAGTTGATTCAACCTTGCATGTGAATTTTAGCATAGTGTTTTTAAAGCTAGTAGAACAAAGCTGATCACTGAGATATTTAACTATTTGTACAAGTTAGTGAGCATAGACATATCTGAATAATAGCAACAAATTAAAGAAAATCTTTAAAAAAAAATTAAAAATTACTCCTTTTTTTGTGATGCTGAGTGTGACTAAAATTAGGGTAATATAGTTGCAATATGTTTGACCACTTCAGTCATGCTGAGAGAGATGATACTGCAAAGAGACACACTTGAAAATTATATTGGTTGTAGATCTGCTTTATATTACACTTTTCGAGGAGTTAGTCAGAATCCCAGTAGAAGAGAAACAGGTTTTAATCTACTCCTAAGATATGAAACCTCATGCAAAAGGTATCTTATGTGTAATAGTGATGATGTGAATAGTTCATCCTTTGTTTAACTTCAGGAGAGGTAATTAAGGCCACAGAAACAGGTGAACTAAAAGCTATGTTTAAAAAATAAGTTGTTAACAGCTCAAAGTAAATGTATGTCAAATTAAAAGGAAAAAAAAAAAAAGCAGCACTTCTGGAAAATCCTAAAAAAATCTGTGCAGTAAAACAGTAAAGTAGGTTTCTGCCAAAAATTGGTAGATCTGACCAAATGAGGGGATGTGAGGGAGTTCAGTTTTATATGTTAAATCTAAACTGGTAATAAGGTTGGTAACAGAGCTTTTGAAGGAGTTAAGATTACTGAAGAGGCAGAGAATCTGGAATCATTTAAGTAATCAAATGACTGTAAAGATAGAAGTATTTAAAGGAGTACAAAAAAACCCTAGCTGAAATATGAGACTAAAACGGGGTGGGTGGCAGAAAGCGTTTGAGCTTGTCCTTAGGAAGGAATGTTGGGGCTTTTTAATGGAGATGGAGCTCCAGATCATAATTTTAGAGTTTAGCGCTGATTGGTAAGATGAGCAGTAAGAAAATGTACGTAAAATAACATTTATTGGCACTCTTGTGTTTTGGATCTTTTTTACCCAGTGCAGTATAACAACCTATTGCTTCATTAGTCTTGCTTTCAGAGAACTAGAGCATAGCAAACTGAGGGGAGTTGGTTTGTTTTTAAAAATGCGCAGTTTTTTAATCTGAAGTACCTGGTTTCTGTATTGTATAAACTGATTAAATTCTGTGGAGGTTAGAACAAGACAATTTAAAAAACTAGGTAAACTTTAAGGGGATGTGACCTGGATACGTAGGGAACTGTCATACCTTAGAAATTCCAGGTGTATGAGCATGTGGATAAGAATGATGTGATCTGTGTGTATCACCTTGTCAGCTGTCTTTTGAAAATGTTATTTGCCAAGGACTCTTCCTGCCATATGAGATTCTGACACAAGAAAGGTCCTCTTGTGGCTTAACAGCTATTTGGAAAAGCTGATGAACCGATTAAAAATAAGTGATGAGTCATACCCTGATGGAGTACATCATATTTTACACAAAGCTGTTTGAGGAGAGGAGACTAATAGACTGTCAAAACAAAACCTCTCAGCAGTTTTCTGAGCATTTCTGACTGCAGCAGGTTGTAGAAGGATCTCATTACAGTAAATGGGGAAGAAAATCACACATGGAGTCTGGTGCTCAAGTATTACGTGTGAAGAAAAATCTTAACATAGATTTGGTGACAATTTCTTGCTTGGTTATTACTACACATGAAGATCTTTGAGTTACTGTTGACTATTCCATGAAAATGTCACTGAAACAGTGAATAAAATGCTTGAAAGCGAATAAAGAATAAATATGGATGCTTAAGAAGCAGTGCCATGCCTGTGTCTAGATGCAGGTAGTTCTTGCCTTACCTTAGAAACAATACAGCAGAACGGGGAAAGGAACACATCAAGTGACCAAGATAATCAGGGGTCTGGAACTCCTTGGAGAAGTGAAATCTGCCGTTATCAGAAGTGATAGCAAAAGGTTCTAGATGTATACTGTATCTGGTTGCAGTTTTAGAAAAGCTAATGGTAGTTGATGGTTGGTGTTTATTTTCAGTGGTACTTATTTAATGAGAACAATTGTTCAGTGATGAAAAGGGACTGTTTAATAATTCTTTTTGACAGGGATTAGAAACTCATTTCCTAAAACTCTTTATAAAACTGACTGCTTGAATTTTACATAGAAATACAAGAAGTTCATGAAAAATGTCTGATGAATTTTGTCCCCTGGCAGAGCAACAGGGAACAGCAGCATGTGCCCTATAGGCAGAAATATAATTTCTCTTTTGGTCCCTTGTAACCTTGCAGGCTGAACTGAAGGGAACTTTAATCAGAGAAAAACAGTTACCTGAATGTTGCTTATGAGTTTGGTCCAGTCTCCTAGTGGACCTCAGTGCTTTGCCCTCCTTTGAATGCTACAGAGACTGCATTTGTTGACCTTCTAAATGTCAGTTATGTGCATTGCTAATGTAAAGCCATCTTTTTCATCACAACAGAAATACACTAGGGACTAAAATATGATGGGAGCAGACTGGGGACAAACCAGCCGCCTCTTTCTATGGTGTACTTAGTGTTTGGTTGGGGTTTCGATTGTAAACCTTGTCAATACAAGTCATACCTAATTTTGAACTCTGCCTGTTGCCATAGTCTAGTTTACTAGTTTGGTTTTTTTTCCTCTGGAGTACATGTTAAAAATAAAATGCCAGAGGTGGTGCATTGTGGTGAGTCATGAGCTGCTTTCTTCAAAATAATTGATTTTTATTTTTTTCCCCACTCATGTATATTTTGGTTGTTTTCTTCTGTTTTTTGCCTGCAGGGATGCCTGCAGTCTGCAATCCAGGCATGGTACCAGTGGCAATGCCACCTCCTGCTATCAACCCTCAGCACCTGTGTAATGAAGAGGACCTGAAATCTATCCAGGACATGTTTCCCAACATGGACAGGGAAGTAATCCGCTCAGTACTAGAAGCTCAGAGGGGAAACAAGGATGCAGCTATCAACTCCTTGCTTCAGATGGCTGAAGAATCATAGATTCCCGCTTCCTGCATAGTCCTCGTCCACAATGCCACTTGTTTTTACTTGCCAAGCCAGGGATTTAGCTAGAGGAAGAATTTACCAGCAGCTTTCTGTTAGCGCATCCTGTGTGGAAAAATTAAACCTCTTTTCTCCTTGGACAATTGGATCTTTTCAGTTTTCTTTCTCAATCTGTACATATTCATTTTAGTTGATGTCCTACGATATAACATTGAAGCATCTTTATTATCAGCTGTGCCCTGTGTGGCTGTATTCTGATGGGGTGGGGAATAAGGTTGGTTTGGTTTTTTTTTTTCTTTCTCTCCCTGTTTCATAAACTACTTCTTACAAAATAACTCTATGCAGTACAGGATTTACTGTTTGTTAGGTTGGGAAAAAAAAGAAAAGTTCTCTTTTTTTTTTTTTTTTTGCATAGAGAGTTTGTTCTTTAAACACCAATGATTTGTTAAAGTATTTAAGTTTCGTCAAGCAGTCTATTTCTGCCAGGAATTGAAAGCCCTTTCCTTGTCCTGTGGTGTTTAGTTATTGCTGTGATATATTCAATTGTTTCTGATTGAAGATTTTTAATAAGCTAAATTTCTTAGGTTGCTCTGTTAGTATTTGTAGTGAGCATCTTCTATTCAATCTAGTCACTGGGCACCAAAGCAATCTGTTATCTGGTGTGCATTTAGGGCTTTATCCTCCCATCTGGTGTTGTTATGTATCTGTAAAATCTAAATGACTTCTAATTTGTACAGTGTGTGTTGCTGTAGCAGAGAACAGGATTGAGCCCTAATGTACTCCCACAGTTAATTGCACTCTAGCTACTACTTCTGCATTCCCATGGCTATGTCAAGGAGTAACTGCGGAAGGAAATATCTTTATACCTGAAAAATGGCTGAAGCCATAAACAATTATTTAAGATGTTGACTTAGATTAAAGAAGCAGAGATCTGTGATCTGGTTATAAGGCTTCTTTCTTTACACTTGTATTTCAGCAAAAATATCATTTTGTATTAGTGGAAAAACTTGTATTTTTTTCTGTGATCTGAAATAAGCATGAAAAGTACCTTCAGGATCTTTGAATGGCATTTTGAGTTGCTAAGTGGATTGTTAGGCTATGGTTTCTGTAGTCAATTTATTATTATTTGACACAGGTGGAAATAAATACTTTGTAAGAGAAAATTTAACATATCTGAGTTATAGTCTGATCCTCAGAGGAGGTTGGAGGTTGCTTGTATTTATTGTTAATGTTCTTTTTTCAGATAACGATTCATTTTGGACCTGCGGAGTTTTACAGTATGCACCAGTTACACCTGTTGGATAAATTTCTGCAGTGTCTGTTTTTGTAGATGGTAAAGTAATGCACTTTAAATAGTATGCAACAGTTTATTTTTCCAGTGAAGTGCAATGTTGCTGTTTTATCTTTTTAATGTTTGATTTCAAATACTTTCTACAATAGCCATGAGTGTTTATATTTTCAAGAGTTGAAATGAATGTACACTTGAAATCTAGGCTCTTGAGTGATTCATGAGAACATTAAAGCCAGGTTTGGAACAGGGAAAAGGGACTCATATTCTCTTCTTCCCCATACTTTGTTTCACGTCCCACGCTTAAAATATTTTGTTATCTGCCGAAAAGCTGACTGATTTTGTTTTTTTTACTTCCCCCGCCTCCCCCCATTCAAGAAGCCATTACATAGCTCTGGTGATAGAGTACGAATATTTATTTTTTTATGATAAAAAGTGATACTGAAACTTCTAAAATATGGCACCAAAAATCATCCCAGTTTCTGACCTTCTAAAGCTCTCTCTTCATAATACATGATTTTAAGTTCTGTTAGGAATCCCTTGCCATCTTAAATTTACACTTGAAAGAATAAATGTGTTTACATCCTCCAATTGGCTTTTCAATAATCAGATTCAAGACTATAACTTGTGTGCTTTAGTTACAGAGTCACCTCATCTTGATTTTTCTAAAATAAACTGGTTGTTTTTCAAGAAACTACCCTTGCCTCGTCTCTACAATCATGGTAAGTTTTGTGACTGAGTACGTAGAGGCATTTGACCTTTGACTTGTGACATCGGCACCCAAAAGGGTAAATCTTGGTGACGAGTTAATGCTGAGATATCTCCAGGAAGAGACCCTTGCTCTAACTTTGACACCCATAGCATGACTTGCTAAGGATGAAACAATTCAGGGAAAATGTATATATTTAAATTTTTATATTAAAACATTGGGATCCAGAATACAGCTTTTTATAAAAGCAAGTGGTCAAGATTCAACTTAATGGCTGGTAACTTGCAGTGCATCGTATTACGGCTCAGTTCTAAGCACAGAATAAACATCTTTCAATCCTAACCACCGGGAGGGGAAAGTGCAGATGTTAGGTTAGCCAGGCTTAGTCATAAACTGGGCTCTGGGCCTTGGAGGGTGGCTCTTGTTCTGAGAATTTTGTTTGTTCGCTTTTCTCTAAACAAATGTTGTGCAAAACAGAGTAGACCCACGAGCTGAAGGTGGGATATGTAGGAGCAGTATGGCCAGGAGAGGGATTTCAGCATGTTACACTAAAATACTGTTCTTTGGTATTTTTTGTCTTGATTTAATTAAGCATTATAGCTGAAACCCCCATGTCATGAGGTACTATTATATCTTGTTAAAAAGAACAAAACACTGATTGTGAGCCTACTCAGCTTTTCAGCACACATCTTCCCAGTCAAACCATTCCCTCTTGGGTTTGAATTGCAGGTGTGAAAAAAGGCAGGGAGTGGTTAGTTATTCTAGGGTCTGTAAAATTAAGGTATTAGGAACGAAAAGTCTGTCTCTTGATTTAAAACAAATGAACAGTCACTCATTAACGATTGTAGCTTTTTACAAAATGCTAATGGGATAATACTACGTTTGATGCTGCTCTTCTGCTCAACAGCTTCAAGCAGCTTGGAGCCAAAGCCAGCTGTGTAAGACTGGCACCTGCTCAAAGTTAGTGCTCTTAGTCCTAGTGTGAATCCTGCCAAGAGCCTAAACTTGCTGAAGGTAGGAATATTTTTTGTCTAGCTAGATCCTTGCTACTTCTCTACTGCTCTTTGCATCTGCTGATGGTACTGAATGTTTTTTCCCTTACCAATGTTACTGCTTGTTTGGTTGATATGCAATACTGTATGGAGGATGTTTTTTGCTGTAATAATTCTGAAGACATTGTTTCTCTGTATTGAGGTCCAGTGTCCAAATGTGTTTCTTGCACTCTAAAGTACATTAACTTTTTCATTCTAATTTAATAAATGTATCATCCAAATGAAAGTGTATTCTGTCTCTGTTGGAGAATACTACAATTTGACTCTCGGTCTATAGATTTGTCTGGAACTCAAGTATCAGTTACTGTCTTTTATTCAGTCTTGTGCTTTAATTAACAAGTTACACTGGTTTTTAACAGGATCAGCTGGTGGAACTAGTACAGTAAGCTCTCAAAAGTATTTTGAGCATTTGTCTCTAGGTAGATGTATTTTTCTAACTCTTCTAGGTGCTGCTTTCTCAAGAAAATGTCACAGTATTGCTGGTTTGGAGGACAGAATGAGGCAGAAGTGAGGTTGCCTTCCTGGAAGGGCAAGGGAGGAGGGCAGAGCTGTGTAGTTGTGGAGGAGATGCTCTGCAGTGCGAAGGGATTGAAAACTGCCCAGGCTGGGGTGGTGTCCAAGCCAGGAGTTAGAAAACAAACTTCATGTGCTCTTTTAACTCCAGTAAGAGTTGACTTTATTTGCTATATATAATTAATGATTTTTTTTAATTTGTATTATATAGTATCTCTTTTTAATTCTGTGATTGGCTGCAAAGCTATCTGAGGTCCTCTTTCTCATTTAACAGCATTGCTGTGCTCAGGGATTATTAATCAGCTGCTAGTCTAGCATTTAGTATCTTATCAAGCTAACATTTTGGGGGTTACTGTCCAATTCATAGTGTGGTTTTTATCAGGAGTTATTTTTTTAACAATTGATAGCCAAGGAATCTTTCACAACTGAATTTCCTTGAATTATTTCCTTAAAATACTTAGTACTTACTGTGAAGTGAAAGTGTGTTAAAATTTTGCTTTCTCTTAGCCCTTGACTGTCAGTTTCTATCCCAGTTTATGTTCTAAAACTTACAGTTTGCTTTCACATTTCTCCAGTTTACTGTGAGAGGTAAGAAAAGTGAGAATTAATTTACTTAAACAAATGTTGGTGTTCTTGTGGCTGCTAAAGCATCTATTTAGCATTTTAATATTTATTAGCTTTTTCATTTCAGTGATAATCAACCAGTGATGATGTGTGGGAGTGTGAAAAGAAATCAGTGCATTTTGAATTATTAAAACATTTGAGTGCATCAATGAGAGCAAGGCCTCTAGGAAGAAATGCAAATACGTATTTTCTTAGTAGGAAAAATGAAAACCCATGTTGACAATCTTCTCTGCTGCAGTCTGAAGTTGCAGCCTGCTGAAGACTTCAGCTTTCTCTCCTAGATCTTCAGGGAGACTATTTAGAAACCCAGGTTGATCTGTTTTCATACTGCAATGTATTTTAGAAGGATTTTCTTTACTATCTTGCTAAAAAGCATAGTTAATTTTGTAAGAACAAATAAACCATACTTACGGTACACCATAACTAAGTAAGATTTCCATATAGATGAGAAAAGTGAATTTGTGGAAAGCAAGTAGATTGAATACTCCGACCAGTAGTACTTTCATAGTTCTCCCACACATAGAAATAAGACATAACTAAGATAATTTTCAAAGAATTCAATTAAAACATGTTTTTAAACCATTAAATGTACTAATTGGAATGTGAAGCAGACAAGCTACAAATGGGTAACCTTTATCATTTTTGTGCATTTAGCATTGGAAGAGAGCGAAGGATGATTCAATTTATTTTAAAATTATCTGCAATTATAAAATAACTACAGTGAATAGAAAAGTACACTAGATTTACCTTCCATGCCTGTGCTGTCCATGATCTTCATGGGTTAGATTCAGAAACCTGGCACTGTGGCACAGGAAAACATTTTTCCACCTTAAATGCATAATTTCTGTGATAGTAATCAGCTTAATGTGAAACATTCAGATTGATTTGAAATGCTTCCTGTGATTTTAAGAAAGAATCATTAAATAATTATGAAAGTGCACACAGTGAGGGCAGTGTTGACAAGTTCTTGCCCAGCGCAGAAGGCCTGTCTTCTCCGTGGCTCCCTCACTGTCCCAAATGTTCTTGCCTAACAGATACAAGGCTCCGTAAGTGGAACTGAATGATGATGAGGATGATGGTTCATCTAGGCTGGAGTTGTCACTGAGGTTAAGTCAGCCCATGCACTGTGTCAAAAGCACTTCCATAAAGATAAAAAGGTGGATCGTTGCCTTAGGAGGCCCTCCCCTGAGGGGAATAGAACATGCTGCACAGACCCACTTGGGGAATTTTGCTGCCTCCCTGGGGCCCGGGTTAAAGCTGTGATGAGGAGACTTCCTACTCTGGTACAGACCTTGGATTGTTATCTGTTACTGCTTTTTCATGTAGGCAGTGATGAAGTTGCAGTAAGGGTGATCAGAAGAGTCTTCTCTTCTGATCTAAGATCCCTGGGACAGCTAAGTCAGGGATCAGGAGCATCAATAGTGTTCTCTGTCCTTCCCGTTGCAGAGTATGAGGAGAGAAGAAACAAGACACCAGCAGCAGATCTGGCTATGAGACTGGTGTCACTGGGAAAATTTTGGCTTTTTTCGTCACAAGGCAGTCCACATGACACCAGGCCTGTGGGTGACAGATGTAGTACACCTGTCTCGAAGAGGGAAAAGGGTATTTGCACAGGAGTTTGCAGTTGCCTTCCACTCAAGGTGGGCAGTGGAGGGAGAACTGCTGATCTCCTCTCTGGTGACCAGTGATAGGATATGAGGAAATGGAATGAAGCTGTGTCAGAGGAAGTTCGGATTGGACTTGAGGAAGAGACTCTTCACTGAGAGGAAGGTTGGTTGCTGGAACAGGCTCCCTGGGGAAGTGGTCACAGCACCAAGCCCGTCACGGTTCAAGGAGCACCTGGATGATACTCTTAATCATATTGTTCAGTTTTAGATAGTTCTGCTGGGAGCGGGGAGTTGAACTTAATCACAGAATATTGGGGGCTGGAAGGGACCTCGGAAGACCCAAGTCCAACCCCCCTGCCAGAGCAGGACCCTAGAGTAGATCACACAGGAACGCGTCCAGGCGGGTTTTGAAGGAGACTCCACAACCTCCCTGGGCAGCCTGTTCCAGGCTCTGTCACCCTCACTGTGAAGAAGTGTTTCCTTACATTTAAACGGAACCTCCTATGCTCAAGTTTGCACCCATTGCCCCTTGTCCTGTCATTGGGTGCCACCGAGAAACTCCCAGTTTTGTATCATCAGCAAACTTGCTGAGGGTCCCCTCCATCCCCTCATCCAGGTCATTGAGGGAAATATTAAACAGCATTGGACCCAGTACTGACCCCTGGGGGACACCACTAGTCACAGGCCTCCAGCTGCAGTCTGCTCCCCTGATCACAACTCTCTGGGCTCTGTCCTTCAGCCAGTTCCACACAATCATCCAATCCTCACTTTTTAAGTTTGTCTGCGAGGATGCCATGGGAGACAGTATGGAAAGCTTT
>VWZK01018927.1:0-11162 GCA_013396935.1 Baryphthengus martii
ACTTTCTTCTTGTACTGTAAAGCAGACCCCCAGAATTTAAAAAAAAACCAGCAAACTACAGTAAAGCTACATGGCACAGTGCAGGATCATTGTCTTATATCCTACAAATAGTGCAGCTACAGCTTTATGCTTGAGCTAATGCTACGTGTTTCAGGATAGCTAATTAGTACACATATAGTGCCATGAATATAGAACTGTACTGCTTCTGGCTCCCTAGCTAGCTCATTTCCAATTAGGTGAAGTATCTCTTCATAATATTAAATTGTACACAAGTCACCCTCAAGCAAGGGAGAATGATCTTGCATACTGAGTCAAGTGCTGTTATTTTAATAGTACATGTCAAGAAAGATGGACTCATGGAGAGCCTCTCCTTTATGTTTCTTGTAAGGACAGGAAAAATATCTGGCAGGCTGGTTATTTCAGTCTGCTTACAAAGAACAACAGAAGCTAAAACTTATACAGAGAGAACATTTAAGAATATAAACATATAAAAATATCCTCAAAAATGAGGCACTTCTTTTGTTATCAGTAAGTCTCGTTTACAGGACAGAAGACTTGACTTGTTAATATGGAAATTTCATTTTTTGAGCACGAGCAATCTGGAGTCCATTCTTGAGTCTTTATGTAGAGCTGTATATTGTGCTGGTGACAGAAAGCAGGCCAAGGTCAATGTGTTGCATTGCTTGCATCTCTTCAATTTGAAAGTCTGACAATACATCCAGTGCTTTTGCTCCATCACTTTGTTTATAACCTGTGAGAACCAGGAGCTACATTTTTTAAACAAAGCGGGACAGTTTTGCCTTGTGTGGTAGAACTCTTTCCAAAATGTTTAGAACACACACACACACATAAAATGATAGGAAAAGAAAATTAATGAATATAACATAAAAAAAGGTTTTGTTGGTGAACTTTTTAACTGTACTTTTTCAAAAGCTGTTCCAGAAAGCTGCATAAAGAGATATTAAAAGACATAAAAAGAAAATACACTGTTTCACAGCCCTGCACTCTCAAAATCATAGCCTTTCTTATATTCTGTAGGAAATAACAAAAGGCAAATGATCAGAATCTTTTTCCACTAACCAGTGCTAAATTTAGTGCAATTTTGAGATAGGGATATGCATGATGACTATGGTATGATTTGGAGGTCTGCACTGAAAGGACTGAAAGCAGTACAGAGTTTGAGGACAACCTTCTCTTTCTGAAAGCCAGGGTTCTTTCAGCAAACAAGTCTTCCTCTAACCAAATGCTTTCCTCTCCTGAGTATGTGTTTTGTCTAAAATACGGATGGCAATTTCAGAACCTAACTTCAGTTCTAGTTACATTTTATTATCATTTTTTGTCCTATACAAACCTCGTAATTTCTAGACAACTTTATAAAAGTGAAAAATGCTATATTAGAAAATAAATACTAGAAGTATATGATAGAGAAATGCTATATTGAACTATGGAAAGAAAAGATATATGTAAAAAATTCTATACCATTTGAAATGTTTTTAGGAGATTCGAAAATAAAAATAAACATTTTAAAAAAGAAAAAAAACCAATATGCACAAAATAGCAACATTAGTAGGGTCATTTTTCACTCATAATTCTGGATTTGAAAGAGTCACTTAGGAAGTTATGGTGTCAAATTTACTCTGTCCAAGGAAAGACTTCAATCAAGTTCTTACCTTTCTTTAACTATCTGAAGAAGTCATAGTGGTCTTCTGAATTTATTACTGTGAGAGCTGTTCCACTGCACACAAAGTATCAGCCATCAAGGTGAAGAAAGTCATCCCTCTACTCTGATTATCAGACTTCTGTTCTGGCAAGACTTTTTCACGTAACTTTGTTTCTGTACATGGTGTGGAAGAGTGTTGAGAGGAGTGAATGAAAGTACTTTGCAGCAGGACACCATCCACTTGACGAGGAACACTTCAGGAAGGAAAAACTTGATCCCAACACTCTTCAGAAGTAAAAGAAAACAAAACTTCACTGAACAGATTATATTTGTTCATTTATACCCTATTTTGTAATACCTTTTTTTAATTCCTTTTTTTTTTTTCTTTTCTTCTCCTCTTTTCAATGCAGCAGCTTTTAGACTAACTGTATTTTAGAGACTACTAAAGAGAACAGACCAGAAGACAAGTTTCAGAGTTGATGAGTAGAAACCTGGAGAAGGCAGAGATATTGCAACCTGAGATAGAGTTAAAATCTAATGTATTACAGACAGAATAAAGGAGAAAGTCAATCTACTAAGATACAGTGAACAAGAGACCATTTTCACAAACTTTCTCCCTGCCCCTTAGCCATAGCATTTTTCTGTTTTTCTAAAAAATATATATCTACCAGTCATCTATTTATTTTCTTGTATTCGTCTGTTTTAAAAGCTAGTTGTTCTAAAGTCTATTTTCAGGAATTAAAACCCTTTCAGTTTTGACATTTTAACTGTTAGATTTTTTTATTCTTTTTATTGTTGGTTTTATTTTATTTTTTTTGTTTGATTTAGTTTGGATTAGGTTTTTTTGTTAAACTAGCTTTATTTGTGGGATAGATTAATAAGCAGCTTTTGTTCAAAGACCTATTCATCACATCCAGTCAAGTCATCAGAGAGAGCTTTCATGTTCAGAGTGACTGTCAAAGTTTCTGAGGTGCTGGAAGGTTACATGAATGCAATATTTGCCATTAACACATACCTGAATCTATTTAGTAATTACTCAAAAGATATCAAAAGATTGTATAATGTTATAGGCATTTTATAATAAAAATATAGAAAAAAAAAATCATAGAATCATAGAATTCTTAGGTTGGAAAGGACCTCCAAGATCATCAAGTCCAACATTCTACCCAACACCTCCATGATCACTAGACTATGTCCCAGGGCAACACATCTACTAATTTCTGAAGACCTCCGAGGGTGATGACTCCATCTCTTTCCTGGGAAGCCTGTTCCAATGCTTAACTACTTTTTCAGTAAAGATTTTTTCCTAACATCTAATCTGAACTTTTCCTGGTGCAGCTTGTGACCATTTCCCCTTGTCCTGTCAGTTACTGGGGAGAAGAGGTTCTTCTATGAGCACCTTATCTTTCCTTGGTAACGTAATAGGCACTATTCACTTTACAAGATAACCATTAATAGCATGGCACCCTACAAGTTCGTGTAACGTGAATTACAGGATCCTTTCTTCTAGTGTCAAATTTTCATTTCCAATTTATGATAAAAAAATAATGTTTACTGAAGTCAGTCTGACAGATAGCAACAGGTACCAGCATATCCCAGACACAGAATAAAGGACACACAGAATTCACTTTACTACAAGAAAATAAATGATCAACATTACAGGTAATCTAGTTCCATTCAGCTGCAAATCACTATACTCAACGTAGTCTAATACTGCATGCTGAGGAAGAGTTCTTGCTCCCAGATGGGATATAGTCAAATGACTAATAAATTAATTTTGAGATTCTTAAGGTTTTTGAGATACGAGGCAACTGGCAGAGCCAGATAGAATATCAGAACGATTAAGTCTTTAATTTATTTTACTCCTGTTCAATTACGATGAAAGAAACAGACACACTTCATTCATTATAACAGCTAGAGAGTGTATAAGCCTGTTTCTACATATATCAATTATAATTACCTTTGAGCAATTAATAAAGATAATCTATCACACCTTAGAGCAACATATTCTTAGGTGCACTTTGTCAAATGAGTATCATGAATATTCAGATCATGTTAACTTTAATCAGAAAAAATAATGATTACAAACAGCGATCATTTTTCAAAAAGAGAACCTTTATTATTCCACAGTTGATTTTTTTTTAATTTTTATTTTTTTTAAGTACCTTTCAGGAATATGTGAATTGCACTGCATTCCTGATGTTCAGACACTGTGACAAGAACATCAAATGTGGCTCTTACAAAATATATGCTATTGTGCTGCAAATCTCAGGAAAAAGATTTGGGCAAAGACTGTTATTTAAAAAGTAGAACTACCTACTTCTGCCTCCTATGGAGGCAGCGTCCTACAATCAAGATGAAGAGGAAAGTTAACCACTTGTAAGTCCTAAAAAAAAATAAAAAAATAAAAAAAAAAATAACAGAATTGTATCACTTGAATTTTTATCCTGTAGCCCTGCCTACTTAATATTAGCCTTTTACTTACACTAGGTGAATAACAACAAAATAAAAATTATTTCAGTCCTGATTATAAGATTAAGGTGGCTCTCAACTAATATGGCCTTTAAAATTGTATGTATAAGATTCAAAAAGTACACATTTCCCGTCACATTGCGAGTATAATCTCACATCAATATGTACAACAAAATGAAGACAAAATTACCAAAAAAAAAAAAAAAAGTATATAAAATTATAACTAAAAATGTAAAGTCAGGATAATGCACATCCACTTTCACTTTCCAAATGCACTTTCTGTTTCCCAGTAAAACTATTTATTTAACTTAATATTTAACATGCTTTCTTCTCCAAATCACACATCATTGTATTATTTAAATTTTAAAAAGGACTGACAAGCTTAAATCACCCCACTTTTCCTGATGTTCAGAAGTGGAATCCATGGAGCCTTCACTCAGTTTAAACACAAAAGGACCTTTTGTGACTATTAAAGTTTCCCAGGTATCTAAAACTCTGCTAAAGGATACACTGAGTCTTCCTACCTAGACCACAAATGAAATATTACTCTTTCCATGCATCATAATGAATTAAACCTGTTAGGCTAGGCATAACTTTAATGCAACTGGTAAGATTAAATCTCTCACAAAATGTTCTTGGAATTATTTTTTATTGAAAAGGCAAAAAGAATAAAAGCCACGTTTTGTCTATGTAGCAACTTTCACCGAGACAAGTGGATTCAATTCAGTCTTACAAATACTGGACACTGTACCTCTATTTCTGTCGCAAGTACAGCCTAAAAGAGCATCAGTCAGAAATTTTCCTCCGATTTTTTTTTTTTCAGTGAATATTAAAAGAATAAAAAGAAAAATACGAAATCTGACATTCTGTGTTCCTAAACACATAGATTATTTGTTATCTCAGCTAAAGTAAAAAGCACCTATCCCTTTGGACTTTCACAGGTAATGAATACACTTATTTCATGAGTACTTCTTAAGAGGGAAACAAGTACAGTTCAACGTCTAACCAAGGTGAACAAAATCCCAACAATTTTATTATTTTCCCCTCTCTAACAATTTTGAAATTTTCAGGCAAAATTTATGAAAAATAGCCAATTACCCCACTAAGGTAGGAAAAAAAAATAAAAAAAATAAAGGCAATTTAAATATCTGACTCATAAAAGATAAATTCAAATAATAAAGTATGAAAATACCCCTTCCATTGTAAGTGAAGAACAGGTTCAAGACCACCTGAGGAACCACAACATATACAAGTCTCTTGGACATGGTGAGATGCAACATCGTCAGGGAACTGGCTGATGTAGTTGTCAGACCATGGTCTGTCATATTTGAAAGGTCCTGGCAGTCAGGTGAAGTCCCTGGTGACTGGGAAAAGGGAAGCATTGCACCCATTTTAAAAGAGGTGGAAAGGAGGACCCCAGAAACTATCAACCAGTGAACCTCACCTCCAGACCATTTAAGATTATAGAACAGATCATCCTGGAAGATATTTTAAAACACATGGAAGAGAAAAAATGTCCTGAGAGACAGCCAACATGGCTTCACTAAAGGCAAATCTTGCTTGGCTAATTGACTGGCCTTCTACAATAGCGTGACTGCATCAGTGAAAAAAAGGGAACAGCTACAAACATCATCTACCTGGACCTTTGACACAGTGCTCCACAACATCCATGCTGCTAAATTGAAGAAGGATAGATTTAATGGCTAGACCTTGAGGGAGATGATTCTGCCTCTCTACTCCACTCTGGTGAGACCCCACCAGGATTACTGCATCCAGCTATGGGGTCCCCAGCACAAAATAGAGAAGGATGTGTTAGAATGGACCCAGAGGAGGAGGAAAAGAATGAGCAAAGGAGGAGGAAGAGGTGAGCAAAAGAAGTGAGGAAAGGCTGGGAGAACAGGGGCTATTCAACCTGAGAAGAAAAGTCTCTAGGAAGACATTTTCGAAACCTTCCCATGCTTAAAAGCGTCTTATGAGAAAGATGGAGAGACTTTTTACCTGCACAGCCATTAGCAACAGGACAAAAGACAATGGTTTCAACCTGAAAGAGGGTAGATTTAGAAAGGAAAAAAAATATATGATGAGGGTGGTGAGACACTAGAACAGGTTGCCCAGAGAAGCTGTGGATGCCCCATCATCTGCAGTGCTCAAGAAGAGGTTTGATGGGACTTTGAACAACCTGTTCAAAGTGAAAGTTGTCTCTGCCCATGGCAAGACATCTTAGAACTAGATGGTGCTTAAAGATACCTTGAACCAAAATCCTTCTGTGATTCTTTGACGCATACTGTGCTGGGTGCAAGAGAGTCAGGAAAAAGCTTTGATCACAGTCTGCACATTTATAGTTACTAAAATAAAACAGTCTTGAGACAATTCTAGAGGAAACCTATCTTCATTAAGTCTTACTATTTGTCATTTTTTTTAGCATGAAAGATGACCATGCCACTTAGGAACTTCAATTTTCTTGCACAATGTAGTGATAAAAATAGCACAGGGAAGGTCTGAATGAACGCAAAATCTCTGCATTTCATTCTATCACCACTGAATATCCTTTTCCAGTTTTGGGCACAGGGAACGACCTTGAAGTAATTTGAACAGTTGGTAGTTACTCTTGCTTCCCACTTAAAATGGCCAGACTTCAGCAGTATCTCCTCTTTTTTGTTATTACTCAAAAAATTCTACTCTAAATGAGAAAAAAAAAAAAAAAGAGAGAGAAAAAAACTGACGTACTTAAAATGCTGATGAAATAAGCTTGTGAGCGTTTTCCATACAGCTCAATTCAACTGTAGGTTAACACCATACTGTGCAGTTTTATTTAATTCAGTGAACATTGTAGTCAGATCCCCAAAACCAAGGTTTTTGTGATTTTATAAATTTTCCACTAACATACACTTATATGTAGGGATAAATATCTTTTAAAAATCATGTGCTTCATATCTGAGCTATCTCAAGTGCTAGTGTTTAAAATACTCTCATAAATATTTATTCTCTCAATAAGTATCTATTATAAATGTTTTTTTGTTTATAATTTGGAGATAATTAAGATGTGTTAGATTCAATTTTGCTCCTTCTTAAGCTTATCACTACTTATTAAATAATTTATGGGTGTTTAACAAACACAAATAGTGTCTTAATATATCTCATCTAAACCCCTATTTGATCATAAATTTAGCTGTAGTAATGTGGAGCAGGGCAGTAGCCTCTATTCGGTTAGCAATGGTTTATTTAGACTCCCACCTTTATTTCATTTATGGTGTGTAGTTTACTCATACTGTTTTAATACAAGATGTTAATAGAATTAACACCTTTGCAAAATCGAAGTACAAAAATGTTATTGTCCAGGTATTAGTTGCAATCATGAAATACTGGTTTTTTTATGAGAAAACTAGTTCTTCCTTCTATTTTCCTCATCTCTCTCCCTATATAATGAAATATTCGTTACAACAATATGTAGACATTGCCAAAATTTATGACCTATAGAGATTTTTCACAGAAAAGATATTATTGCTAGACTAAAACTCTCTGATGCTTTTCATGGGCAGCATGAGGCATAGACCGCTCTGACCTCGGGAACTTCTCTGCAGTTCCCAGCAATAGAACACACTCAGATCAGTGGTGGAAATCAACTGTTGCTGGAATTTAGGCCATGATTTCAGCATCAATATTTCACCCCATAAATTAGACATTTCAATATAGAAGCAACCCTATGAAGTTTCTAGTACAGCCTCCCGTTCAGAGTACGACTTGGTGAGAGATCAGACCAGATTACCCATGGTGATATCCAGTTGTCTTGGAAACTTTGGAGCACGGAGATAACACAATCTCTGGACAACCTGTCCCAGTGCTTCACTGTCCTCATGGTGGAAAGGCATTTGTTGTTTTTTTTTTTTACAACAGTTTATCAATACGAACATGTAAAACCTGTCAGCAAAATCACACAGTAAAATAAAAATGCACTTAAAATAGATGGCCAGGAAGTCTTAAGTATTGCCACCTCTATACAGAAACACAATCCAAAGAAATTAAGGTATTTAAAGCAAGAACAATGGAGAACTCCAACCCCAAAAAAACTTGATAATAAGTTTAAATTAAGAAAAAGCTTTAAGATTTTTAACCTGTTACAGCTTCCACTACTTAGCTTTTTTAATTAGAACTTTATATGCCCTACTTGTAATCAGAGAGCCACAGAGCTTGTTGATAACATGGTCTTTAAAGACCTAATTTATTTTCATGAAGGCTGCTAAGAGGATGGAGGAAAAGTAATTAAGTATTATCTCTTTTTTTCTTAATAACCATAAACTTATTAAATGACTAATAGTCAAAGTGTGCATTTTAACATCATTTAATCCTGAACACTTAAGAAGAAAATGTTGGGGCTAACAAAACACAAAATTATTTACAGAGCGATGGCAGATCACTGATACCTTAGCATCAGCATATACATTTAGTGTCTCTTTCAAATGGACTAGAGTTTCAGGGATTTAAAGAAGCTGTCAAGAACTTTGACTACTTTGTTCTCATGCTGTGCTAAGAAGCTCACACTTCCAGCCACTATTCTGTGACTTTAGCAAAACATACTCAAATATTTATAAATATAAATGCTCTTCATTAATAAGAACTGATTTTTGTTACAGCATTTTGAAAACAGCTCATTAAAAATATTGCCTCTGGTTTTACATTAAAGTATATATGCTATTACACTACAGAGTATGCTTTATAAAGTATATACCAAAGAACAAGCCTAAATCTCAGTTTTACAAGAAAATTTCATAACTGAAAATAGACCTACAAAAGAGAAAGCTATCAAGCAAATGTTTAAGAAAGTCCACATAAGCGTCCTATAAGGTGTTAAAACGTATATGAACTAGGTAATGTGATTTCTTAGAATTACAGAATGGTTTTGGTTGAAAGAGAGCTTTATATCAAGTCCAACTGTTAAACCAACACTGCCAAGTCACCACTAAACCATGTCCCTCAGCGCCACATCAACATGGCTTTTAAATCCCTCCAGGGATGGGGATTCCACCACTCACCAGGGCAGCCTGGGCCAGGGTTTGACTGTTGCTATGACTCGGGTGTAGAACTCAGCAGCTGACCCTGCCAAACTTCATCCCATTGGCCTTGGCTCATTGATCCAAGCTGTCCAGATCCCTCTGTAGAGCCCTTCCATCCTGAGACAGATCAGCTCTCCTGCCTGGCTTGGTGTCATCAGCAAACTTACTGACAGTGCCCTCAATTCCCCCCAGATCATTGGTAAAGATATTAAAGAGAACTGTCCCCAGTACTGAGTGCTGGGAAATACCACTTGTGACTGGCCACCAATTGGATTTACCTGGTGGAGAGTAAGCCCACCCAAGACATGAGCAGCCAGCTTCTCCAACAGAATGCTGTTTCAGTAGCTGCTGAATCAACAGATATCCATAGAAACCCACTTAATCATTTGTGCATTTATAAATGTTCAATCTGATAACAGTGTAAATTTTGATTTTTATTTTTTTTTTCTCCAGTTGGGCACACATATAATACCTCGTCCATCCCATTAGTATCATTTTACCTACTTTTCATTAGCAGACCATAACAGGCACAGGTCAGAATTTTGTTTCCATAAAGCTGCCATTGACAGTGAGCCAATCAGGAGAAAACAACATTTCCAGAAAAAAAAAAACACAAAACAAAAACAAACGACTTCTTCAGAACTGACAAAAAAGAAGATGTGGTTATGTTTTGCCTAAAATAGACTAAGAAAGCAGCTTTCTAAAGAAAATTTTAGAAAAATGTTAGACTTCTGAAGCAAAAAATATTTATGTAAAAACTTTGATTGAAAATTCACTGTCCTGGTCTTTTGGGATCATCATTGAGAAGTAACTGACTGTCTAAAGACATTTAGTATTTTCATTTAAAGCCTGGGTGATCTCCCAAATGCATTCAAAGGTCATGAAAGCAGATGACACATCAGTTTTCTAATCATGCATATTTGCACTATTTTGAAAGCCTGCACCTTTACCTAAGACAATCCTTCTTTTAGTATTTGTGAACTCCTTTACAGATGTTTATCCATAGAGAGTGGTGAGGCAGAAACGCTCACAGAAAGTTACAGTGTTCTAGTTCCCCTGACATGCACTACTGAACTTTTCATGCAGAGTTCAATCTTTCACAGATACAGCACATGAAATGTTATCTTTCCTGGAGTTGCTATTGACTTCTTTGCTAAAGGGAGAGGAGTATGCTTTGTAACAAGCACATAAAGGCAGCCTTTGTAGACCTTTGATGACTTCACTGTTAGATTCAATCAAAGGATCAAATAAGCCTTACAGATCTCTCCTGAAACCATGTGAAGGGAGCAAATTCGGTTAAATAGTTAAATCCTTATCAACAGTTTTGAAATATGTTAGTAACACTGCCAAGTTATGCCACTCAATGTTCATTTACAGTTCAAAATCTGTCCTTTTCAATATGATGTAACTTGAAGGGTAACTGGAGAAACATCAATAACTAGTGCTGATTTCATAAAACTTTCTCATGGAATATGCTTGACTTTTTTTTAGATTAAATGAAAATTAATCTTTTCTACAGGACAAAAATATATATATATATATATATTTAATAACCAAAAGGTCTTTGGAAAAAGATTTAATTTAATAAGTAGTGGATGTTAAAATACATTATTAAAAGCATTTCCTCCTAGCCATGGGTTTGTTTGATTTTTTTGCAGAAAATCTATATTGCATGTTTGGAAAGGAAATAAAATAACTGTGGGCAGAAACCTCCCATGTAAAGCTGATAAGGACCAGTATTTTTTTTTTTCCAAAAAAATCACATGCTAAATATTTATGTCCTACCTTTCAACTGAGTTCAGAGACATTAAGTGTATATTTCAATACACCAACCTTCTTCCTTATTTTATTCTACCTCAGAGAAAAACAGTGCTAATAAACAGAAGAAAAATTATGAAAGTCGCAATTATTCAGGAAAGCAACAAAGCTAGAAAAACTTTGAAGATGTGCAATCATAAAAATGGCTCTGTTCAATTGGA